>CM059186.1:157013906-157122223 GCA_030323885.1 Branchipolynoe longqiensis
CCCTCGCCCCACTACCCGTAGCCTCCCTCCCCCACACTCACCTCAATCAACCCGTCTAAATCCATCCTCCGTTCTTTCTACTCATGCTGTGATTTATCTTCACTCTCCATCGCTAACTCCCCGCCCACCCACCCCTACCCACACCTTCACCACCCACCCCAAGCAACCCACCCACCCACTTCCCACCTCTCCAAACCTTTTCAAGATCGACTTTGGCTAATTAAACAAAATAGGACTAATTGAATGTTTCGCTATGGGCGGCGCCCGATACTATCTAAAAACCTCACTCAACCCCCCTCCCCAATCCCCCCCCCCCCTGCACACCGGCATACCCCCGCCCCGATGTCTAGCTTTGGGGGAGGAAGACCCTCCGCTACCCACAATGCCACCCACGCTGGGCTTGTGGGGGACAGTAGTTGACAGGAGCGGACACCAGGGGGCGATCAAAGCAGTGGTCAGCCGGACGCGGCGTCTGGACAGTGGGGCGGTCATCTGCCGACAGCCTCGATCTGGGCTCCGATAACATTCAGGTCACCCTGCTGCATCTCTCCACCCCCACCCCACACACACACCCCGTGGTCAGTTATGTAGGCAGCGCCCTCTGGAAGTCAACAACGTGTGGTGGTATGGCGGGGGTGGGGGTGGGAGGGAAGGGAAGGGAAGGGAGGGGGAGGGGGGGGGTGTTGGTTTTGAAGGGGGTAGAAGGAGTGGAAGGGTGGGTGGTGGGATGGTGTGGAAGGTGGAGGAGTGGGGTGGCTAACGGTGGAAAGGTGGAAGGGTGGAGGAGTGGGGGTGAGGGGTAGCAGAGTTGTGTGGGAGTAGAAGGGGTGGATGAAATGTGGAGGGGTGGAAGGGTGGAGGGGGGGAGTGGAGGAGTGGCGTGGATTGGGTGGCAGTGGGGGGTGGGAGGTAGGGGGTGAATGTGAATGTGGAGGGAGTGGAAGAGTGAGGGGTGTAGGAGTAGGTGGATGGGGTGACTCCATGGAGGAGGGGGTGGATTGGGTTGGCAGTGAGGGGTGGGAGAGGAGGAAAGGAGTGGAATTGTGGAGGGGGGGTCCGAAGGGGGGAGGGTCGAGGGTGTAGGTGGATGGGTGCCAGTGGGGGGGTGAGGAGTAGGGGTGGAATGGGAGGGTGGAAGGGTAGAGGGGTGTGGAGGAATTGGATTGGAAGGGGTGGCAGTTGAGGGGTGGGGATGTAGGGGGGGGTGGAATGTGAGTGGTGGATGGTGGAGGGGGGTTGGTGGAGTAGGTGGATGGGTGGCAGTGGGGGGGTGGGAGTAGAGGGGTGAAATGTGGGGGGTGGTGGAGTGAGGGAGGGTGTGGGAGGAGTGGGTGGATGGGTGGTGGGAGTGGGTGGAATGGGTGGCAGTGAGGGGTTGGAAGTGGGGGTGGAATGTGTAGGGGTGGTAAGTGTGGAGGGGTGGAGGAGTGGGTGGATGGGTGGCAGTGAGGGGTGGGGTGGGAGTATAGGGGTGGAATAGGGGTGCAGGAGGGGTGGAGGAAGGGTGGAGGGGGTGGAGGATGTGGGTGGATGGGTGGCAGGGGGCAGTGGGAAGAGTAGGGGGGTGGAATGTGGAGGGGGGAAGAGTGGAGGGTGTGGAGGAGCGGGAGGGTGTCTGGAAGTGGCTAGTGAGGGGTGGGAGTAGTATAGGGGTGGAATGTTGAGGGGGTGGAAGGGTGGAGGGGGGAGGGAGTGGGTGGATGGGTGGCAGTGAGGGGTGGGAAGTAGGGGTTGGGGTGTGGAGGGGTGGAAGAGTGGAGGGGTGGAGGATGTGGGTGGATGGGTGCAGTGAGGGGTGGGAAGGCATGGAGTGAAATGTGGTAGGGGTGAAGGGTGATGGGTGATGGGAATTGGGTGATGGGTGGTGAGTGGAGGGGTGGGAGTATGGGGAGGAATGTGGAGGGTGGTCTTTTGGATGGAAGGGTGGATGGGTGGGAGGACGTGGCGTGGATGGGTGGCATTGAGGGGTGGGAGTAAGAAGGGTGGAATGTGGAGGGTGGATGGGTGGGAGGGTGGAGGATTGGGTGGATGGGTGGGCAGTGGTGGGTAGGGTGGGAGTAGAAGGGTGAATGTGGAGGGGGGTGGAAGGGTGGAGGGGTGGAGGAGAGGGTGGATGGTGCAGTGGGGGGTGGGAGTTAGGGAGGTGGAATGTGGAGGGGTTGGAAGGGTGGAGCGGTGGAGGAGTGGGGTGGATGGGTGCAGTGAGGGGTGGAGGTAGGTGTGGAATGTGGAGGGGTGGAAGAGTGGAGGAGGTGAGGAGTGGGTGGTGGGTGGCAGTTGAGGGGTTTGCGTATAGGGGTGGAATGTTGAGGGGTGGAAGGGTGGATGGGGTGGTGGAGTGGGTGGATGGGTGGCAGTGAGGGGTGGGAGTGAGGGGGTGAATGTGAGAGGGGTGGAAGAGGGAGGGGTGGAGGAGTGGGTGGAGGGTGGCCAGTGAGGGTGTGAGGAGAGGAGTGAAATGTGGAGTGGGGGAAGGGTGGAGGTATGGAGGGAGTGGTGGATGGGTGGCAGTTGAGGGGTGGGGAGTATAGGGTGGAATGTGGAGGGTGGAAGGGTGGATGGGTGGGAGGAGTGGGTGGATGTGGGTGGCAGTGGGGGTGGGAGTAGATGGGTGATATGTGGAGGGGTGGGAAGGGTGGAGTGGTGGGGGAAGGTGGGTGGATGGGTGGGCAGTGGGGGGTGGGAGGAGGGGGTGTGGAATGTGGAGGGTGGAGAGTGGAGGGTGGAGGAGTGGGTGGGTGGCGTGGCAGTGAGGGGGTGGGAGTAGGTTGTGGAATGTGGAGGGGTGGAAGAGTGGAGGGGTGGAGGAGTGGGTGGATGGGTAGGCAGTGAGGGGTGGGGGAGTATAGGGGTGGAGAATGTGGAGGGTGGAAGGGTTGGATGGGTGGGAGGAGTGGGTGGATGGGGGTGGCGTGTGAGGGGTTGGGAGTAGATGTAGAAGGGTGGAATATGGGAGGGAGGGTGGGTGGAGGGTGGAGGAGTGGGTGGATGGGTGTGCAGTGGGGGGGGTGTCAAGATAGAAGGGTGAGGGTGGAGGGGTGGAACGGGTGGAGGGTGGAGGAACGTGGGTGGATGGGTGGCAGTGGGGGGTTGAGGTAAGGGGGTGGAATGTGGAGGGGGTGGAAGGTTGGAGGGGTGGAGGAGTGGGAGAGGTAGGTGGCAGGCAGTGAGGGGTGGGAGTAGGTGTGGAATGGGATGGGTGGAAGAGTGGAGGGGTGGTGGAGGAGTGGGTGGAGTGGTGGCAGTGAGGGGGTGGGAGTAGGTGTGGAAAGTGGATGGTGGAAGAAGTGGAGGGGTGGAGGTGTGGGTGGATGTGGTGGCAGTGAGGGGTGGGAGTATTTAGGGGTGGATGTGGAGGGGTGGAAGGTGGAGGGGTGGAGGAGTAGGTGGATGGGTGGCAGTGAGGGTGGGAGTAGTAGGGGGGTGGAATGTGGAAGGGTGGATGGGTGAAGGCGTGGGTGGATGGGTTGGCAGTGGGGGTGGGGGAAAGTAGAAAGGTGGAAGTGTGGAGGGTAGAAGGGTGGAGGGTGGAGGAGTGGGTGGTGGATGGGTGGGCAGTGGGGGGGTGGGAAGTAGAAGGGTGGAATGTGGAGGGGTGGTAGGGGTGGAGGGGTGGAGGAAGTAGGTGGATAATATAGAGAGAGGGGGGAGGGGGGGGTGGGGTAGAGTAGAGGGGTTGAAATGTGGAGGGGTGGGGAGAGTGGGAGGGGTGGAGGAGTGGGTGGATGGGTGGTGGAGTGGGTGGATGGGTGCCGAGGGGGTAGAGTGGGAAGGAGTGGAGAGGGGTGGAATGTGGAGGGGTGGAAAGGGTGGAGGGGTGGAGGAATGTGGGGTGGATGGGTGGCAGTGAGGGGTGGGCGTAGGGGGGTGGGAGAGTGAGGGCGTGGAAGAGTGGGGTGGAGGGGGTGGAGGAATGGGTGGATGGGAGGCAGTGAGGGGTGGGAGTAGGGGGCTGGAATTGTGGAGGGGTGGGAAGGGTGGAGGGTTGTGGAGTGGGTGGGATGGGGTGGCAGTGGGGGGTGGGAGTAGGTGTGGAATGTGGAGGGGTGGATGGGCGGAGGAGTTGGTGGATGGGTTGCCAGTGAGGGGTGGGAGTAGGGGGGTGGAAAGTGGAGGGGTGGAAGGGTGGAGGGGTGGAGGAGTGGGTGGATGGGTGGCAGTGGGGGGGTGGGAAGTAGAGGGGGTGAAATGTGGAGGGCTGGAAGAGTGGAGGGTGAGGAAAGAGTGAGTGGATGGGTGGCAGTGAGGGGTGGGAGTAGGGGGGTGGAATGTGGAGGGGGGAAGGGGTGTGGGAGGGGTGGAGAGTAGGTGGATGGTGGGCAATGGGGGAGGGAAGTTGAGGGGTGAAATGTGGAGGGGTGGAAGAGTGGAGGTGTGGGGAGTAGGTTGGATGGGTGGCAGTGAGGGGTGGGATGTGGGGGTGGAAATGTGGAGGGGTTGGAAGGGTGGATGGGTGGGGAGTGGGTGGTGATGGGTGGGCAGTTATTGGTGGGAGTAAGGGAGTGGAATGTAGAGGGGTGGAGGTGGAGGAGTGGGTGGCAGTGAGGGTTGGGAGTAGGGGGTGGAATATGTGGAGGGTTGGAAGGGTGGAGGGGTGGAGGAGTGGGTGGATGGGTGGCAGTGGGGGGTGGGAGTATAGGGGTGGAATGTGGAGGGGTGGAAGGGTGGAGGGGTGGAGGAGTGGGTGGATGGGTGGCAGTGGGGAGCGGAGTGGGGGGTGAAATGTGTTGGAGGAGTGGAAGAGGTGGAGGGGTGGAGAGTTATGTGATGGGTGGCAGGTGAGGGGTGGGAGTAGGGGAGTGGAATGTGGGGGGGTGGAAAGGGTGGAGGGGTGGAGGAGTAGGTGGATGGGTGGCAGGAGGGGTGGGAGTAGGTGTGGAATGTGAGGAGGTGGAAGGCGTGGAGGGGTGAGAGCGTCGGTGGAATGGGTGGCAGTGAGGGGTGGGAGAGTAGGGGGGGGTGGTAGATGGGAGGGGTGGAGGGTGGAGGGGTGGAGGATGTGGGTGGATGGGTGGCAGTGGGGGTGGGTGTATGTGTGGAATGGGAGGGGGGTGGAAGGGTGGAGGGGTTGTAGGAGGGGGTGGATTGGGTGGGCAGTGAGGGGTGGGAGTAGGTGTGGAATGTGGAGGGGTGGAAGGGTGGAGGGGTGTAGGAGTGGGTGGAAGGGTGGCAGTGAGGGGTGGGAGGAGAGGGGTGGAATGTGGAGGGGTGGAACGGTGGAATGTGGAGGGGTGGAACGGTGGAGGGGTGGGGTGGATGGGTGGAGGGGTGGTGGGGTGGAGTGATGGAGTTGATCGGTGGAAGGGTGGAAGTGTGGAGGGGTGAGAGGGGGTGGAGGGGGGGGTGGAGGGGTGGAGGGGTGGAGGGGAGGGCTGGAGGGGTGGAGGGGCGGCATGGCCATAACAATAACAGTAATAACACAGAGGGCGCAGTAAAGATGGAAGGTGTGTCGGTGTTCGTCTGGCAGGAGGTGAACGCTACGATGTTTAATTTCCTTTTAGTTGATGAATAGATGATTTCCACCACCAGCCCGCACTATGACGGCAGTGGAAGAAGAACTAATGTTCCGTGTAGCTGCAGCTCACTATGGGACAGAGGATTTCCACACCCCCAACTCGCCCTCTGGTGGCAGTGGAAGGAACTAATAGTGCGGGTTGGCAAGAATTAATGCAAAGAATGCAGCATTCCCATACTTTGCGAAATGTGTTATAGAGTATTTCCGCACCATAACTCACCCTCTGGTGACAATGGCAAGAACTAATATTTGTGTGGTGGCTCAAAGTACAGCAATCTCTGTGAAAAAAGGTGTTAAAGAGGATTTCTACACCAGCAACCCGCCCTCTGATGGCAGTGTCGAGAACTAATGTTTGTGTGGTGGCTCATCACAAAGCATTCCCTGTGGAAAATGTGTTGTAGAGGATTTCTACACTAGCGACTCGCCCTCTGACGGCAGTGCCAGAACTAATGTTGTGGGTGCACTGTGCATGCCCCACAGAAAAGGTATATTACTATGAATTACGTCTGGACCGGACCCAGGGGGTGTCAGTTTTCTAAATCAATGCAATCGAACTTGAAAGCTGTGTCGAGAGAATGTCCGGCTGAAGTCGGTGCTGTAGATCATATAATGAATGTATTATGCCAATATTATTAACCATAGAGTTCTCGTCCATTCTATTAAATGTATTCAAGTTGCATAGTTTCTGATAGTTTTGAGCTTTGGTTATTTTCTGAGATAACTACATTAGGTTGATCATGACAATCTACCTTACTTCAATTTGAAATAACGTTGCTTTAAAATTACTAACTTTGGAGATAATTGAAGTGCAAACATGCAAAATTATTTATTTTTGTTTCTTGTTGTTTTACGTCCTAGCAACATCTAAGGTCATATCAGGACGGGTGCAAAATTAATGTTGGTGTATTTGTTAAAACTATGACCCAATGCACTTCAGCAGTAACACTAACAGCTTATATTAAATTGACTTTGCACATACTTCTCTGAGTATGGAGCAATAAATACTTATTAACTGCACCAGTATCTAATTTAGATATGTAGGTTCAAAGCCAGATAAATATTTTGCTTTCGCAAATTTGATGCTACAGCGCCCTGGGGAGCGGGCTACTGCACTAAAGCAGCCAGTCTGGGTTAACTCCACTTCCACTTCCGGTGGGTATCCTAGGTCCACCAGGAATCTTGTTTTTAAAGCTGCATAATTTTATGAAGGCAAGAACATTTCTAAACCAAAAAAACTGTAATACCTTAGATTTGATCGCACACATTCAACTTCGACACTGATGTATTTGTAAAAGTTGTATTGCTTCATAGAACGAATATTAAAATACTTTAACAGAATATGTCACTGCCGAAGCCTATATTTATAACATAATTTATTTCAAACTGAACTAAGGTAGATTATAATAGTTAACCTAATTAATAATATGTTTATCAAAGAAGAGCAGAAAGGCTGAAATTCATAGCCATCAGATGATCAAACTTAGTAAGATTATTGCCATTAGTTTGTTTCTAATGTCGATTACAGTGAAATTGCTCGAACAATTACTTTAGATATAATGAATGCCAATTTCTGTAACATGGCGGTAAAGCTTAATGCTATGTATACATGTGAAACATGACACTTGGCACAGCTAGGTTACGAGAGGGATGCCCACACTATTTGGTAAGTTGGATATCAATTATCATTCACTAAGCTTTTGGTTGTAGCTTTGATAAACCTAAACATGTTGAGAGAGTTAAGGCTGCTTAGTGCAAAGTAGAATTGCATGTGCGTTAAATGTAATTCAATTCTTCGACAGTTCTTGTCGACAGTCATTGGTTGCCGAGACTCTTGATCCCCCCCCCCCCCCCCAAACTCCCCGGCCCGCCCAGACACACACGCCGGTAACTAGTTGGCATGCAGGCCGTGTCCCGGCCGGGTGTGGCCGGGCGTCGAGCCGATAGAGTGGATGGCGTTTTGATGCTCTGTGTGAGCAGAATCACCAAACCACGTGACGCACGCCCCCCCCCCTCCTCGTCCTCTTCCCTCCTGCCCTAATTAGCCTGCGTCTCGCCAGGCGGCGTCGACTGATGGCGGCGCGCGTAGGAATACCAAGTGCGCGGCGCGGATTGTGCGTCACGCGCGGCGCGGAGGGCTACACCGAGCGGCGCGCCGCTGACCCGTGCGATATGGCGCCGCCACCATTGTCACATTATCACACCCTCGGCAGGCGGGCCTTGGCGGGGCGGAGCGATGGGCCGGGTCAAGGCGGGGCGGGGCGGGACGGGGCGGGGCGGGGCGGGGCGGCGGGGCAGCGGGGCAGCGGGCGGTGGCCGCGGCGGGGCGGGCCGGCGCCGATAGGCCGAGGCTGGGCGGGCCGGGGCGGGGCGATGGGCCGGGACGGGGCGGCAGGCCGGGGGGGGGGGGGGCGGGGCAGCGGGGGAACAGGGGGGGGGCAGGCCGGGGCGGGCCGGGGCGGGGCGGCGACGGGGCGGGTGAGTGTGCATGGGGCACCGGGTGTTTACCACCGCACAGCTGCTGGTGCTGGTGCACCAGATAAGTAACTCCGCCGCGCGAGTTTAATTGCTTTTTGAATGGAAATTTGGAGTGACGCCTCGCGCCGAGTTTTACGAGCCGCGGCGCAATAGATGAGCGAATGGGCGGGGTGGCGGCGTACGCGCTTTATCTGGTCGCCAACAGTCGGCGGGAAATTATTCAAATGAGGCTGTTATCAGCGCGCGGTACAAGCGTAAGGAATGGGCGTCGAAACGGGCCCGTTTGTCAGGGTATCAGAGGGGCGTGCGCACGCGCCTGCGCTCGTGCGTGTGCGTGCGTGTGTGTGACAGGTGGGGGTGCTGGCGGCGGGTGGGTGGGGGTTGGGGGTGGGAGGTTGTTGGAGGGCATCTTCTCAGGCCGGGCTGTCTGCCCGGGAGCAAGGGACCGGGTGGCAGGAGGCCGTCACCGGCGTGTCCCCCCGTCACTCCCCGCGTCGTTATATAAGCTTAGAACAGCGATCGGCGGTGGCGCAGCCACCAGGCGGCGCCCCGCTCCCGCCCACCCCTGACCCCGCGTCCATCTCACCTCTCCGGGCTGGACATTATCAGCAGGCAAACAACAATCCCGGCCCGCCTCCCGGGGGTAATGGGGCATGCGTGAGGCGGAGGGAGGAGGGTGGAGCGGGGGAGGGGGAGATGGGGGCGTGCTCCCGCCTTGTCTATGTGTCTGAGCCGCCTCCAGGTGCCCCTCGCCTCCGGGGTCAGGGCCGGCTCCCACTGACACCCCATTACCCCCCGCGCCCCGGTGCGCCGGGACCGGAGCCGCCGCCGCCCGACCCTCGCCCCCGCCGCCCATCCATCCCCATCGGGCACTCCCCACCCAGGCCTTCAGCGCCCCACTCCCCGCGAACCCCCGGGGCGCCGCATCACGCGGCCCGGCTACAGGAGGAAGTTCGGGCTGTGCGGGACACTTGACCTCTTGACCCCCTTCAGGGGTGGTCGCGCTCGGCGCAGTCGATCATTCTTAGGAGTGCTGGTGGAACTATTTGTTATTATCAATATCCACACGACAGTCAGACTGTATTTACAGCGCATATATATATATATATTTATATATATATATATATATATATATATATATATATATATAGTGTATATATATAATCATGGACTAAAAGAGTTAAATCAATTAAAAAGTTGCATCATGCGATAGTTTTGATTTTTGGCGATACTTTTTGTTAGATAAATATGTTAGGTTCCGTCGCTGCAATCTGATTTACTTTTTAATTTGAAGTAGCATTTATTTTAAGGTGACAATCTTGGAGAAAGAGAGAGAGAGAGAGTGAAAGAGGGATGTACTTGAAATGAGAACAAGCAAACATTAATTTTGCTCTTTACACCAAAATGCTAGACATAGACTTTGCTGACCTGTTTAAAAGTATAGCAGAGGAACAGCAAACAGCAAACCAGACGGGGTGGCCGAATGAATTGAATGTCCATCTCCTGTTTTGGGAAATCGGGGGATCCGAACCCATGAGTTCGTTGGTTCGAACCCTGGTTGAGTCAAACCAATGACTTAAAAATGTATACTTGTCGCTTCCTAGCCAGGTGCTCGGCATTATTAGGATAGGGCAGGGATTGGTTGGCCCAGTGTCATGATAATGTGACTGAGTTGGATATCAGGTCATGGTGCTGGTGGCCTGGTCTCCCAGTGGGGAAGCACTATAATGTCGCAATGGGTGTGCACTGTCACAAGTCCGTACCCGTCCTGACATGACCTTAGATGTTTCTAGGCCGTAAAACAACAACAAACAAACAACGAACGGCAATAATTCAGTGCACCGGTGAATATGTAGTTTAGCAATTAACATCCAGGTATAGGACCAGACGGGATGGCCGAATGAGTTAGAGCATCCGTCTCCCGTGCTGGTAGATCGTGGGGTCGTGGGTTCGAGTCCCGGTCGAGTCAAACCAATGACTTTAAAATTGATACTTGTCACTTCCTAGCCAGGCGCTCGGCATTATTAGGATAGGGCAAGGACTGGTGTGCTCAGTGTCAGGATAATGTGACTGAGTGGGATACCAGGTCATGGTGCCGGTGGCCTGGTTTCCCAGTGGGACAGGACTATAAAGTCGCCATGAGTGCACACTGTCACAAGTCAGTACCCGTCCTGATATGACCTTAGATGTTGCTAGGACGTAAAACAACAACAAACAAACAAACAAACATCCAGGTATGTGTTTTAAGTTCAACAACTTCATACTTTAATCGGATTATGCATTTATAGCATATATTGAAGAGTTAAAGTCATCAGATGGTCAAGCAATAAATCAAATACTTACTCAGGTTTCTATTTATAGGTTTCTATTTATAGGTACTCCGGAATACATGCACTTCCAATGGGTTGTACCGCCTCATTTCGATATACTACTACACTAAGGGGTTATCCAACGTTTTCAACATTTTCACGATCGTACACAGTTATGGCTATAGGGAGGCGGGTGTCAGTCAAGTACGACTTTTATTGTTTCATAACAAATTTAGATTTTTCGGCGAATTTTGTTGTTGTACATTATTTGAATTTTGTTCATGGTGTGAATTTTGAATCGCGGACAATTGGTCTTCCCCATTCCACTGCTCCTTGCCCTATCCTAGTAATGCTGAACCCCAGGGTAGGTGGTGACAAGTATAAATTTTTAAATTATTAGTTTGACCCGACCAGGGTTTGAACCCGAAGGTTCGAATCCCATGACCTACTAAAACAGGAGACGGGCGCTGAACTCATTCAGCTTGCATCTGGGTTTGTAGTAAAATGTTGATGTGTAGACCTACTACTTTGCAGGGTAGGGAGCGGGTCTAGGGAAAGCAGTACTTTTTGTACTACCTTGAAAATGTTGAAAATCTTGGTTGATCACGTATACTTATATATATGTAGTGGTCTGCACTGACCTCTCAGGCAAGTAACCACATAGACAGGTAGGCGTGGGGAGTGTATTGATATCAGGGAGCCTAGGTGGTGTAATGGTTAGCACACTGGCCCGGAATGCAAAGAGATGTGGGTTCGAGTCCCGCTCTAGGCGCAATATTTCCCATTTTCATCACCCCCACGACACTGGTTGCCGTGATCAGGATCCTGTACAAGCTTTGCGCTGTATGGTTGTTGAACCTACCCTGTGTATGTATGTGTTAGTGCATTGCCTGTATGTATGTAATTGTAAGCATTACAAGATTTTCTTACAATTCCAGGGGGACGAGTGTAGTGGTCTGCACTGACCTCTCAGGCAAGTAACCACATAGACAGGTAGGCGTGGGGAGTGTGTTGATATCAGGGAGCCTAGGTGGTGTAATGGTTAGCACACTGGCCCGGAATGCAAAGAGATGTGGGTTCGAGTCCCGCTCTAGGCACAATATTTCCCATTTTCATCACCCCCACGACATATACAAGAAGCAACCCTGCATCCATACAAATGTTATCCTGACATACCAGATATCCCTTCGTCAGAAGGACAGTAAAATGAGACAAAAACAGTTTGCATAATGAAACCTTGTTCGCACATCATACGGGGTCATCGATCAAAGGGGTAACCAGAGACAAGGTCTACCGTACAGGTGTTCGCGCGCTCTGGATGTTTCTTGCTGAACTTGTCGCAGATGGCATCGTTAGAGAAACATGCCTTGTACCTACAGATTAACTAACCTGCCATATCATTCTGCCTGATCCCACCAGATGGCGTGGCTGAATGACTCAAGCGACCACTTCCTGCCTGCTCCCACGGCATGATCGCTGAAGAGAGACACAGTGTACTACCCTAGTCATAAAAGCAACACATTTATGCAACATTCTCATTACTACCAAAAGGAGCTTTTCATCTACATACACTTTAATAATACTTATTAATAAATTTGTTAAAAACATTGAATGTTCATTTTCACTGACGCAATTAAAGTAAGATTTTTATGTATGAAAGCAAACAAGTTTGATTGATTGATTAATTTGGAGTTGCTTAATGCCGTGTCAGCATAACAAAGACTTACTCGCAGTCAGAAGTGACCAACTTGTATGTTGTCATTTTATTATTCAACCATAGCTTTCACACAGAATGTAAAAGGATGCAATCATCACCACCACCATGATAACCACCACCACCACCAACCAGATGGATGGCCAAATGAGTTAGAGCGTCCGTCTCCCGTGTGGTAGATCGTCGAGTCAAACCAATGACTTAAAAATTGATACTTGTCGCTTCCTAGCCAGGCGCTCGGCATTATTAGGATAGGGCAAGGAGCAGTGGAATGAGGAAGACCAATCGCCTGTGACTGAAATTTCCCCTGCTTAAACAACTAATGTAACAATAACACAAATCTTGTGTCAAAAGACACTCATGAAGTTCAAAATTCAATCATAAAAATGGCAGCCAGTGAAAACAAAATCCTAGGTCAAAAAGATCGAGGATATCATTCTTCCTAAATTGGTTTAAATTCGTTTAATAATCTATATCAGGTGCTACAATCCTGCTCTTGTTATGAAGCCAACACTTTCTTTTTAATTTATGTTGGTAAAAGGATTATGCATGTACTTGTAGTTTGCATTGTAATATTGTTGGCGCGAGGCCAGAGAGAGCAAGTGCCTTGCTGTACATTACAATGGACGGATTAAAAACCCATTGAAACCAAAATACCGATCACAAAGAAGACACTCACCCGGGGCAGACACCAGCTAGCTACCTCAGATTGATACTCAATCCGAAAATACACGATGTAAGGCGACTCTTGCATTGCAATCTTCCTGCACACAAAGTATCCGAACTGTCTGCTCCTAAACATTAATGATCGAAACGACTCCACATGTTAAACCACCTATTTAGGAGCTCGCGCCGTGCGTTAAGTGGGTTATGTGTCATTTCTTACCCCCCACCCTACTCCCCCCAAGGAGGAATACCATGGAGAAAAACAAAGAAGCCAGCACCCCCCTCCCACCCACCACACACACAAGACAGGACTCCTCGATCCCTGGTGCACTTCGTATAGTTAACAGTATGGCCGCCAGAGACGCTGCCAATCTGTGTGCATGCAGGTCACGTGTGTCTGGTCGGAGGGGGGGGGGCACCGGGGGAGGGGGGTGATCATGATGGTGATTGTACTGGTGGTGGTCATAATTTAATGAAAACATCAACATTTCAAAACCAAATCATTTATCTAAGATTTACTTTATTATACATCCAACTTAGATACTGATGCACTTATTAAACATTTGTCGCCACATAGAAAAGGCCACGGAAAGAATGACCCCTGGAATTGTTTTTATAAATATTTAATTCAAATATACTTTCCCAAACAAGGGGTAGTGTGCCAATTCTGTCATATCCAACTCATTGTATTACAAAAGCATGATTGGCACCACCAAATTGAGAATATACATACATAACAAGATTGTATTGAAGAACAGCATTTTACCACCATGGGGCGTGATAGTATATAAAGGACTGTTGGGAGCAGTACTGTGGTCAGTCTTTAAAAAAATGAAATGCCATTTTTCATTTTCCATCTGAGTCTCTTTTCTGTTTGGTCACGTGAATAAGATCCAGATTTAGCTCCCCCCCTAATCATAACAGCACAATCTACCACGACACCAGCACCCCAGTCCCTCTGTTCCCCCCCCCCCCCCCCCCCCCAGCCCCACTGCCATCGCGTCTCATCCATTGTTAGTTCCCTTCCCACCACCACCAACCACACCACCATCATCACCACCACCACCACCACCACCATGATAACCATCATCATCACCACCATCACCACCATCACCATGATAACCACCATCACCACCAGCACCATCATCATCATTACAATCATCACCACCATCATCGCCACCATCATCAGTACCATCACCGTGGCCACCAAAACTACCATATCACCCCAATACACAACCACCACAACATCCACTACCGCTACATACCATCACCACCACCACCACCACCACCACCACACACCGCCACCACAACCGCCACCACCACGCACCACCACAACACACAACTACTATCACCACACCACCACCACTACACACCACCACCACAACTCCACCATAACTACTACTACTGAGTGCTACCACCACATACCATCACCACCATCATCACTGTCACCACAACTACCACCATCACCACCACCATCACCACCACTATCATCACCACCATAAATATGACCATAACTATCACCATCACCACCATCGTCACCACAACCATCACCACCACCATCACTGTCACCACAACTACCACCATCACCACCACTATCATCACCACCATACATATCACCATAACTATCACTATCACCATCATCGTCACCACAACCATCACCACCACCATAACTACCACCATCACTATTACCATCACTACCACCATCACGGCCACCAGCAACACGAGCAACAGCAATGCCACCATAACGCATCACCACCATAGCCACTACCACCACATACCATCACCACCACCATACACCACCACAACACACCACAACCACTATCACCACACACCATCACCACCACAACCACCACCATAACCACAACACACAACCACTACCACAACAT
This sequence comes from Branchipolynoe longqiensis, assembly GCA_030323885.1. Taxonomy (NCBI): domain Eukaryota; kingdom Metazoa; phylum Annelida; class Polychaeta; order Phyllodocida; family Polynoidae; genus Branchipolynoe; species Branchipolynoe longqiensis. The sequence goes on from CM059186.1 coordinate 157,028,472, forward strand.
ACCATCACCAACACCATACACCACCATCATACACCACCACAACCACTAACACCACACCCACCACCACCACAACCACCACCACCACGCACCACCACAACACACAACCACTATCACCACAAACCACCACCACCACAACCACCACCATAACCACAACACACAAGCACTACCACCACATACCATCACCACCACCATACACCACCACAACACACCACAACCACTATCACCACACACCACCACCACAACCACCACCATAACCACAACACACAACCACTACCACCACCTACCATCACCACCACCATACACCACCACAACACACAACCACTATCACTACAAACCACCACCAAAACCACCACCACCATAACCACAACATACAACCACTACCACCACATACCATCACCACCACCATACACCACCACAACCACTAACATCACACACCCCCCACCACCACAACCACCACCACCATGCACCACCACAACACACAACCACTATCACCATTCCACCACCATTACCACAACCACCACCAACACCACCACCACACACCACCACCACCACGCACCACCACGCACCACCACAACACACAACCACTATCACCACGCACCACCACCACCACAACCACCACCATAACCACAACACACAACCACTACCACCACATACCATCACCACCACCATACACCACCACAACACACAACCACTATCACCACAAACCACCACCACCACAACCACCACCATAACCACAACACACAACCACTACCACCACATACCATCACCACCACCATACACCACCACAACACACAACCACTATCACCACAAACCACCACCACCACAACCACCACCATAACCACAACACACAACCACTACCACCACATACCATCACCACCACCATACACCACCACAACACACAACCACTATCACCACAAACCACCACCACAACCACCACCATAACCACAACACACAACCACTATCACCACACCACCACCATTACCACCACCACCACAACCACCACCACCACGCACCACCACAACACACAACCACTATCACCACACCACCACTACCACCACCACAACCAGACACCACACCAACACCACCACAACCAGACACCACACCAACACCACCACAACCACCCACCGTCACCACACACCATCACTCACCACCACCACAACACACCACCACCACTACCACCACCACCACCACCATTACCACCCATACCAACCACTGCTACTAATAATATGCCCCCCCCCCCACCCCCCACCATCACTACCTCTCACGCCCCCCACACCCCCCACCCTCCCCGGATCCATTACGGGCGAGTTGGCGGGCCCCCGGCCTGCCTTAATCCGAATGCGGGTAACATGCGGCAAGCGGCAAGCGGCGGGCGGCCCGTAGGTATGGGCACGACTCAGCCGCCATCTGGCTTTTACCGGCACGGCTTAATACGCGAAACCATGCCCTAATCCTGAAAACAGCACCGAGCGCGCCTTTGAAATGCCTTAATGGCTCAATTCAATAATAATGAATCTTCCTTGTACGGAGACAAACACCCGGCACTCTCGGGATCACCCTCTATTATCGTCCAGGCTACAAAAAAAAAAAAAAAGGGGGAGGAGGGAATTGGAACGCGCATAGCGTATTGTTTAATGTCATGCGCTGAACACATCGCTGCAGAATGAGCGCGCACGCGCCTTTTGTATGAAACCCTTCAGTGTATATATATATACTCAAACGCTGTACGTATATATATATATATATATATATATATATATATATATATATATACGTACAGCGTTTGAGTTGGGTTAGCAATATGAGGCTAAACCTTTTTTTTTTTTTTAATAAAAAAGATCAGTGATACTTCCACTCAATTGTAAAGAGGCTCATTCATAGCGCATAGTGAAACTTCATTCACCGAATGCACCGGTATGTAACTTGAGTACTGAGCGACGACAAAGGGCTATATATATGAATATATAATTATACATATATATATATATATATAGACATATATATACACATATCAACACAATCGATTTCACACTCGCCTTCCCGCCTGGAAAGCTCCAGGCCCTCATAAAGGAGGCCGAAGCAGCTTCACAACGCCGCAGCCTCACCAAGCGAGAGCTGCAGTTAATATATGGGGGCGCACCCACCTCCGCCGTCTCCTGGATGTAAATATTGTAATGGTCGCCTTCAACTGTGTCGCCTATTGCGCCCGTGTCAACATCGCGGTGCACGACGATCTGCTCTGGTGGGTCCTGTTCGGCCACCACCACAATGGGTGCACGCCCATTCTCGACGCTGCCCCGCCACGCCCATCTCCACTGACACCTGCCTGGACGGAGCGGGGGCCTACCACAATGGCGCATGGTTCTCTCTGGCTTTCAGTGACTGGCCAAACACCACGCACCTATCTATAAACTATAAGGAAGTGTTAAGCCTAGTTCCGGCGGCGCACCTATGGGCGCACACCTGGCAGAACAAGTAGGTCTACGTCCACACCGACAACCAAGCCGCAGCTTCCATTATCAACCACGGCTCCGCGAAGGACCTCCTTATCGTGGATTACCTGCGGAAGATGTTTTACACCTCCATGGCCTACAATTTCAAGCTGCGCAAGGTATACTACCCGAGCGCTTCCAATGTCGTGGCCTCCACGGCGAGTCAGCTCATGTTGCGCAGCAGACCAGAGCCCCTCTGTGCCATGCTTGCGCACACCATCATGGACAGCTGCCATGCCTCACACCCCACCAGGCCGCCCGACTTAGTCGGAACACAGCGCGCACCACGGTAACATTGACAATACAGCCCGTGCAGCCCTCGACCGGGAAGTAGCACGTTACAAGCATGACACCCACGCCCCCAACATGGTCAGGGCCTACACCACACACCATGATGCATATATCAGGTTCTGCGCCGCATTGGGCTGCCCGCCAATCCCCGCATCCACCACCCTGCTTTGCCGATACATGGCGCACCTAGCATGCCACATGTGTTACTCGTCCATACAGCAGTACCTCAACATCATACATATCCTCCACCTGGAGTGGAACCTGCCTAACCCACTGGAGGGCAATTACCGCCTCACCATTACCCTCCAGGGCATCCGCCTTGAGAGCGGTGATTCCACCCACCGCAAGGCCCCCATCACAGCCACGATGCTGCCCGCAATACTGCGCAGCATGGATGTGCTCAACCCTGCGCACGCGGTCCTCGCGGCCCTCGAGGTGTTCTATGGGCTACTCCGGTGCTCAAATGTAATGCCCACTACCATGGGGTATTTCGACCCCTCACGGCACCTGCGCTGCATGGACACCCAGTTCGCGCTATCGGGCGTCAGCCTCACCATCCGCTGGTCCAAGACAAGACAAACTAGTACCGTGGCCCGGCGTGCGTCATCCCACTACCACGCATGACACACATATATATATAAACATTCATTCCTTTCTTTCTTGGAGTTTTACGTCCTAGAAACATCTAGTACCGACTTGTGACAGTGCACAATCATGGCGACATTATAGTGCTGCCTCACTCAGAGACACCAAGACCTGATATCCAACTCAGACACATTATCCTGACACTCAGCTAGCCAGTCCTTACAATATCTTAATAATGCTGATCGCCACGCTAGGAAGCGACAAGTATCAATTTTGTGTGTCACTCCCGACCTTCCGCACGTGAAGCCTGCGATCTATCGATTCGGCTACCACGTCTGGCCCATTTAGATAAAAGGGGAATCAATAAATACAAAGAATCTCATACCATATATATATTCTGATGTGACTGACACTGGTCAACAGCCGGTCGAGGAGAGGTGGGCCAAAGATGATGCCACCAGCACAGTGTTGGGTCTTACAGAGTATAACAATATAATAATAATTCCCTTCCGTATCGTTATACTTGCATAATACGTTCTGCATCATATATATATAAGCCTCCCCTGCGAATTGACGAGAGACAGCAGAGAGAAGTGATGATTCAAACCAAATCGGGCAGCGTCGAACCCGCAGGACCGCAGCAGGGGCCAGCGGACGACGGCGATTGGACAATATTAAGTCGAGTAGAATCGAAACTAATAAATAATAAATAATTCTCCGAGCGTTTATATGTATATAATAGATTATATATATAATATATATATATATGGGTCGTTCTCAGAAGCTGTGTACCACTTTTCTGACATGGAAACAAAAAGTGAAAACATTCCAAAGTATAGCAAAGAACATTCAACAATAACTATTTGACTTACTACCCCCCCCCCCCCTCACCCCCGAAAGGTAAAATCATTAACAACGTAACGTGGAAACCAAATACGTGGTAGAAAGTTTCTGAGAATGACCCATATAGGAAATTTAACAAATTTAAATCAGGGAATTCCAGATAAGGTTTTCTCTTTTCTTTTCCTCGTTCTTCTTTTTGTTGTTGGTTTGTTGTTGTTTTCCATAGTTGATTAAGCAGGGGAAATTTCAATCGCGAACAATTGGTCTTCCTCATTCCACTGTTCCATACCCTACCCCAGTAATGCCGAGCGCCAGGCTAGGTAGCAACAAGTATAAATTTTTAAGTCATTGCTTTGACTCAGCCAGGGTTCGAACGCAGGAGGTTCGAAACCCAGAACCTACCAGAACGGGAGGCGGACGCTCAACTCATTCGGCCGTCGCGCCTTCCCTTCTTCTTCGTCTTCTTCTTCTTCTTCACTTATTACTGCTACTGCTACTACTACTACTACTACAACTACTACTACTACTACTGCTACTGCTACTGCTTCTACTTCTTCGTCTTATGTGTCCACGGCTGTATGTATGCGCGTGCGCATGCGTGTTTTAAAGTCGCGTCCAATTACGCGGCTGCGGATGGTGCGCGTAGTGATATGACAGATGTGAGGGGGTGTGGAACTCCGGCGGTGGAAGGAGAGGCAATCAGCAGAGTAGCACGCATAGACCGGGGCACGGGCAATAGGCGGGTAATGGGGCCGGGTCTGGCCGGCCTGACTTGATCCTGTCAAACCTCCTGGCCTCTCCATAAGGCCGAGTATGCGGCTAACAAGGCGTATGTCTATGTAGGGTGTGTGGGTATGTGGGTGTGTGGGTGTGCTGTGGGTGTGGTGTAGGTGTGGTGTAGGTGGGGCTGGGTGGGGTGGAGGCGGGTTCCTCGGGGCACCCGTCCCCCTCCATCCCCCTTACCCCTGTCCGGCCCCTCAACCCCGGCCCCTCAACCCCCGCACGGGCCTCTCCCTCCTCCCGGCTCGTGTCCCTCCCCTCTCCCGGACTCCCACCAGCCCGCCCGGGTCCCCTCCCCCCGCACTGGGCCCCGCTTCCTCCTCCCGGCTCCCCCGTCCCCCGCCTGGTCCCCGTTCCCCCCGCGCTCGATCCCCCCCGCCCCGCCTCCTCCCTCTCCCCGACCCCATCCCCCCGCCCCGGGCCCCGCTCCTCTCCCCGCTCGGCTCCATTCCCCCTGCCCGGGTCCCCTTCCCCCCGCGCCGGCCCCCCTCCCTCTCCCGGCCTCCATTCCCTCCTTTCCAGCCCCCTCCCCCCCGCCGGCCCGCTCCTCTCCCCCGTCCGGCTCTCTTCCCCACGCCCGGCTCCTTTCTCCGCGCCCTCGTCCCTTCCCCCCCCCCTCCCCCCCCCCCCCCCCCCCCCCCATGCCTCGCCCGCCCCACCCCCGCCCGGCGCCCTTCCCACGCTGCCGGCCTTCCCCTCTCCACCCCACCCCCCGCCCGGCCACCACCAGCCCGCCGTCGGCTGCCAACAGCAATCAGCAGGGATCGCCTCCCGATCCCGACTCGCACCCACCTGACGAACCCAATTTGCCGGGCGCCATGTTTGTATCGATTGCCTTCATTAAGGGCGAGTACTGTCAGCTAGTAACCGGCGTCCCACCACACCGAGGGGTCCCTTAATGAGCCCGTGCGCTAGGGCCCCCCCCCCCCGTCCTCACCCCCTCACTCACCCCCTCACCCTCAGTCGCCTCTTACTCGCCCCATACTCACCCCATCACTCACCCCGCAACCCGCACTCACCCCCTTTCTCACCCCCTTACTCACCCTCTCACTCACCATCCTCACTCACCTCCTCCCCGGTCACCATCCTCACTCACCCACTCACTCATCACCTCCTAACTCACCCCCTCCTCTTCCGTCATGATATGACATTAGATGTTGCCAGGATGTAAAACCCCAACAACAAACCACCCGCTCCCCACTCACCCACTCACTTAATCCCTCCACACTCACCCCCTCACTCACCCCCTCACTCAGTCACCCCTCACTTAATCCGTCACTCAGCCATCACTCACCCCCTCACTTAGCCCCTCACTCACCCCTCACTCAACCCCCTCCTCACTCATCCCCTAATCCCCTCCCCAATCACCACCCTCACTCGCCCCTAAAATCCTCACTCACCCCCTCTTAACCCCCCCCCCCCCTCACTCACCCCCTGACCACCCTTACCCCCCTCACTAATGCCCTCCTTATCCCCCCCCCCCTCCGCCCCCCCCCCTCTACCACACCTAAGATCGGAGACCTATTCGCTATCCGCATTAGCAATATATAACACAGTATTACCCCGTTAAACCCAATTTGAGGGACCCTAGAAATTTGTTTGGATTAACCGATCATTGGTTTAACCGAGCTTTGACTTTGACTTGGCTTTGGCAAAAACGGGGGTGCATTATGAATGTACAATGTATGTGGACACTTTGGTTATTGTTTTTTATGTATATACAGTTTAACCCCATTAAACCAACCTCGGTTAAATCAAACGATCGGTTAATCCAAACTTTTTTTGGCTACCTGGCAAAATACTACCCTTTATCATATGAAAAAGTCAGATGACCTTAAAACCACATGAAAGTTTGGTTTAACTGTACTGGAAGTGTCCTGGGTCCGACAATTTTGTTTGGATTAACCGATACTTTGGATTAACCGACTTTGGTTTAACCAACTTTTTTATATGATAAATGGTAGTATTTTACCCGGCCGCCGAAAAACTTTGGATTAACCGATCGTTTGGTTTAACCGAGCTTGGTTTAACGGGGTTGTACTGTATAAGCAAAGCATGTGTTTAGTCAGCGGACTCTCGCTTCGATATTTTGTCTTTAAAGTTGCATAGTCCGATGGTTTTCAGTTTCTGTCATTTTCTGAGATGATTATCGTAGGTTGATTGTTATAGTCTACCATACTTTACTTCTAGGTAACTATGATTCACGAATTACTAACATCGGAAATATCTTAAGTTAACTCCGGAAATTAATTCTGGCATCCCTGTCAAAATTATGACCCAATAGACCTATTGCAGCTACGCAGCATAGGAAATTAGGTCAGTGTGCGCGCAGCTTGGCTGCAGGATAACAAACCGTCACACTGCAAACTGAATGACAGTGAGTAATCTTCATACAAAATAAAGTGAAATATCTCTCAAACTGCATAATTTAGAAACAAACTGCTTGGCACACAAACAGATCAAATGTTTAACAACCAGATTATATCAAATCTATAAGGTTAGGGTTGTGCATTTCTATTAATTTTGAATAAAACTGATGTTTTGCACAGAAAAATTGAAACATCTCTAAAACCGCACAACTTAGAAACAAACCGCCTGGCACACAAACAGATCAAATGTTTAACAAACAGATTATATTAAATTTATATGCTTAGTCTTCTGCATTTCTATTAATTTTGAATAAAACTGACATTTTGTACTGCACATACCGGAAAACTCAATGCATTGTCAATGGCCATGAGCAATCTTCATACAGAAAAAGTTAAATATCTCTAAAGCCACACAACATAGAAACAAACCGCTTGGCACACAAATGGATAACATGTTTAACAACCAGATTATATTAAATTTATAAGGTTAGGGTTCTGCATTTCTTTTAATTTTGAATAAAATTGATGTGTTGCACTGCGCATATCGGCAAACTCAGTGCATTGTCAATGGCCATGAGCAATCTTCATACAGAAAAAGTGAAATATCTCTCAAACTACACCACCTAGAAACAAACCGCTTGTCACACATATAGAAAACATATTCAATAAAAGGATTATATTAAATTTATATGCTTAGGGTTCTGCATTTCTATTAATTTTGAATAAAATTGACGTTTTGCACTGCGCATATCAGCAAACTCACTGCATTATCAATGGCCATGAGCAATCTTGAATTATCTTACTACATAAAAAGTGAAATATCTATAAAACCACACCACCTAGAAACAAACCGCTCGGCACACAAAGAGATAACATGTTTAACAACCAGATGATATTAAATTTATAAGGTTAAGGCTCTGCATTTCTATTAATTTGGAATAAAACTGATGTTTTGCACTGCGCGTATTGGCAAACTCAATGACAGTGTGTCTTGGTTCTGCAGCCGAGGTGCGCGCGCATACACAATGGGTCTATAGCCTTCAACAGTAACAGGTTTGATTACAACATTGACATAGAATGTTCTTCTATATGTAGCAAAAAACATGGACCGAATAAGCACACCAGTATCTAAGTTAGATATGTAGGTTCAAATCTAGATAAGTGTTTTGATATTTTTATCGGACTATGCAGCTTTAATTTAAAGTATGCCCCGCGTTGACAACCTTGTCCTATGCCTGCCCCATATTCCACTCCAATATTACGGGGGGGGGGGGGGGGGGGGGAGGACCTCCTTAGGGGCTTGGGAGAAGCACCACCCGAAACTAAATTAATATGCAAGTAAATACAGTAAAGCCTCTCTAACCGACCAACCTCCACAGATCGACCACTCCCCTATATCGATCGCTCTATTTTGGGTCCCAAATGATTGTCCATACAACACCATTGTAATGATAACAAATAAACCTCCCTAAACCGACCACCTCCCTAAATGGCCCATTTAAAGTCGGTCCCATAGTCGGTCGATTTAGAGAGGTTTTACTGTAGTAAAACTCTTCCCCGGTGTGCTCAGATTTTTGCCCGCATGACATGCTGACATGCCCAACTGACATCTGATAATCTTAGTGACGCCAAAAAGTAAATAAAATAAAAGATTTAAAATAAAAAAATTAATAAAACGCAAATTCGCACACACCAATTTTCCTGTCGCTTCTCAACAAATTAGGAAAATGAAAAGTTGCTCAGGATTGCATGCTTGCCGTCATTGTTTTTCATTTTTAATGGCGCGTTCTTAAGTTGAAAGCTTGTCCACCCCCCTCCTCTCCCCCTGCTCCCTGCTCCCTCCTGTTCCCTCCTCCCATACCCCCCTTTCAACCCCAACCACACACACACACCGATTCCCTCGGAGTGGGAGAGGAACTTTTCAATAATCGCCATTTAACGCAGTTTGGAAAGTTTGTGAACAAAGTGTTCATTCTATATGAATACGCAGTGTTGGACTGACTGTCCGTGACTTTCCACTTCAGCCGATTTTATTTGGGGGGGGGGGGGCGGCTGCTGCATGTATGGTCTGTAAAGCGGCTGTCAGACATCACCTGATTGGGGGAAATGGACAGAAACTGAACAAAGTCCGGTTTGTGTCCTTTCAAGTTTTGAACATGCACAAAGCTAGAAATGGATGCCGCCGGATTGACGCCTGCGGTTCTTGTCCTGCTTGAGTTTGTTTCGTCCGTTGGCTGTCTGTTTCATGTCCGTTTCATGTCTGTTCGTCCGGCGGCCTTTGACCCAAAGTCGCAACACTTTGACACATTTTAATACATTTTGATACTTATCACCACCGGACTAGACAATTCTGTCTGTTGCTCAATCCGGTGATGTGTGACAGCCGCTTGCAACGGGATGATCCGCACTGCGTCATACTAAACGAAGCTGTCTGCAAATCTGGTAATGAAATCACAGATAATACGTGGGATGATCATAACATCCCACAGCCCGATGGCGGGACCAGTGTATTTAGTCAGGAAATCTACGCGACACTGGTATCCTAGTTCTGAAAGGTGGATGGGTGGGAGTGTTGGAGGGGAAGTGGGGAGTGGGGAGGGCGCGACGTGGAGAGGAGAGGGGAAGGGGAGGGGAAAAAGACGCTTCAAGGCAATTATTTGGATTTACCTCAACATAAAAAATGCCCGCCTCAAAGTTTACACAGTTGAACCGGAGAGGATGATGGGGTTTAAGAAGGTGTGAGTGTGATCCTGTATGATAGGTGTGAAGGTGTGAGTGTGATCCTGTATGATAGGTGTGAAGGTGTGAGTGTGATCTTGTATGATGCAGTGTGAAGGTGTGGGTGTGATCCTGTATGATGCATTGTAAAGGTGTGAGTGTGATCCTGTATGATAGGTGTGAAGGTGTGAGTGTGATCCTGTATGAAAGGTGTGAAGGTGTGAGTGTGATCCTGTATGATAGGTGTGAAGGTGTGAGTGTGATCTTGTATGATGCAGTGTGAAGGTGTGGGTGTGATCCTGTATGATGCATTGTAAAGGTGTGAGTGTGATCCGGTATGATAGTTGTGAAGGTGTGAGTGTGATTATGTATTATGGAGGGTGAATGTGTGTGTGATCCTGTATGATGTGGTGTGAAGGTGTGAGTGTGATCCTGCATGATGCAGTGTGAAGGTGTGAGTGTGATCCTGTACGATGCTGTGTGAAGGTGTGAGTGTGATCCTGTATGATGCAATGTGAAGGTGTGAGTGTGATCCTGTATGGTGCAGTGTGAGGGTACGATGCTGTGTGAAGGTCTGAGTGTGCTCCCTTATGATGCAGTGTGAAGGTGAGTGTGATCCTGTATGATCAGGGATCAGCACGTCGAGTAGAACTCGACATATATAATAAGCTACAGAGGGCTGACTCCTTAAACCCCGTACACCACGGTGTACAGTCGGGGTACAAGTCTGCGCACAAGTCTGCGCGTTCACCCCCCCCCCCCTCCCCCCCCACACCTACACCCCCCCCACCTTCCATCAGTGTCAGAAACGGAACTAAATCCAAAGCTCCCTTAACTATAGCGAGTGACAAAGACCTCAAATATACATGTATATATAATATATATCCATACATACATATATATGCATATATATATATGGATAGTGCTAAAGCCTTTATCGTGGGTAATAAACTCTGTAGTGGTTTCCCCCCCCCCCTCTCATGGGGTGGGGGGTGGGATCCCAGCATGCACCTCGCCCCCTCCCCACCTTGGGGGGGAGGGGCTGCTTTTGCAATTCGGTCGGAAACAATGTGTATATATAAATATATATATATATACACATATGCTCATGTACATACACATGTGTACATATATACACATGTATATAATATACTTATAAGTTATATATGAACAGTGTAGCGTCCCGGTTAGGATCGTGCCGGTGGCGGCGCCAGCAGTCACGTGGTTGGAGGGGGGCATACATCAAGTAAGGTAAAGTAGTAAATAAACATATAATTCCCTTCTATGCCTTTATACTCGCATAATGCTTATACATCACATATACATGTATATATGTACATATATATATATGCATATATATGCTGTATAAGTCATTATATGAGTATAATAAGCCAGAAGATCTACTCTACTCCCCAGCCACATGGCCGTCGGCTGGTCACCTCTATTCATTAGGTCATCTACTGGTACTACCTCACCTCCCTGCATGGCGCCACCTACTCGCCCATGCCTCAGCGGCCGTTATGCTCAGGTAACACTTTTACCGACCCAAGGGATTTTTAACTTCCCACACCACATAGACATGGTATGAGAGCAACCAGCCTTTGATGATGCTGTAAGTTATACACAGAGGTGGACATCCAAATTGGCAGAGGTGTGGGCATGGGGAATCGAACCACCAACCTTCAGATTAGGAGTTTGACCTAGAAAAAACTCACTCTCACCACTCTGCAACAGAGAACACCATATACATACATTATATACATACACATATATTCATCCATACGTACACGCAAACATACACATATACACACACAAGCACGTACATTCACCCATGCATACATACCCACATACATACACGCAAACACGTACATTCACCTATATATACATACATACACATATACATATATACATATACATAGGGGTCTGCACGCAAATACATACATTCATCCATACATACACATACATATACACACACGTACACATACACTCCTCATCAACCACACGTCTCCCAGAATGCCCTGCGCCTCAATAGCAAGTGGTGTTTATATTTAAACTGAAAATCCAGAAGTACTTTTTACCCCCCACCCCCCGCTAAAAAAAACAAGAATCCTGGTGCGACTGGAGTGATTTTGGATTATACGCGGGATGTCCTGTGGGCAGGCTGAGTGCTGTGAAGTGTGAGTTTGTTGGGGGTCTCCCGCCCATAGCATTATTCACACGCAATATGGTCCCAATGCGCCCTTACACGCCTCGTCCAACACGGGCCAGGTGGCTCCCCCTGCCGGGCGGGCGGGGGTTCACACCAGTCCCCACCGCCGTCTTTCGTCGGCGTCTTTTACCACCTTTATTTATTTATATTTTTGCGCGCCCAGGGTCAACGACTGACACCGGGGTGAAGTGAGCAGCGGCCGCCGCCTGCCTGCGTGCACGGCCCGGCGTGAGGTGTGACCGGGGACGGGGAGGTGCGGGGTGGGGATGGGAGGTGGAGGTGGGGGGGGGGGGTGAAGGTGGGAGGTGGAAGGTGGGGGTGGGAGGGGGAGGTGGAGGTGGGGGTGGGAGGTGCTGGCAGTGAACGCGTATTGAATATTATATATATACATATATACATATATATATATCTTCATATATGTGTGTATATATATATCTTCAAATATACAGTAAAACCTCGCCAAATCGACCGACCGTGGGACCAATTTTAAGTGGTCCATTTAGGGAGGTGGTCGGCTTAGGGAATTAGAATATGGTTACAATGGTATTGTTAGGACCCAAATAAAGCGTTCGATATAGGGGAGTGGTCAATCTGTGGAGGTGGTTGGTTAGAGAGGTTATATATATATATATATATATACAGGATGTATAATCTATTATGCAGATATAAATAGGCGGAGTTGTAGCCTTGATTATTATTACTGAGCAGTTGGTATTATATATACTTGCAAGTTATTATGTCCAATTTTTTAGGCTTTGGGGTAAAAAATTGGACATAATAACTTGCAAGTATACATAATGCCAACTGCTCAGTAATAATAATCAAGGCTACAACTCCGCCTATTCATATATCATATATCTCGGACAAAAGATTACAAATGATGGGAGATGTGAGGAAGAAATTAAAAGAAGGATAACAATAGCCCGAACAACATTCTCCAAAATGTATAGAGTGTTAACATCAAGTAAGATATTAATACAAACAAGGAAGCGTATTCTTCAGTGTTATGTGTGGTCTACTCTAATGTATGGGGCAGAGACATGGACAATCTCTAAGAAAATGTACAAACGTTTAGCAGCATTTGAGATGTGGACTTATCGAAGGATGATGAAAATATCATGGACAAAGAAGATCACCAACAAAGAAGTTCTCAGAAAAATTAAAAATAAGAAAAGCTTGTTTGCCACTATACAGACAAAGAAACTTATTTATTTTGGCCACATCATTCGTCAGAGTTCAATATACCGTACATTGTTGGAAGGGAAGGTGAATGGCAGCAGAGGGAGAGGGAGACCAAGAACATCATGGTTTACAAATATTTCACAGTGGACAGGCTTGAATTATTCACAGTCTATCAGAACAGCACACCATCGGGACAAGTGGAGAACCATTGCATCCAACCCTCGACTAGAGGACGGAACTATTTATTGATTGATTATGTCCAATCACTGGCCAGCCTGCTCCTGCTCCGCATTGCCAACTCCAGCGCCACCAACGGACAGTTCCGGTTGGGAGGGTGGCAATCTATTCACCTGCTACCTGATTTTCAAACTATATATATATATAATAATATATAATTGTCAAGTATGAAGATCGGGGCAGGTAGTGGTATAGATACACCAAAGAACGGCCCATTTAGAGATGGTGGTGGTAGGTGGCCAATCTCTATTATTATGGCAAAACTGGTGATAATTATATATATAGTGATAATCACCATCATCATCGTCATCATGCTGTCAGTCGCAATGCAACAAAGACTGCTTTCATTACTTAACCGCTGCTTTGTGTGGTTGTACATTTCATCAAAGCTGCTTGCAAAGTGTTGAAGTGCTGCTGGCTTTTGCAAGTTACTAGCGGCACTCTCTCAGGGAGCAAATAGAGGTCTCATACCGGCAAGAACATGTCCAGACAGGCGCAAACTATTTGTCCCTGCAGTGGCTGGTCGGGAGATGTTGGGAGTTCCATTCATCACCGCCCTTAATGCTGCCACGATAACATGGTTTCCTGTTAGGGTTTGCTCCCTTAGCCTTTGATTCTATCAAGGACCAGAACTTGTACCACAAGGCAGTGGTTTACAACTTTACAAGGCAGGGGCGTCAAACTCCCTGAGGTATTTTAGCACCTAAGGTATCCGAGGTACTGCATTACCCACATACCACCATCACCAGTGTGTATATATCCTGAATATGTGCATTTTTTATTATCAAATATATGGTGCAGGTATGCAGGTATTGCAGGTATAGCAATACATACCTGCAGGTATAGCAATACCTCAGGGAGTTTGACGTCCCTGCCCTGCAGAGTTGTAAACCACTGCCTTGTGGTACAGGTTCTTGACAGAACCGAAGGCTTAGGGAGCAAACCCTAAACAGAAACCCATGTCACAGTGGCAGCATTAGGGGCGGTTGATGTATGGAACTCCCAACATCTCCCGACCAGCCACTGCAGGGACAAATAGTTTTGCGCCTGTCTTGACATGTTCTTGCCGGTGTGAAACCTCTATTTGCTCCCCGAGAGAGTGCCGCTGGTAACTTGCAAAAGCCAGCAGCACTTCAACACTTTTGCAGGCAGCTTTCATGAAATGTACAACCGCAGCTAAATGGAGAGCGGCAGTCAAGTAATGAAAGCAGTCTTTGTCGCATCGCGACCGACAGCATGATGATGATGATATGGTGCATAACGCATTGTACAAGTATAAATGCTAGGGGAACATATATATTTTGCTACTTCCTCCGTCGGCGTATTGGTGGGGTCCCCCCTTCCCAGCTGTCGGGGAGTTGTATACGGGTGGCCCCCCTCGGGCCACACACACTGGTGGAGTGCCCCCCCTCTGTAAGGGAATCAATGTATGCAGGTGCCTCCCCTTGCACCTCACACACATGAGCAGCTATAGTACAAAGCACCAACGGTCGAGTATGGAGCACTGGAGGAAGTACATAGAATAATCGATACAATATAATAATAATAATAATAATTCCCCTGTATGCCTTTATACTCGCATAACATGGTATGCAGGTATTGCAATACCTCAGGGAGTTTGACGCCCCTGCCCTGCAGAGTTGTAAACCACTCATTCTGTAGATTCCTACTATTGCTAGTATTAGTAATAATCCCACTGCTTTCTCATTCCGTAGATTCATACTATTGGTAGTAATCTCACTGATATCTCATTCTCGAAGATTCCTACTATTGATCGTAATCTCACTATCTCATTCCGTAGATTCCTACTATTGCTAGTATTAGTAATATCACTGCTATCTCATTCTGTAGATTCATACTATTGGTAGTAATCTCACTGCTATCTCATTCTGTAGATTCATACTATTGGTAGTAATCTCACTGCTATCTCATTCTCATAGATTCCTACTATTGGTAGTAATCTCACTATCTCATTCCATATATTCCTACTATTGCTAGTATTAGTAATCTCACTGCTATCTCATTCTGTAGATTCATACTATTGGTAGTAATCTCACTGCTATCACATTCTGTAGATCCATACGATTGGCAGTAATCTCACTGATATCTCATTCCATAGATTCATACTATTGGCAGTAATCTCACTGATATCTCATTCCATAGATTCATACTATTGACAGAAATCTCACTGATATCTCATTCCCGTCCTGATATGACCTTAGATGTTGCTAGGACGTAAAACAACAACAAACAAACATTCCATAGATTCATACTATTGGCAGTAATCTCACTGATATCTCATTCCATAGATTCCTAGTTCCTTTATTTTACCACGAAGGTGGCAGCTACAGTTGTACACTTCCCATTTTACCCGACCCCACCCGATTTGTTTGTTTTGTTTGTTATTGTTTTACCTCCTAGCAACATCTAAGGTCATATCAGGAGGGGTACCGACTTGTGACAGTGCGCACTCATGGTGACTTTATAGTGCTGCCCCACTGGGAAACCAGGCTGCCAGCACCATGACCTTATATCCCACTCCGTCACATTATCCTGACACTGAGCCCACCAGTCGCCCCCCCCCCCCACCCCACCCGAAGAATACACATGTATGCAGATATGTATAGATGCACATACATATATAAATATACATGTAAATATGTACATATACACATAAGATGTTCGAGTTACCAATGGGGTCAAGCAAGGTTGTGTACTGGCCCCCATGCTCTTCTCCATCTTCCTATCAGCAATGCTCGACGAGGCTTTCCGAGACATGGGGGATGGCATCTATATACAGTCTAGTCAGAGCACTGACCTATTCAATGTCGCACACTTCAGAGTGAAGACCAAGACTACTCGGATACTGGTGAGAGAGCTGCTATTCGCAGATGACAGTGCACTGGTTGCCCACTCTGCTGAAGAGATCCAGAAAATAGTGAACGCTTTCTCCGATGCATCAAAGAAGTTCGGCGTGAAGATTAACATCAAGAAGATGGAGGTGCTGTACCAACCCAACTCTTCAAGAACCCGAGAGGAGGATATCATGGTTGATGGAATCAAGCTGAACTCTGTTCCGGAATTCACCTACCTCGGAAGCACTATATCATGTGATGGATGCATTGATGCTGAAACACAGAGGAGGATGGCCAAGGCTAGCACATCTTTTGGCCAACTACACCAGAAACTATGGAACAACCACCATGTGTCCATGCGGGTCAAAGTCAAGATCTACCGTGCAATCATGCTATCCACCTTACTATATGGAGCCGAGGCCTGGACAGTGTACAGACGACAGGTGAAAAAGCTGCATGCCTTCATGATGCGACATCTGCGTTCAATCATGAGGCTAACCTGGAAGGACAAAGTGACAAATAAGGAAATACTCGAACGGACGGGGCTGCCCTCTATGGAAGATCTTCTGATCAAAAAGAATCTCCGGTGGACTGGACACCTCATGAGGATGTCATCAGACAGGCTACCAAAGCAGATCCTCTATTCTCAACTGTCTTCTGGTTACAGAAAGAGAGTGCGCCCTCGTCTCCGGTTCAAGGATACCATCAAGAGAAACCTGAAGCTGGGAGACATTAAGAGTAATAAGACCGACTCATGGACATCACTCTCACAGCAGAGAGCTAAATGGAGAGCGGCAGTCAAGTAATGAAAGCAGTCTTTGTCGCATCCCGACCGACAGCATGATGATGATCATGACACATAAGATAATGAACATATATATTTATACATACATGGTTCGTTATTGGAGTTTTACATATTTGCAGTCACCCTTGCAATATCTAAGGTCATACCATACGTATATACATACACACATACATACATATATATATATATATGAAGACACACATTCCATATAATTAGAAATCTACCAAAATTAGTCGTTTCCTCAAAAATTTCTCAAATAGTGATATAGTCACACCCTTCCTCCTCCCACTGCCTCTCTCCTACCCCGCTTCCTCCCCATTCCCCCCTCCTCCCCTCCCCACTGTCCCCCCTCCTCCCCTCCCGCTGCCCCCCTCTGCCTCATCTTCCCTGTTCTACCACCCATCCCCTTCCCCATCCCCATCCCCATCCCCTTCCCTCTCGCCCTCCAACAGCCCCTCCCTTCTCGCCTTCCCACAGCCGCTCTCCCCCTCCCCTCCGCCCCCCCCCCCCCACCCCCCACCGCGCCCCTGTAGGCGTGAAGGTAGCCGTGCAGGCGTGAACTACAAAGCGTGTGAGCAGGTGGGGAGGAGTAGGTGACTGTCGGGGTGGGGTGGGGAGAGGCGAGGTGGGGGTGGCTATGGGGCTGCGTGAGGGGTGAGATGGGGTGAGAGGTATTAGCCGCGGTGTGATCAGGCGAGTGAACGCCGCGTTGGGCAATGACGTCTGGATCACTGCGCACGCATAGCGCGTGTCACATGGGCAAAAACAAGCCGGCAGCCACGACCCCCGCCACCGTAGGGACGGCACCCACCCACGCCCGGCAGTCACCTATGCCGCCTGCCGGAGCGCAGAGTCGTGAATATGTGTGCACGACCTGAATATGTATGTGTGTGCGCCCTGAATATGTCTGGTTTTTGTTTGTTTGTTGTTGTTTTACGTCCTAGCAACATCTAAGGTCATCAGGACAGGTACTGACTTGTGACAGTATGCACTCATGGCGATTTTATAGTGCTGCCCCACTGGGAAATCAGGCCACTGGCACCATGACCCGATATCCCACTCAGTCACATTATCCTGATACTGAGCTAATCAGTCCTTGCCCTGTCCTAATAATGCCGAGCACCAGCCTAGGAAGTGACAAGTATCAATTTTAAAGTCATTGGTTTGACTCGACAGGGAACCGAACTCGCAAACTCCCGCACGCGAGGCCTGTGCTCTACCGATTCAGCCACTTCGCCCAGTAATATGTCCTGAATATGTGTGTCCTGAGTATGTGCGTGCGCACTGAATATGTGCGTGCGCCCTGAATATGTGCATTCACCCTGAATATGTGCGTGTGCCCTGAATGTCCTGATTATGTGTCCTGAGTATGTGCATGCGCCCTGAATATGTCCTGAATATGTGCGTGCACCCGGAATATGTGCGTGTGCCCTGAATGTCCTGATTATGTGTCCTGAGTATGTGCATGCGCCCTGAATATGTCCTGAATATGTGCGTGCACCCTGAATATGTGCGTGTGCCCTGAATGTCCTGATTATGTGTCCTGAGTATGTGTGTGCGCCCTGAATATGTCCTGAATATGTGCATGCACCCTGAATATGTGTCCTGAGTATGCGTGTGCGTCCTGAATATGTGCGTGTGCCCTGAATGTGTGTCCTGAGTATTTTTTCTTATTTGTGTGCGCAGCTTAAAGTTGCCTCGTCCGGGTGTTTTGATTTTGTTGGGTCATTTTCTAAGATAAATATATTAAGTTGATGGCTATAATCTACCTTACTTAAATTTGAAGTAACTTTTATTTTAAATGGCTATCTTTTGAGATATTTTAAGTACACCCGTATATTAAATTGATTGGCATAGCCTACCTTACTTTAGTTTGCAGTAACTTATATTTTAAATGGCTAACCTTTGAGATATTTGAAGTGCAAACATGGAAAATTAATTTGAGCCAGGATGCCAAAACTTCATAGACTTCAGCAGTAACTGGTTCCGTTAAATTGCTTCAGTATTCCCTTCTATGTGGCAACAAAAATGTTTAATAAGTGCACCAGTAGATCTAAGTTAGATATGTACAATCAAAATGTAGGTAATTGCTTTGATTTTGAAAATGTAATGCTTTCATCGGACTATGCAGCTTTAATTCATCAAGATGGCCGAAAATCAAAATCAATCCACCAATCAAGGAGGTGGGCTTAGTTTTTGTCATACTTTAGTTTTAATGTACATACAGTTCACTGGGCACGTAGTTAAACAGTACTTAAAGGGCTTAAAATATGGGGGAGGGGGGGGGGCACTTTGGAGCGCGGGTTCTATCCTTTTTTTGGGCGCGCGCAACCATAAAGGTATTACATTACATGCGGGCGTCAGTCGCTACCGGGAAAGGTGGGGGGGGGGGGGTGTCAGGAGGGGGGCAGTGGGTGGTTAGCCATGGAAGCAGTGGAACCTCCTAGGTGCTGGGTTTGTATCCACACCTGGTGGAGAGCAGACGACAAACAAGACACAGCACCTGCCGCGAAACAATCGGGTCATTTTTCCGCGCCGGCTCCTCAGTTTTCCCGCGCGAATGTTTGCGGACGCGCGCTGTCGTCTGCCCGGCCTCGGATGTCGTCTGCTGCGTCAGTCGGCGGCGTCTGGAGCGTGGTTTACTTGAACTTCGTCACATTTCCCACTTACATCCTGCTGCCCCCCCCCCCCCGCCGCCACCACCCACCCCGTCTTCCATCCTCATCCGCCCACACGAATGCCTTGTCATGAATAAATCTACTTATTATATATGTATAATATATATTTTATATTATTATAATATATTTTTCATTATATATTTATTATATATATATAATAATATATTTATTATAATATATTTAGTATTATATTTTTAAAATTATATATTCATTAGTATATATTTAGTATTATATATGGATTACTATTTTATTTATTTATTATATATTTAATATTATCCATTTATTAATATATATATATATCTTTATTATATATTATTATTATATACTTAGTATTATATATTTAGTATTAAATATTTAGCATTGTATATTTATTATGACATATTTATTATTAACAGTTGTTAGAAAACATTTAAATTGTCATTTCCATGACAATTAAGAGCACGCACTGTAATTTAGACATTAGCAATTTTGCCATTGAAAACATATTAAGGAAACACATTATATATTGTTATATATTTCATATTATATAATTCTTTTCATCTATTTCATATTATATATTTCGTGTTATAACTTATATATTTTGTGTTATATATTTAGTGTTATATATTTAGTATTATATATTTAATATTAGTAATTGTTATACAAATTTAAATAGTCATTTCCAAGACAATTTAAGAACACTCACTGTAATTTAAATATTAGTAATGTTGCCATTGGCATAATATTAATAGCCGTGCCATTACTCAGTTCATCCAAATTCTAGGTATTTCCTCTGACATTGAAAAAAAACTACTACAAATTTTTGTTTGATAAACATGGCCCAGTGTGTGTTAATAAATGTTGCGCATAGAAACGACAGCAAATAGAATAGAAACAAAAATATATTCAAAATAGTACTTCTTTAGTATATATATACACTTGTAATGATGGAATACTCCCACTCCCCTATCATGATCTATGGGGAAATAGGGCCACGGATCCGGTTCGTTGGTTAAAGTGCCTGTCACACCTTAAGCTAAGATTCCTTACAGGCGATATGCGGTATGCGAATGCGGCAAAAAATCGAAATGCCTTGAAGTCAATGGGCTACATCCCTTACATGCGGTATGCGAATGTGAATGCGAATGCGAATGCAGCAACTCGATCGGTCCCTGTAGCGATCGGTGCGGCATGCGGCATGCGAATAGAAACATCAGTCGCACTTGTCCATTAGTTTTAGATTAGGAGAGGCGACTGATCATTATGGAACTGTCACGCACAGGGGTGCTGAGGGGAAACATATGGTATTGGTGGTGGGGGGTAGACGCTTGCCGCTTACCGCGTAGAAGGATTCTTCCCATTCGCATACCGCATACTGCGTAGAAGGAATCTTAGCTTTACCTGATTGAGTACCAGACACAACCGGACAAAGAATTTGCTTAACGCTGCATAGTCAGATGAATTGTTTGTTTGTTTATTGTTGGTTTATGTCCTACTCCTAGCACGATCTAAGGTCATATCAGGACGGGTACCGACTTGTGAGAGTGCGCACTCATGGCGAGTTTACAGTGCTGCCCCACTGGGAGACTAGGTGCCAGCACCATGACCTGATATCCAACTCAGTCACATTATCCTGACACTGAGCCAACCAGTCCTTGCCCTATCCTAATAATGCCGGGCGTCTGGCTAGGAAGCGACAAGTATCAATTGTTAAGTCATTGGTATGACTCAACCAGGGTTCGAACCCACGATCCCATGGTCTACCAACACGGTCTAATGGCACTGTCACATTACGACGTTTCTCGCCAACGCGTGTCGACGTATGTGATTTTTTGGCGCAACATCAGGATACGTCAGGAAGCGTTACACGCGCATTAGGCGCACATTGGTATTCGTTCATCTATGGCGAGGGTGGGCAGGGCGCATCAGAGAATCGGCGAAGTTTTGTGCTTGCACAAAACTTTCACCGTGCGACAACGCGCGGGTGCTAACATTATGGCGATGTTAAGGGTGCATGGATATACGTTGAACACGCTGGAATAACGTTATGCAAACGCTAGGCAGACGCCACACGCGCATGAGGGTCGTTCCCACATGTTGCGCCAAACTGTTGCTTTTTGTTGTTTTACATCCTTGGAACATCTAAGGTCATATCAGGATGGCACGCCAAACTTTTACCACAACGAAAAGTTTGACGTGTCTCGACGATTAAAAGTGATTTTGCGCGTTGGCGGCGCACCGGCGAGAAACGTCCGTAATGTGACAGTACCATAAGATCAAAATGAAAAGCTACCTCACTTCGAATTCCGTGATGTCCTTGTAAACATGGAAGCCCTGCTTAATGTCAATATAAACACGCTGTCAACGAACAAAAACCTAAAACAACAACAACAGCAACATATTAAAAACATGCTCACGATGACTGAAATGGATATGTTTATTAACATTCAGTAAATGTCTGTCAGGCAGGGAAAACATAAGTCCGGAATGACGCTAGGGGCTGTGTGGAAACAAGGACATTGTGTACGGCTTTTCACCGGTTTAGAGCAAAATACATGCTTTAATAACTGACCCACTGAAAAACAGACGGAGTGCTTTATATGTAGGTATATATATGTATATATACACATGTATATCTATATGTATATATATACGCATATATGTGTTTATACATGTATAATATATATATATGTACATATATATATATGCATATACATGTATAATCTATATATATATATACGCATATATGTGTATATACATGCATAATCTATATATATGTATATATATGTATATACATGTATAATCTATATATATATATATGTATAATATATATATATGTGTATATATATACGCATATATGTGTATATACATATATAATCTATATATACACATATATGTGTATATATATGTATAATCTATATATATATACATATATATGTGTATATATATGTATATACATATATATATATATATATACACATCTATATATACATATATATGTATACATACACACATATATATACATATATGCCGTTTGAACCAGTGGCTCCCCCTGATGGAGGCGCGCGGAAGCTGACAATCTTTAGCGTTTATCACCATCATCACGAAGTCCTATAAGGTATATCATATATATATATAATCGTCAATATTGCTAGGCGTAGTGGCTATAACATCGGCTGCAGTGCCCGACCCTCCAGTCGGGGGGTTGGTGGGCCAGGGACGCAGCCACAAAAAACACCACCTCATCGAGGATCAATGATAACCAACAACAACAAGGCAGAGATAGATAGACCCAGCCACCAATGAAGGGGAGCAGTTTTGTTATCATCACTGCTGGCTGCTCTGACAGAGGGAAATCTGGGGGGAGGGTGGGTGTGTGGAAAAGAAATGTTGTCTGCTGTCAATAACGAATAACCTTAACATTCATTGTTTTCTAATACGTTGGATTTACTAAATGAGCAATTTGGCATCTGGTATGTGTGTGTGTGTAATGTGTGTTTGTGACCTTAATGGCAGGGTGTCCCTTAAATTGAGGGCTGCAGACGATGCTGCGGGTCAGGCGCGCACAACTCGACACTTCGCCCCCTTCTTGGTGCCCGAGTCTATAGTGACACAGACACATTGGACGAGGAACGGTCCAAGCACCAATAGGTATCCACAGCTATCGGACCGGACATGGATGACCCCCCCCCCCTCCTCTGGTGGTGGGTGTTGGGCATAGTCGCTACGGGGGCGACCAACTTCCGGTTTAGAGGTCATGTGATGTGTAGAAAATAAAGAGAGAAAAAACTGCTATCACTAAAATATCATCGCAACATTTTCTTGACCGTTTCTCAAGGATAGGCTAACTATTACTTTATAAATAAGTCACGTGATGTGCAGAAAATGGAAAATAAAAAGACTGCTATCACTAAAATATCATCGCAACATTTTCTTGACTTCCCGAACGATATATTAAATATTACTTCATAAATAAGGTAGATATAAACCACAATCGGAACACATATAATTTAAACAAATCTTTGCCGTTAGGTCCATGCGTAATTCAACACAATGCTTTTATATATATATTTTAATATTTTAAATATAGTGCTTCTCATACCGTGGAACTGTCAGTATATTAATAGAAACAATCATATCTGCAATGTATTATGTATATAATAATAGGGTAAAATAAGGCATACCGTTATCTGTACCCCTTCGCATGATAATAACAGTTATTATCTAAATATTTGAGACGGTGTTTGTTGTCCCCTCTTCCTTTACTATTGCTTGTGTGTGTAGCTTGGTGGGTGATGTTGTGTCTTACCAGATGACAGCCGGCTTCAGAAAGATGTCATGGACTCGGGGAGTCCTGCGTAACTTGACGAGGCAACCTAAGTGTTGGACACTTCCATACATGTACAACAGGTCATTCGTCAAGTTCACCGAGAGAACACCCCAGGAAACTATGAGTGGTCTGGGAACATGCCAAGAATTCATGGTCAATCTGAGAACATGGCACGAATTCATGGCCTGTCTGCGAGCATGCCAGGAATTGAATGCCATTCGGCAAGCATACCAATAATTCATATCCAGTCTGACAACATGCCAAGACATCATTCGTGGTATGGGAATTCATGACCGGTTTGTGAACATGCCATGAATTCATGGCTGGTGTTTGAAAATGCCAGGAAACCATTAGTGGTCTAGGAACATGCCAGGAATTCATGGCCAGACTGAGAACATGCCAAGAATTCATGGCCAGTCTGTGAACATGCCAAGAATTCATGGCTGGTGTTTGTAAATGCCAGGAAACCATTAGTGGTCTAGGAACATGCCAGGAATTCATGGCCAGTCTGAGAACATGACAAGAATTCATGGCCAGTCTGTGAACATGCCAAGAATCCATGGCCGGTTTAAGACCACACCTAGAATCCATGGCTAGTCAAAGAACATGCCAGGAATTCAATGCCGTTCTGGGAACATCCCATGAATTTGTGTCCAGTCTGATAACATGGCAGGAAACCATTAATGGTCTTGGACCATGTAAAAATTTGATGGCCAGTCTGTGAACATGCCCGAAATTCATGGATAGTCTGAGAACATGCCAGGAAACCATTATTGGTCTAGGAACATGTACAAAATTCATGGCCAGTCTGTGAACATGCCAGAAATTCATGGATAGTCTGAGAACATGCCAGAAATTCATGGATAGTCTGAGAACATGCCAGGAAACCATTATTGGTCTAGGAACATCTAAGAAATTCATGGCCAGTCTGTGAACATGCCATAAATTCATGGCCAGTCTCAGAACATGCCAGGAATTCATAGCCGGTCTGGTAAGATGCCAGGAAACCACTGCCAACACAGAAATGTATGAGGAATCCGTCCCTGATATGCACATATATAAACAAACCCATCGCCAGTCGGGAAACATTTAAGGAATCAAAAGGCCGGTCTGGAAACTTTTAAACAGATCCACCACTCGTCTGGGGGATTTGGGGGTCAAGGCTGCACATCTCAAATGCTTGCACTTAGTCTTAAATTCCAAATCGATGGAAACAAAAAACCCACAATGTTCTGTGCTTGTAAACTGGATACCGCTTCTAGCATGGACCTGCGGCGACTAGCGAATTCAACGCACACACACACGATAAACATAGAAGTTCTGTTGTAATTGACTCTCAACACTTCATACCAAAAGATTATACTCACAATGGCACAGCTCCTCTATATTAGTACCCCTTTCTTATATATATATATATATTCATAGATATATGTATAGATATCTATATATCTATTTATATATATTATATACACTAATATATATATATATCTATGTATGTATATATATTTGTATATACATATAATTAAATATATTAATAGATTTATATATATTATAGATATATATTTATAGATATATATGTATATATATATTGATATATACTAATATATATATAATTAGATATTTATTATATATATTTCCATACATATATATATATAGATACATATTGATATATACTAATATATATACTTACATATACTGATATATATTCATAGATACATATTTAAAGATATATATTCATACATATATATAAATATATATTGTACATACTAGTCTAGGCTTTTTTCATCTCAGTCGTTACATATCCACATGCACATTTGATTGTGGTTTTCTCTCAACTGTTACCGACGCATTATAACCTCGGGTGTACGAGCGAGTACGTCGGTAGCGGCGCTCCGCGCTACCCAGCTAACAGTAACAGAAGTAAACCGCTTGATTATAGCCTGCCTACACACTTACACAAGTCACAACATGCAGCATGTAAAAATACACTGTACAATTTCGTCCTGTTTCCACATGTGAAGAGTCAAACCAAAGTCTGCTTGGTCTACCGACCATCGCAAATGGCGCCACCACTGACTAGCAAACAGACGTTAATAATAATAATAACCATCATCATCATTATAATAATCACCACAATGTCACCCATCTCAGAGTTTTCATCAACGATTGCTTTCAGTGTTTTTTGACCCAGTATCTGGCCAAATAGAGACATTTCCTCACCGATACAATTCGAGTAATCTCACCCATCTAAAAAAAAAAAAAGTATATATTTTTTTATTAAAAAAAAGAAGTTAAAAGGTCAATTGCTACACCATTATTACCTCGATAACAATTTAAGTAACCATTCTGAGAGAGAGCTGAGCTGTGGTTACTGATGTAAACCTCTCTGTACAGCGGACTAGCCATATCCATATCACACATAACTTGTTTGAAGGGTACACTGGCGTCGAACCCTGATTGGCTGAGCCCTGATTGGCCGAGCTCTGATTGGCCGAGCTCTGACTGGCCGACCCCTGATTGGCCGAGACCTGTGACTAGATAGTGTGCCCCTTCCTGATACCAGTGAGGCTCCAGGTTGGGGACGACCAGATGACGTCACGACGCGGCCACGACGCTCAGTACCACAGATGACGTCACGGCACGGCCATGACATTCAGTACCACAGATGACGTCACAGCGCCACCACGACGTTCAGTACCACAGATGACGTCACGATGGGGGTCATGACGTTCAGTACCACAGATGACTACACAGCGCCACCACGACGTTCAGTACCACAGATGGCGTCACAATGCGGCCATGACGTTCAGTACCACAGATGACGTCACGCTGGGGGTCATGACGTTCAGTACCACAGATGACTACACAGCACCACCATGACGTCCAGTACCACAGATGACGTCACAGTGCCGCCATGTTGAGAACCAGATAAAACCAGTGATAATATAATGCACACCTCTAGTGGAACGCGTGTCGGCATTCCCGGAATATTCCAGGGGTTCTTTTGCTCAGCAAACACAATATTGGTTTCCCCCACTGCCACCCCCACAACCACAATAAAAAAAAACCCCACATATTTCACCCACAATTCCAGCTACATATTAATTACCAAATAAAATCAAATTGTCTGGCCCAAAGCACTTTACTTAGATTCGATCCTACAGATTCAACTGAAATACAGTGCACTTATTAAAGCTGCATAGTCCGATGGTTTTAAGTTTCTGTCATTTTCTGAGTTAAATCTATTAAATTGATTGTTATAGCCTCCCTTACTTTAGTTTGAAGTAACTTTTATTTTAAATGTCAAACCTTTTAGATATTTTAAGTGCAACCATCCACAAATAATTTTGGCAAGCATGCCAACACTCTGACACCATAGGCTTCTGCAGTAACAGGTTCTATTAAATTGGCTCAGTATTCCCTTCTATGTGGCGACAAGTGCTTAATATGTGCACCAGTATCTAAGTTTGATATGTAGAATCAAATCTGGATAATTGTTTTTGTTTTGAAAATTTGATGTTTTCA
The DNA here is from genome assembly GCA_030323885.1 of Branchipolynoe longqiensis. NCBI lineage: Eukaryota > Metazoa > Annelida > Polychaeta > Phyllodocida > Polynoidae > Branchipolynoe > Branchipolynoe longqiensis. The sequence goes on from CM059186.1 coordinate 157,056,350, forward strand.
TCAGACTATGCAGCTTTAAGCAATTGTTGCTGCAAAGAAGGGAATCCTAAGCCAATTTAAAGCTGCATAGTCCGACGAAAGCATTACATTTCCAAAACCAATACACTTACCCAGGTTTGATCCTATATATCTGACTTAGATACTGGTGCACTTATTAAACATGTGTGTGCTGCATAGAAAGGGATTCTAAGACAATTCAATAGAACCTATTATTGCTGAAGCCTATGGGATCCGAGTTTTGGCAAGCACACCAAAAATAAATTAGCATGTTTTCACTTAAAATATCTCCCAAGTTAGTAATTTTAGAGCAAAGTTACTTCAAACTAAAGTAAGGCAGCTTATAATGATCAACCTAATATATTGATCTCAGAAAATTATAGAAACTCAAAACCATCGGATTATGCACCTTTAATAGAAACATATGGTAGGAGAATGTTGAAGTACACACTGATATTAATTTGGCATGTTTTCACTTCAAATATCTCTGATGTTAGCCATTTAAAATAAAAGTTACTTCAAGCTAAAATAAGGTAGATTATAATGATGAAACCTAATATATTAATTTTAAAAATGATAAAATCGCAAAACCATCCGACTATGCAACTTTAAATAAATCCGTGTGGATAACCTTCAGAACCCCCCACCCCACCCCCACCCCCACCCCTCCGGACACACAGGAGGGCAATATTACTAGAATAGGGAAAGGATGAGCTGCATTCAGTGTCAGATTAATCAGGTAATTGAATTAGGTGCCGTGTCTTCAAGTGGGGCAGCACTATAAAGCCGCCCTGAGTGCGCACTGTCACAAGTTGATACATATTTTGATATAACGTTAGATTGTTTGTTTGTGGTGGTTTTACGTCCCAGCAATACCTACGGTCATATCCAGGGTGGGTACCGACTTGTGTGTACTGTGCACTTTAATGAGTGCACCAGTATTCAAATTGGATACATCAGATAAAATCTAGTTTAAAGCGCTTTGGTTTGAAATGTTGCCATTTTCATCGCATAATGCAGCTTTATAAACAAAACAAACAAAACTCTCAGACAAAATGACACGTCCATTACTAGAGGCTTCATCACACCGTACATCACGTACAATTAGAGGGTTTACGGCACCTTTACGCACTATTATTACCGGTTTTACGGTAGTGCCCATTGTGGCGCCATATCACGTGGGTACTCCTCCTCCTTAAGCTAAGATTCCTTATACGCGGTATGCGGCATGCGAATGCGGCAAAAAATCGAAAAGCATGTAATTAAATAGTGGTGCTTCCATACATCCAAATGCGAATACGAACGCGAACGCGAATGCGGCAAATGGATCGACCCATGGACCGATCGGTGCGAATGCGAATGCGAATACTGATTTGTTTGCCATAGAAAACAATACTAACTTTGATCTTCCTTCACACATTTTGGAGGAAAAACCCCCAAAAATGTTATGGGTAACTTTTTTTGTGTGTTTATTTGTTTAACCATCCCCCAGCACAAAAAGTAAACATCGGCTATTGTCGGTTGGCATATATCTATGCCGCATATACGACATTCGCATTCGCATGCCACATACTGGGTATAAGGAATCTTAGCTGTACACGGCATGACCCCACCCTGGAGTCTCAGCATGACTTACACTCCAGCATATAGCACACAGCTTACCTGATTAATATACCAAGACTTCTCACCTAGAGTCATGCTTATGTAGAGTCATGATCAGCTAGTCATGGTCATTTAGTCATGCTCATCTCGAGTTATGATCATCTAGAGACATGCTTATCTAGAGTCATGTTTTTCTCGAATCGCGCTTATCTGAAGTCATGCTTATCTAGAGTCATGCACATCTAGAGTCATGAATATCTAGAGTTATGATCATCTAGAGTCATGATCATCTAGATCCATGCTTATCTAGTCATGTTTGGCTCGAGGTATGCTTATCTAGTCATGCACACTTAGTCATGCTCATGCTCATTTAGAACCATTCTTATCTAGATCCATGCACATCTAGAGTCATGCTCATCTAGCCGTGTCTGTCTAGAGTCATGTCTGTCTAGAGTCATGCTCATGTAGTCACGTCTGTCTAGAGTCATGCTCATCTAGAGTCACGCTCGTCTAATACCATGCTTATCTAGAGTCATGTTCATCTAGAGTCATGCACATCACAAAGCATTGGAAATCTACTGGCTGATTAGTTGTGTACACAGGTCCAGAATTGTTTACCTTTATTTATTTGTTTATTTGTGTTCTCTTCCCTCACCTTTCTTCTTCTTTAATCACTTTGTAATTCAACAACAATCTTCTATGAACTTACAACGTAATCATCATATCATATGTCATATCATATATCGGTTTAGTCACATTCGTTTTGTATACACACGCACAGCTTGAAACCAAATAACGTTTAATTTGTTGTTTAAAAGCTAATTAAATATCATTGACATGTATCTACAACACGTTATTAACTAATGGAGGATCTGTCTCTCTGTATTCGCATCACACGCAGCTGGCCGGCTAGTAAGTAGGCCGGTAGTTTTTTAAATATTAATAATAGTTTTATTTAAGTCTTTCGAACTGAACCACCTCCTCTATTATAATCACTCGTTCAAAGGACTACTGGCTGCCGTCGCGGGACCATTTTGCAATCATCCTTCTGAACACTTCCGGCTATAATAGCAACAACAACAACAACAACCGCGTCCATGCGCCACTATCTTCCATTCACTGTGTATTCAGCCGTACATTGTACACTGTTCATTTTCACCGTCAACTTGATCACCACCACTCCTCGTCCTCCTTCCCGTCTTCCTCCTCACCACAGAGGCTGCCAGGCCCCGAGAAGGGACAGGAGAGACGAGTGAGGCATATATAGTTCTGTCACTGTGGACTTGGTGGATAGAGCTTGTGCTGGCTTAGAAGATTGACTTCCAGACGGGCGGGCGGGTGGAGAGGTCTGGGTGAGGGGTCCACTCTTCTGTGGGCAATGCACCGAGCGGGCCTGCAGGTGCGCTGTTAATGACTTGCAAATTGCCCTGTCAACTGTTGTTTTAACTGTTCGCAAACTGCCCTGTCAACTGCTCGCAAACTGCCCTGTCAACTGCTGTCTTAACTGCTCACAAACTGTCCTGTCAACTGCTGTCTTAACTGCTCACAAACTGTCGTCTCAATTGCTGTCTTAACTGCTCGCAAACTGGCCTGTCAACTTCTGTCTTAACTGCTTGCAAACTGCCCTGTCAACTTCTGTCTTAAATCCTTACAAATTGCCCTGTCAGTCGCTGTCTTAACTGCTCGCAAACTGGCCTGTCAACCGCTGTCTTAACTGCTCGCAAATTGGCCTGTCAATTACTTCTTAACTGCTCGCAAACTGGCCTGTCAACTGCTGTTTTAACTGCTCGCAAATTGCCCTGTCAATTGCTGTCTTAATTGCTCGCAGAGTGGCCTGATAATTGCTTTCTTAACTGCTCACAAACTGCCTTGTCAATCACTGTCTTAACTCCTCACAAACTGCCCTGTCAACTGCTGTCTTAACTGCTTGCGAACTGGCCTGTGAACTGCTCTCTTAACTGCTTGCAAATAGCCCTGTCAATCGCTGCCTTATCTGCTCAGAAACTACCCAGTGAACTACTTTCTTAACTGCTCACAAACTGTGCCCTGTCATTAACTTCTGCCAAACTGGCATGTCAACCTCTATCTTAACTGCCAACAAATTGTTGTCACAACTGCTTTCAACTGTCGTCTTAACTGCTCACAAACTGCTCTGTGACAGGGCCAGTTGATCTGTGCCAGGAACAGTTGCTGTGTGTCAGGGAAGGGTGCTCTGTCCCAGAGACAGTAGTGTTTTTTCAGAGACAGCTATTTTGTACCAGAGACAGCTGCTGTGTGCCAGGGACAGCCTGCCAACTACTGCCCCGCGACTAGATAAAAGAGTCACCCTGTACTTCTAGTAAGGGGTGAATACCAACCCCATATAAAAGCTGGCGAAAACTGCTTTAGTATGGAACAGGAAGTGGAATCTCTAGTTCCAGTATCAAATGGGTACTTGTATCAGCACAGAGTAGGTGAAACAGAAGAGAATGGAAAGATACAAGATGGCGGCGTTAGAACGCCGTCGATTTCACTTTTAAAGGGTGCTACAGTATGTGTTCTATTATATTTTTCAACTCAGATGTAGCGGGGAAATGTGAAGATGTATGTGAAGAATATATTTTGCTTCTTAAATTAAGGATTTATCAGCTCAGTTCATTTCCCCAGCATGTCGAAATTCGTCGCCAGCTTTTATATAAGGTTGCTTTTCACCCCTACTACAAGTACGTGGTGAATCATTTATCTACCCCGCTACCAGAATCGGAATTGTCGAGGCAGAGTCAGAATATTGTCATAAATCTAAAACCGATGGGAGGGGTGCTACCCCTGACAGCTCCTCAACGATGGGGCGAGTAGCTCGGGCAGTTTCACGCTGTGTCTATGGGAGCAGCTCAAACTGTTCGCTGGGACTGCGGGCTGGTAGAGCAGCTGCACATATAACCAGCATGTCTACCATACGGCTCACCGCCCCAGCAGCAGTTCTCACTAGTTGACATGTAAACGGCTCACTGCCTCTCGGTGACCTGCTCAGAGCTGCCCGCGAGCTGCTCAGAGCTGCCCACGAGCTGCTCAGAATTGCTTAGTGCTGCCCACGAGCTGCTCAATGGTGTCTTATTGAATGCTGCAGCCACGTTCTTCTTTGGTGAGCGGCCGCTCAGCCAGATGTTTGGACACGTTCCTCTCCAACTCACCATCCTCCTCAATCCTGAAAGACACATGGAGGAGAGGGGTTAAGGCAGGGGACAAGGCATGTACGATTAGGGGTTAAAGGAGTGAGAGTGGGTGACTGTAGGCAGCTATGGCCGGAGTTAAAGGGTTACCTCCACACCGTCCACGGTCAGCAACTGGTCAGAGCTACAACAATAAAGAACAACAAGAAAGGCGGGTCACATTAAATGACTTTTTTGTGTTTTGTTTGTTCGGAATTTAAATCCTAACAAATATGTAGGGTAATATCAGGACGGGTATTGACTTGTATGTTTGTTGGAGTTTTATGTCCTAGCAACATCTAAGGTAATATCAGGATGGGTACCGACGCGTGACAGTGTGCACTCATGGCGACTTTTTAGTGCTGCCCTCCCCCACTGGAAGACCAGGATCCTGGCACCATGACCCGATATCCCACTCTGACTCATTATCCTGACACTGAACAAACCAGTCCTTATCCTATCCTGTTAATATCGAGTGCCTGGCTAGGAAGCGACAAGTATAAATTGTTATGGCATTGGTTTGACTCGACCAGGATTCGAACCCGTGATCTACCAAAACGGGACACGGACGCTCAATTCAGTCGGCCATCCCGTCTGGTCCGTAGTATGTTATTTCTTTTGTAACAATATTATATAACATAATGCACGGTACATTGAAGGGTGTACCATGTCAATTTAGTAGAACATCTTACTACTGAAGGCTATGTTTTGATAAGCATGCCAAATTAATTTAGCATGTTTACATTAAAGCGAAGTTATTTCAAGCTAAACTAAGGTAGAATATAACCAACCTAATAATTACTATATTTATCTCTGAAAATGACAGAAAGTCTAAATAATTGGACTATGCAACTTTAACCCAACGATGGTACTTCTCAGGGCAACACTATCTGCACTTATGCAGGATTCCAGTGCGCGCTTCGTAGATAAAATAAACATATTGCTTCTTTTTCCAAACTTATCTTCAAGACGGTTGTGTAGAGTAGCATTTTACATAATGACATTCAAACCTGACGGCATGCTGATTGTTTGTGTGTGACAATTGACATTGGAACCTGACAGTGAAGCGCCCACGAGTATTGGGACTCCTACTGCATGACTCGGGACGCTGACGCGGACGCCTGGCACAGCACAAGATAGAACCCGACTACGCAGTAAACATGATTGTCACAGCTGCAGCATTGGCTATGTGGACTCTACCCAACAGCCATAGTAGACCTACTTAACAAACCCTTCTTACTAATACCCGTTAAGTATCCAGGGAGAGGCACAAACAGCCACCGGTCGAAGAAACTTTAGTTAGCAACGCGTCTGCGGATAAGCAGAGAAAATGAAAAGGTTATAACCCCGTAAAGAGAGTTGTTGTTGCTGTTTTTTAAGAAGAAAAAAGTCGATGGTGTTTTTTTCTCTCTTTTTTTCTTTCTTTATTGTTGTTCCTGTTTTCTTTTTGTCCGGTGCACCCAGTTCCAGGCGTGAAACATATGGACGCAATGGCTGCTGAAGTGTTCTCAGATTGGATTAGGACCTGATGTGAACACGAGTGCCGTTCTCAGGAAGCCCTTTGTGGTGCGGCCAAATCCAGGGGATAACATGACAGATCCCGTCCCGGTCCCGTGAGCTGCGGGGCGGGGCGGGGCGGGGCGGGGCGGGGCGGGGCGGGGCGGGGCGGGGCGGGCGGGCGGGGCGGGGGGGCGGGGCGGGGCGGGTCGCGACGGGGTGAGCGATGCGGGCTGGGCGGGCGGGGCTGGGCGTGGGCTGTGGGCTGTGGGCTGTGGGCTGTGGGCTGTGTAGGCTGTGGGCTGTGGGCTGAGGGCTGAGGCTGAGGGCTGTGGGGCCTGTGGGCTGTGTGGCTGTGGGCTGTGGGCTGTGGGCTGTGGGCTGTGGGCTGTGGGCTGTGGGCTGTGGGCTGTGGGCTGTGGGCTGGGCTGGGCTGTGGGCTGGGCTGGGCTGGGCTGGGCTGGGCTGGGCTGGGCTGGGCTGGGCTGGGCTGGGCTGGGCTGGGCTGGGCTGGGCTGGGCCGGGCCGGGCCGGGCTGGGCTGGGCTGGGCTGGGCTGGGCTGGGCTGGGCTGGGCTGGGCTGGGCGGGGCGTGGCGTGGCGGGGCGCGACGGGGTGCAGCGGTGCGGGGCGTGCGGAGCTGGGGCGAGGCAGGGCGGAGAGCGGACAGGGCGCGGCGGGGCAGGGCAGAGCAGAGTGGGGGCGAGGCGGGCTGGGGTGAGGCGGGGAGGGTCGGGCCGTGGAGTGGCGCGGGGCGCGGCACCGACTGAGTGCGGGCCCGAGGTGCCCCCTCTCCCCGCCACCGGCCCCGCCTCGCCCTGTGGGAAGTTGATAACACACACAACAGTGCACCACGTGGCTTCCTCCACAACAGCCACTCTCACAGAACTCACCCAGCCGCCGCCGTCACACACAAAACAATGGGTGCAGTGGACGCATGCCAAAGAGTAACACTGGATTTAAATCAATATGGGGTCATCAAGGGGAATGAATACATATTCACAGTAAATAAATATTCACAATATGAGCTCAGTGGAACGCCTGCTCCACTCCCGCTCATTAAACCCACATACCCCCCCCCCCCTCCCCTCTCACTTCACTTCAAAGTTGCCTATCTGCCCACCTAGTCTTTCAACCAATATGACCGAATTATCGGCAGCCAGTACCCAATGCCGCCGGACTATTGAGGATTTGCGTATGACGTCGGCATCACACTACTCCTGCTTCATGGTTGGATAGAAGCAGTTCCTTCTGCTATCAAGTGTGTGTGTGTATGAATGTAAATACAACAAGAAGCACAAATCTATCCACTGCTACCATCTAATTCTGTTATTTAGAACCATGAATATTCACTAGGGAGTTAAAATAATGTTTATTTAACAGCATAACATACTCAATAAGTGAAATTCGGTCAAATTAAACCCAAAATCCAAGCGATGTTAATATAATTGATGCCGCCGATGCATCGGCAGCATTACTGCGGATGTAAATAAAACAAAAAGCACAAATCTATTCACTGCTACAATCTAATTCTGTTATTTGGCACCATGAATATTCACTCGGGGATTGAAATAATGTTTATTTAACAGCATAACATACTCAATAAGTGAAATTTAGTCAAATTAAACCCAAAATCCAAACAATATTAACGCCGCCGCCCGATCGGCAGCATTATTGCCGTTGTCGCTGTACTTTCTATCCAACCACGATGGCCGACTAAGCACTGGTCATGTGGTGCTAATCGTTTGATGCAAATCCTCAATACATCTTTATACGGCCTGTTGTCGAACAAGACTACAAATCCACAAATGCAATGCAATGCCACTCCCCTCACTCTGCATTTGCTCCCACTTCCTACTCACATTCTTTTCTCAACAGCTCCTGTTGTGACTGTAACATGATAACCGCCCGGATAAACCTCACAACATTTACTGTTGTGTTCTGTGTTTGTCTAATGAATAACTATTCACTAACGCAACGGCTATTCACAGAGCTGCTGCTTTGTGAATTATTGCCACCAATACTGTAATTCACAGAGCTGAAACCAACCAATCAGCATGCATCATTTTACTGCGCATGTGCATGTGCAGAATTATTTTGTCTTGTTTTGGTCGTGATGCTTTGCATTCCGTCTGATTCGTGAAATACATGTAGGTAAAAAAAAGGATTATTTTATTTGTATTCACTTTTATGCTGTTTCAGTTTGTAAACAGGTAGTACATGAGATGAGGTGTTTACGTATACATGAACTGTACGTTTAGCATGGTGGCATAGCCGTACCTGAGGATGTGTGTATGTGTTTTTTTTTGTGTGTGTGGTTTTTTTTAAGATCAATTTTATTCATATATATGTAGTAGGCTGCACTGACCTCTCAGGCAAGTAACCACATAGACAGGTAGGCATGGGTAGTGTGTTGATATCAGGGAGCCTAGGTGGTGTAATGGTTAGCACACTGACCCGGAATGCAAAGAGATGTGGGTTCAAGTCCCGCTCTAGGCACAATATTTCCCATTTTCATCACCCCCATGACACTGGTGCCGTGACCATGATTCTGTACAAGCTACCTGCTGTATGGTTGTTGAACCTACCCTGTGTATGTATGTGTAAGTGCATTGCCTGTATGTATGTAATTGTAAGCATTAAAGCCATAAGACTTACAATTCCAGGGGGACTAGTGTAGTGGTCTGCACTGACCTCTCAGGCAAGTAACCACATAGATAGGTAGGCATGGGTAGTGTGTTGATATCAGGGAGCCTAGGTGGTGTAATGGTTAGCACACTGACCCGGAATGCAAAGAGATGTGGGTTCAAGTCCCGCTCTAGGCACAATATTTCCCATTTTCATCACCCCATGACATATATATATATCGTTTTTCAGTGCCGTAGCCCTGGTCTTCCGACCGTAAATGGTACAGATAAATAGTACAGGTATTTACACAACTTATTTTACATGGTTTCTATAGTAAATGGAAGTGTGATGTTAATTCTGAAATAAAAGTGTACACAATGCAATAAGTAATGATATGTATGAGGCAGTAGTCTATGCGGGCCTATATCTACTAATATTTAAGACAGTATTTTGTAAATTGATACTACATGATAAGCACTTGCTATCCGGACCGCACTTCGTCCACACCGCTCTCGATCTCCTCTTGCTGGCCATGCTCCTCCTTGGTAATGTCTGAAAAGAGTTCTATGAGGGGGAGCCTGCCAGCATTTCATTTTCTGCTCTTACTCTGTCTGTGACTTTGGCTCGCCGGCTGGTCACCACAGAGCAAATAAACATGGTCCGTTGACTCAATTCTCCTCATTTCTCTTTCCTATACTCTACCCTTTTCTTTCCCTCCCAGGCTTACTTCTCCCCCTGATCAAGGGAGTTGTTTGCTTGGGTGGGGCCCTTTACCTTATCATTTCTCTCACTTTGTTCTTGTTGCTGGAACCACTGGACCCACCTTTACCCGTCTCTTCCTCCTAAACCCTTGCTGCTGTCCACTGGATATGAGAGTCGTGCTACCGTCAAACCGGAGTGATTCGGGGCTGACCCAATGATTTTTCGTTTAATTGTTGTAAAGACATCCCCAACTTCTATAACCATCCACCAGAAGATTAATCTTCAACCAATTTATTGGTGCCTCTCTATATTGCTGCAGTTCTCCAGCCGGTAACCCTTGTAAGGTTACGAACCGCCCAGAAGTCAAGTACATGATAAGCAATTTGAGAAAATACTTGCTGTATTGTAAACGATTTGTTTGGCGTTTTTATGCCATTTACCGAAACAAGTATTCATGTATGTATTATATTATTAGTTAGGGATGGTGAGAGTAGCTCTACGAATAAGAATTATTCTTCTGAAATTTGCATAGCAAAGCAGCTCTGCGAATAGCCTCATCCATTCATTAATAACAACAATAATAATAACAATAGTAATAACAATAATGATGTTGATGATGATAACGAAGAATAATTAATACGGATGATGAACTATTCATTAATAACATAATGGAGGGTTTATTGATGCTGCTGCTGCTGATGATGATGAAGAAGAATATAATACTACTAATAGAAAGAACAATAACTTAAAAAGCTCTATTCGAAGTAATCCACTATATAATAGTCAGGTTCCTAGTGCACCATACAAACGCCATAAAAATGGTAACACCGTTTATAAATTGAATTATAAGTTGAACTGATAGTGATTACTGATAGTGATAGCGATAATATGATAAGGGCCACTAACTGAATTTAGAAACTGCATTTGTTGTAGGTAGTTACATTAGTCATAAGGCTGGGTTGTGTGTGGAGTTGAGTGTTGAGCTAACTGTGTACGGACAGAGATAACAGTGCTGAGACTGTGAGAGTGTGAGGGGGTGGGGTGGGGTGAGGGCGGTGAACTGGGCCGGTCCTCACCTGCTCTACACCCGGGCACCGCCAGGCAGGGCGGACCGTCCGTCATGACGGGCCCTCAGAGAGCCAGGCCCGGGATCATCTCAAAACCTACTGCCTGCCCGCTCACACGCACAGACACGCACAGGGCTCGTTATACTCACACACACACACAAGGCGGTGATATGTACATACACCCTTAATCGTAGTCAAACCGAGCGGTCGTTGCATAGTGGTGGAGAGTAGGAGGCTGTGGAAGCAGAGGAGAATGGAGAGGAGGGTGAGGGGGGGGGGGGGGGGGGGAGAAGAGGAAGGGAGAGAAGATGAAAGGGAGAGAGGAGGAGCAGGAGGAGGAGGAGCAGGAGGAGGAGAAGAATAAGGGGCGAGGGAAAAAGAGAACAGGGAAACGAGGGGAAGGTAGGAGGAGGTTCAAGAAATGGAGGAAAGGAACGGAGGGGGAGGGGGGAAGGAAGAGAATGGGGAAAGAGAAGGGTGAGAAGGGGGATGGTGTAGAACAAGGAAATGACTAAGAATGGGAGATGGGGGGAGGGGGGGGCGAGGGGCGAGAGAGGGGGAGAGACAGGCGGGTGATGGAGAGGGAGATGGAGAGATGGAGAGAGGGGAGATGGGGGAGAGGGGAAGTAGGGGGAGAGAGGAGAGAGGAGAGAAAGAGACAGAGAGGAAGAGAGGGAGAGGAGGAGAGAGGGAAGATTCAGGGAGAGGGGGAAGAGTCGGGGAGAGAGGGAGAGAGAGCGAAAGCGAGAGAGGGAGAGATGGAGAGGGAGAAATGGAGAGGGAGAGATGGAGGGAGAGAGGGGAGAGCGAGGGAAAGAGAGGGGAAGAGAGAGGGGGGGATGGAGGGAGAGAGAGGGAGAGGGATAGAGATAGAGGGAAGGAGAGAGGGGTAGGGGAAAGAGAGGGAGAGAGAAAGAGAGGGAGACAACGAGGGAGAGAGAGGGAGGGAGAGAGGGAGAGAGGGAGAACGACGGAAAGAGGGAGAGAGACTAGTTAGTGGTGGTCGAACTTGGCAGTGGTGATGGTGGGTTTGGCGGAGCTGGTTGCCTGTAATCTGGGGAGAGCCGCCTCCCGCACACGACTCCGGGCGGAGGCGGGCGGTGGAGAGGATCATCTGTGTATAGCTGCTGGTCGCCACGTACTCACGCACTCCTCTCCGCAGCAGCCACTGGACCTACTGGTCAAACACACCCCCTCGAGTGGGCTTTACCGTCTGAGAAGAAACACAAATGTTGTAGAGCGCCGATTTGGGCACTTCGGTACGCGCGGAACACTGGTTCTCTCACGTGGGGACGGACGGGATGGGGGGGGGGGGGCGGGGACCGGGCGGGGGCAGACGGAGGAAGGCGGGCAGGGGCGCGTGGGGGCGGGCTGCTGCGGGGGGAGGGGGCGGCGGTGACGGGCGGGGGCGGAGGCGGGCGGAGGGGCAGGGACCGTGCGAGGGCGGAGAGTTAGTCAAGGGGTAGGGGCGGGGGGCGAAGGGGGCATGAGCAGGTTCCTCATGGGACTCACTGGCTGACAGACACAAGGAGAGAACACATGGGGGTGAGTTTGAGGGGGGGAGGAGAGGGGGGTTATGGGCGGTATAGAGGTGGGGGGTTGAGGGGTGGAGGGGGTTCTAGCAGCGCCTGCCCGTGCTTAAACTATTCATAAACTTTGCCGGGGCTAAGCCAGGGCGGCTGTACCGGAAGGAGAGGGGTTCTAAACCGAACGTCAGGAAATTTTCATATCGGATTAGCGGACGCTGGAACCGGAGCCGGGCAATGTAAACGGAGGTGCGTGGTGGGAGGGGGCGGTGTGTGTGTGTGTGTGTGTGTGTGGTCAGTGTCTCCTTCACCCATAGAGGCTATGGGGTGGTCACTGTATGTGTGCGCGTGTGTGTGTGTGGTCAGTGCCTCCTTCACCCATAGGGGCCACTGTGTGTGCGCGCGTGTGTGTGTGTGCGTGTGTGGGTGTGCACGTGTGCGGGTGTGTGCGTGTGTGCGCGTGGTCAGTGCCTCCTTCACCCATAGAGGCCATGGGATGGTCACGGTGTGTGTGTGATGGTGGGGGTGGAGTGGCTGGTGGCTGGACAAATAGGTTGGTTTATAACCAGCTCACCGACCAGCAATTTTCAAGTGTGAAGAAACCGAGGCAAACTTTCCCACTTTACAACACGTAAAAAAAAAAATTACATCTTAACATGAGATGTCCCTATATATATATACCTCTCTCTCTCCCTCTCTCTCTCTCCCCTCCCTCTCCCCCTCTCTGTGCATAGGGGCATCTATGACATAATGCTACAAGCAAAATATATATTATAAATAGGACATATACTATAGTTATGTATATATGGTCATCTCATGTTAACGTCGCCTTGTAATTTTGTATATATATAATTATGTATTTAAATATACATGTTTACACATAATAAATATAATATATATAATATATACATAAGAAGAACAATAATAATTATGAGAAGGATAACGATAATAATAAATATGATAATATATTAAAATTACATAAATAAATAAAAATGACATTAACAATAACAATATACACGAATAATGACTATGGTAATATTAATAATAATAATAATAATAATAATTATTATTATTATTATTATTATTACAAACATCACATGGGCGTTGCCCCTGTGCAGGCGCGACTCGGTGAGCCGGCGGTAAGAGCTCGCCCCGTAACACTACCCGCGCCATCCGCCGTGGTCGCAATGCTTAAGTGGGGCAGGTAGGGCGCGGTCCCGGGGCGCGGGCCAGGTGATCCCCGCCCCCACGCCCCCGCCAGCCACTCGCCCCATGTGGACTCAGTATCAGGTGCCCAGCCACCATCAGACACCATTTTTAACTCTTCCCTCGATACATTCGCCCGGCACCCCTGGCCACAGTGTCGCATATCGCACAGAGCGTTCTCTGTACACATCCAGAAGATATGAGAGTTGTTAAAATCTCTCTCTTTATATATATATATATATATATATATATATAATATATATAATGTGTATGTTCTTTCTATATACACCGGCATATATATGTACTATATAATTTATTATGTGGATATAAATAACGGCAGCCCCTTAATGTTTCTCTCTAACCACCATAACTTACATGTTGTTCACTGCGGAGCGGGCATTCTTTCCTCCCCGCCTCATCTACACCGTGAGCCAACTGTCACTCTGCTCACTTTCAATATATATATATATATATATATATATATATATATATATATATATACATATATTTAGTCACAACCTCACACACACAAATATATATATATATGTTATATTATATTATATTCTTATATCCTTCCAATATCTGCTTCTGCTTTGCCGCCGAGAACTCCGTTAAATTGCAACATAAATTTTATTTATCTACCTTTAATAAGCCCAGCAGAGCTCTAGATAAAAAAAAACTAACTAAGTCTTTATGATTGAATAGTTAATGTTATGTAGAATACATATTCACAAGACTAATGGTAATACATCTTTCTTTTTCTTACCGCCTCGAGCCTTTTATACCATGCAATTTTATTAATAATATATTTGTGAATTCCCAGCAAAAGCTCGGGGTACGCAGGTGTACTTAGCTAGACAGTATGTGGGAGAAATTACTTTCAGATTTCAGGGGGGGGGGGGGAGGGAATAATCGGAACCTTGCCAGTTGGCATGTAGAAAGGGTTGCTATGCTACCAGTACCCGGCTGCCACTGTAAGTGTAACCGTGTGATGCTGACCCTAAGGCAGATGCCACGCTGCCCCTGTCCACCCCCACCCACCCACACCCACCCACCCACCCACCCACACCCACCCAGCACCCAGCACCACCGAACACCAGCCACAATCTGAAGAACAAACAAGTGATGCCTCTCCACACTTCAACCCCGCACCCCGGCCACCAGCCAGCAGGCACCAGCCACCCCCTCCCCCCTATTACCCCAGCACACGCCCTATTGTTTCCAGTCATAGATTTTTTTATCTCTACCGGACGCGGTGGCCTAATCAGTAGAGCGCAGGCTTCCCGTGCGGATGGTCGGGAGTTCGAATCACAGCTGAGTCAAACCAATGACTTATAAAAATTGATACTTGTCGCTTCCCAGCCTGGCGCTCGGCATTAATAGGATAGGACAAGGGACTGGTTCGCACAGTATCAGGAGAATGTGACTGTGTGGGATATGCGGTCATGGTGCTAGCGGCCTGGTCTCACTGACAGCACTAAAAGGTGGCCATGAGTCCGCATTGTCCCAAGTCAATGTCCAGCCTGATATGACCTTAGATGTTGCTAGGACATACAACAACAACAAACGGGTGTGTTTTTTATTCCCCCCCCCACCGCCACATTTATTTCCACCCACGTGCCCGGTCTCGCCACTGCGGCATCATGCTAAGCCTACCAGGATGATAAATTGGCCGGAAATTGGATTCATTTTGCTAGTAGCATTATGTCAAACATATCTTTTCAGCGCATGCTGTGCAGCAACAGTCGGTGTAAATATAGATATATATATATATATATATAAATATATATGAGTCGGTCTCAAGTAAATGGGCCAATAGGTGGTCAATTTAAGATGTCAGCATCGCAATTGTTAAAGTGTAGTGCATTTCTTTTTTTCATATGAAATTACCCGAGAAACAAATAGGGTTGTTGTATTTTCTCTACCTTTACATTCAGGATAAATTTAAGAACTTTCCAACACCTCTGTCAATGCTAAACTATAATTATGCCGTTCGACGCCAACATCCAATAGTCGACACCGACATCTTTAACAGATGTTGGCATCGCAATTGTTAAAGTGTAGTGCATTTCTTTGTTTCATATTAAATTATCCTAGAAACAAACAGGGTTGTTGTATTTTCTCTACCTTTACATTCAGGATAAATTTGAGAACTTTCCAACACCTCTGTCAATGCTAAACTATAACTATGCTGTTCGACACCGACATCCAATGCTTGACGCCGACAACTTTCCCCGATTGGCCTATTTTCCTGACACTGACTCGTATATATATATATCTATTCCTCCTTGGCGCATTGGTGGTGCCCCCCCCCCCCCCCCCCCAGCTGTCGGGGTAATTGGTGGGCAGGGCCTCCCTTGCACCGCACACAGTGGAGGTATTATATATATATATATATATATATATATATATATATATATAGAGAGAGAGAGAGAGAGTGAGAGAGAGAAGAACTATATACAGTAAAACCTCCCTAACCGACTACCTCCACAAATCGACCACTCCCCTATATCGATCGCTTTATTTGGGTCCCAACAGTACCATTGTAACCACATTCTAAGTCTAACTCCCTAAACCGACCCCCTCCCTAAATCGATCACTTAAAGTCGGTCCCAAGGTAGGTCGATTTAAAGAGGTTTTACTATACATTGTATATATATTTATGTTCTATCCAAAATCCATATGCATTTCCACGTGGGATCATTCCCGTTGCCAAGGATACAATGTCATATTGGTAAGCGTTTTCACGCGTCTAGACCTCACCAGGTTTCATCAGTCACAGAAAAAAACCTCACCTAAAACCCAGATCGACACATTGCCCAGTAGAAGGTAGAAGGCGCGTGGGAAGTGTGCGTGTGCGGGGGGGGGGGGGCGTACTTGTGCGTGTTGGGGTGGGGGCGGGGCGGGTGCGGGGTGAACCAGGTTTTCAACACACAGAATAGTAACGTAGGCAACCTGGTCTCCGTAAGTATATCAGAGAACACGAATGCCAACGACTTATTCTAAAATTATATTAAAATTTTAAAACAAAACAAAGAAGCTGTGCTTTAAAAAAGATAGCTGTTGCTATAATAGTGCTTGGTACATATACAGGTGTATGGGTTTACTGTAATAGTAACTGTAATTTGGCGTTAGGGGGGGGGTTATGTCTGTGCACAATTTATTGGCACTTAGTGGCAGAAGAACCCATCCTGATATGACCTTAGATGTTGATGGATGTAAAACTCCAACAAACAAACAAACACACTTGGCGAGAATCTGTTAGTAACACGCGCCTCTTGGATAGCACAGACATACATATCCGGCGGCCGGCGGCCATGTGACAGTGCCACCATAGAATGCCACTAGGGGGCGCTGTTGCGTTGCTGTAAAAATTCACGGATGTCTTCCCAAGACACAGCAATCGCCAAAACGAGGCCCGGGAACCGCGATACCAAAAGGTCATCTTAAAGCCGCAAGGTCCCATTAAAGCGGCACATTGTCAAAACAAAACTACCAACCTAAATTTGAACCCACAAATCCAATTTTGGTTCTGGTGCACTTAGCAAACATGTATTGCGGAGTAGACAGCTAGATAGCAGGAGTATTAAAGTTACTAGGATAGGGCAAGGAGCAGTGGAATGAGGAAGACCAGTCGTCTGCGACTGAAATTTCCCCTGCTTAAACAACTAATGTAAAAACTTTTTTTTTTTAAGTTGCATAGTCCGATGGTTTTGAGTTTGTCATTTTCTGAGATAAATATATTAGGTTGTTTATTATAATCTACCCGTGCTGGTAGATCGTGGGTTCGAACCCTGGTCGAGTCAAACCAATGACTTAACAATTTATACTTGTCGCTTCCTAGCCAGGCGCTTGGCATTATTAGGACAGGGCAAGGATTGGTGTGCTCAGTGTCAGGATAATGTGACTGAGTGGGATACCAGTTCATGGTGCCATCGGCCTGGTTTCCCAGTGGGACAGCACTATAAAGTCACCATGAGTGTGCACTGTCATAAGTCGGTACCCGTCCTGATATGACCTTAGATGTTGCTAGGATGTAAACCAACAACAAACAAACATAATCTACCTTACTTTAGTTTTAAGTAACTTTTATTTTAAATGACTAACTTTTGAGATATTTGAAGTGCAAAAATGTTAAGTTAATTTTGGCAAGCACGCCAAAACTCTGCCAACCATAGGCTTCTGCAGTAACAGGTTCTATTCAATTCCCTCAGTATTCCCTTCCATGTGGCAACAAATGATTAATACCCGCATCAATATGTGAGATAGATATGCAGAATCAAATCTAGATAAACATTTTGGTTTTGAAAATCTGATGCTTCATCAAACTATGCAGCTCTAAAGCATCATATTTTCTAAACCAAAACACTTACCTAAATTTGATTCTAAATATCGAATTAGACATTGGTGCACCTATTAAGCATTTGTTGCTACATAAAACGAGACTCTAGGCTAATTTAATAGAACTTGTTACTGCTTAAGCCTGTGGTGTCAGAATTCTGACGTGCTTGCCAAAAATAATTTGGCATGCTTTCACTACAAATATCCTCGAAGTTATCCATTTAAAAATAAGTGACTTTAAGCTAAGGTAAGGTCGATTATAATGATCAATCTAATGACTTTATCTCAGAAAACGGTAGAAACTCAAAATCATCGGACTATGCAACTCTCTCCCCTCTCTCCCCCCCCCCCCCCCCATCCCCCAAGGTTGGTTTGGTTGTTGGAGTTTTACATCCTGCCAACATCTAAGGTCATAACAGGACAGATACCGACTTGTGATAGTGCATACTCATGGTGACTTTATAGTGCTGCCTTACTGGGAGACCAGGTCTGCAACAATGACCTGATATCCCACTCAGTCACATTTTCCTGACATTGAGCCAACCAGTCCTTGCCCTATCCTAATAATGCCGAGTGCCTGGCTAGGAAGCGACAAGTATACATTTTTAAGTCATTTGTTTGACTCAACCGAGAAGCGAACTCCCGACCTTCCGCAACTTCGCCCTTCGCCTTCACCCATGCTCTAACGATTAGGCCACCATGCCCGGTACCACCACCCCAAGGAGAATTACAATGCGAAAGGTTGCTCCCGCCAAATAGTTGGTGTATCTCGGCGGGCAGACGACTCGTGGAAGCGTTGCTAAGCCGGTTTCCAAGGGGACCCCGTCACTGTACCCAGTGTCTACCGCGCTGTAACTAATATCTTCATTGCTCACACCAGCCCACCTTCCGGTGTGGCAGGCCGGCCCGCCCGCCTTGCTCAACCCAATCACGTCCACACACTCGAGGTGCATTTCCGTTTATATGACAGTAACATGTGACTGAAATTGATTATGACAGGGGGTTGGGGTGGGGGGAGGGTGAAAGGGGGATAAAATGGCGCCACAAGGATGTTATTGTGGCAAACAGGCGCATCCATCACGCCGGCGTGTGTGTAGGGGGGGGGGGGGACGGAGGAGGAGGAGGAGGAGGGGGAGGGGCATGCCGGGGCGGGGAGGGCAGGAGGAGGGCACGCCGGGAGGATGCGTCGGGGTACACCGGGGGTAGTGACGGGCAACTCCAGAGGCACACGCCAGGAGACACCGTGGGGTAGTGGCAGGGGGACACCGGGGGCACACGCCAGGGGGACACCGGGAGCTAGCGGCGGGGCGGCGGGGCGGCGGGGCGGCGGGGCGGCGGGGCGGCGGGGCGGCGGGGCGGCGGGGCGGCGGGGCGGCGGGGCGGCGGGGCGGCGGGGCGGCAGAGCGTCCGCCTCACAATGACCGGCGATTGTTCTATGTGTGGAAGGTAAGGGCGCAACCTATTTTAAAGTAACCCGACTGTCCGAGGAATAAAAATACAGTAGTGTCACTGAGTGAGTGAGTGGGTGATTGGGGTTCAACGTCCTAGCAACATTTGAAGTAATAATCAGGACGGGTACTGAATTGTGAGAGTGCGCCGCACAAATGGCGCCTTTATATTATACTTTATAGTGTTGCTCCGTTTGGGATGCAGTGCTGCCAGTACTATAATCCGATATCCCACTCAGTCATATTATCCTGACATGGAGCCAACACATGCAGTCAGTCGTTTCCCTATCCTAATACTAGTAATAGTAGCGTACGTCAGGATAGGTAGCGATAAGTATCCATGTTGTAAGTCTTTAGTTTGACCCGTACAGGAGGTGGAGGCCCTACTTACTCGACTATCCCGTCCCAAGAGAAATGACAAGAGAGGGTTTCCTGGCCACGGGGCTCGGCATAATTAAAGTTGCATAGTCCAATGGTTTTCAGTTTCTGTCATTTTTATGAAATAAATATATGAGGTTGATCATTATATTCTACCTTACTTTAGTTTGAAATAAATTAAATTTTAAATGGCTAACTTTTGAGATATTTAAAGTACAACCATGCATTTATAATTTTAGCAAGCACACCAAAACTCTGACACCATAGGCTTCTGCAGAAACAGGTTCTATTAAATTGGATTGGTATGCTGTTCTATATGGCGACAAATGTTTGATAAGTGCCCCAGTATCTAAGTTTGATACGTAGAATCAAATCTAGATCACTGTTTTGGTTTTGAAAATGTGATGCTTCATCGGACTAAGCAGCTTTAAGCAACACGAACCCAGCACATGTTATATATTGGCATTTATTGTTGTACTTGCTTATTGTTACATGCTTTCAAAGTCTTATGATGTCCTTAGTGAGGCTATGAGACGCCAAACCCTTAAATTATTATCTGCTCGTCTGCTAGGGTAGGTGGGACAGCAACAAAAGTCTGACGAATTCCTACCTCGTGTGTTCAGGCGGTCAAGTTGAAGTAATTTGAATGTGTGGCTGGGTAGAGTTTTGTATATTTGACAAGAGATGACGCTAGGTGGCGCATATGAAATTAGTTATGAATTAGGTATAGGTGGCGACACATGCAGGCATCCATAGTTACTTGGCCAGCGTGTGTTTGTTTGTTCTTGTTTTAGGTCCTAGCAACATCTAAGGTCATATCAGGGCGGGTAGCGACTTGTGACTGTGCGCACTCATGGCGACTTTATAGTGCTGCCACACTGGGAGACCAGGCTGCCAGCACCATGACCTGATATTCCACTCAGTCACATTATCCTGACACTGAGAACACCAGTACTTGCCCTGTCCTAATAATGTGAGCGCCAGGCTAAGAAGCGACAAGTATAAATTTGTAAGTCATTGGTTCGAACCCATGATCCTATGGGTTCGGATTCCCCGATCTTCCAAAACAAGAGGCAGACGCTCAACTCATTCGGCCACCCTGTCTGGTCACTTGGCCAGCGAGTCTAGTCTTAAGGTTAATACAAAAGCTGCTACATGGGGTCAAGTGTCATAACGTTAAAATAGTGCCAACAGGATTACATAGGTGGCGCTCAGGTTAGGCGCCCTTAGCTATGAATAGTGTGGCAAGTTTGCGTGCCCAATAGACCCCGCCAGTTAAGCTAGCTACACTATCGGCAGAATCTGGAATAACTCTATTTGGGTACATTCCCTGAGTGCCTAAAGAATTCACATGATATATCTCCACAAAGAATGCATGGAAAAATATAAAAATGCATGATTATATTCAGATATTCATACCGCAACAGGATTCAAGCTCTTATCCGTGTCAAATATATTTGAAAAAAGACAACTATATTGTATTTTTCTTCTGGAATTTCACTGTCGCTCTCTTCACGTATTACACCCCACCAGCAGTTAAGCTGGCGACATCTATCGGTAGAATCTGGAACCACTCTATTCGGGTACTTTCCAGCTTAACTGGTGGGGTATATTACCCATGTTGCGGACAATATGAACAATTCATACTAACTGAAGGGACGGGGCATGGATACGGGGGGTGGCCAATGATTTGAAGTTTCCCCCCTCATTACATAATCGAATAAATGTGTGATTAATCAACTCAGGCGCTTAGCGAGATAGCCTAGCGGTTCATGTCCAGCACAGGAGGTCAGGGGTTCGATCGCAGGCCGAGTCAAACCAAAAGAATTAAAGCTGCATAGTCCAATAAAAGCATTACATTTTAGGAACCAACACGCATATCCAGACTTGATTTTACATATCCAACGTAGATACTTTGCACTTATCATAGATGAGAATGGCCTGACAAAAGAAAATCAGCAAAATATTTAATGAATTTTTGGGACGTCTAAAGTGGTTCGATGATGTGCAAAACCCTGAATGGTCTTAGAACAGCCCATGGTTGTTGATGAATCCCTCACTCATTCTCTGGCGAGCAGAACTGAGGAAGTCTGAGACACATGCACTCACCTACCACAGACCATGCGTGGATGTTCAGAACCAGCATGCCTATCACTTCTCCATTTTAATTTCGGTTACATGGTTGGTTGCTGGAGTTTTACGTCCTGGCAACATCGACGGTCATATCAGGACGGGTACCGACTTGTGACCGTGCATACTCATGGCGAGTTTATAGTGCTGCCCCACTGGCAGACCAGGCTGCTAGCAGCATGACATGATATCCCACTCAGTCACATTATCCGGACACTGAGCCAACCAGTCCTTGCCCTTTCCTAATAATGCTGAGCGTCAGGCTAGGAAGCCACTAGTATCAATTTAGTAAGTCCTTGGTTTGACTCGACTGGGAATTGAACTCCCGACCTTCCCCACGGGAGGCCGGCACTGTACCCATTAAGGCCAGGTAGCTGTTGTAGCAGTCTCCCATGATTATATTTATAAGCTAGGCACTTGCATTCCCCATCAAACATCAATTTTCATAGTGGAAGCCCATTCACCCCTTCTCATATTGAGAATTCTGACCAAATGAATTTCATTGTCTACAATCTACAGTGACTCTTTTTCATATTCCCTTGCAATATTAAATATATTAATTAATATATATATATATTAATAATATTAAGGTAGACAACCCAATGGTGAGAAAAGTGATTCGGAATTGAATTCCTTGGCAGTATAACAGGGTTTAACAGCCACATGTGTCGGGTGCCTGGCCATGCCGGTATCCAAGGAAACGAGCAAGCTGATGACGCTGTTAAAATGGATCAGAATAGTGTCATTGCACCATGTCAGATCCGTCATTATGATTTGAGACCCCTTAATTTCTCAGGTCGATCAAATCAAAATGGCAACATGAATGGGACAAGCAACCAAACAAGTTGCATAACAATCACCCCATTCATCGAAGAACAGCCATAGCATCCTACTGGGCATTGGCGGGGATCAAATAGTCATTATTCAATGCCGCATTTGCCACTTATGGCATTTCACTCAAGGGACAATCGAGTAAATTCTAGTGTCTACTACCCTCAGACACATTCTACTCAAATGTGTAAATGTCATGACCTTACGCCAACAATGTTTGAATGTAAATAACACACGACACCTCTTTACAAATGTAAAGCACAAACACATTTTAGAGTTCTAAAAAACAACTGGACTGTATCACATTTTTGTAATTTCAGTTGTTTTACGAGTTAAATGTTGTTGTCATTTAACACAAATTTAACCACTGTCTTCAAACTTGCACCTGAGATCATTCATTATATGTGGTCATTTGACACAAATCTAACCATTTTAGATTTTCGTGTAAATTTTTATGTAAACATATAAATGTGATTAACAAAACTGACAAAATAAATAAATACCACTAACTATTCACCATGATATGCTCCTAACTGCTAATATGGCGTTAAACGATCAGCAGTCGATCTTATCAATCAATCAAATCAATAGCATCTCACTCGATCAAATCTGTACCAGTATTGAAGTTTGTAATCATCACTTACTACACCTAACAACTGCTTACATAAATACTGGTGAAAAAACCCAGAAAATGGAAAGAATCTCATGTGTGTTTTATAGACTCATAAAGGCCCCACTCGATGGAATAACCGGGCGTGGTGGCTGAATCGGTAGAGCGCAGGCTCACTGTGAGGGAGATCGGGAGTTCAATTCTCGGTTGAGTCAAACCAATGACATATACAATTGATACTTGTCACTTCCTAGCCTGGTGCTCGGCATTAATAGGATAGGGCAAGGACTGGTTAGCTCAGTGTCAGGATAATATGACTGAGTGGGATATCGGGTCATGGTAGCCTGATTCCCCAGTGGGGCAGTACTATAAAGTCACCATGAGTGCGCACTGTCACAAGTCAGTACCCGTTCAGATATGACCGTATGTTACCAGGATGTAAAACTCCAACAACCAAACAACTGATGGAATATGGTACCAGAGCAGGTAAAGAAAGCATCTCTTGCGAAATTGCAATCTGTTTAATGTTTTCCCCCCCTGGTAAATGAGATTTCTGCCTGCGTAAACCTATTGTTAACCAGTTTGTAAATACCTTATACCGTGCACTTGCTGTTCACTGCCTTAAAGTTGCATAGTCCGATGGCTTTAAATTTCAACCATTTTCTTAAAATGATAAATATATTAAGATTTATCATTATGATGTATGCTTCTTTGGTTTGAAGTATAACTTTGATGATTAATGGCTAACTTTGGAGATATTTGAAGTGAAAACAAACAACATTATTGTTGGCGTGATTGTCAAAATGCTGATAGTGATACCATAGATTTAACTTAGCAGTAACAGGTTCTATTAAATTTACTTCATATTTCTTCTGAGCAGAAACTACTTAAAATTATCATATTCATAATGACATCAGTATCTAAATTAGATTCGTAGGATAAAATCTAGGTCAGTACATTGGTGTAGAAAACTGTATGCTTTCATCTGACTATGCAGCTTTAATGATTCCTACTATTATTACTATTATTAGTACTAATGAAAGCATTTAATTAAATATATATTGTTACTAAGAATTTTTCGCATTGACTAACAAGTTACATTCCAGACAAGGTGACCTTAAAAATAATATAAGCTAAATTGGCATTGCGTCGGTCACCTCCACCCGCCTACCTCCAGCGGCCCTCCACAGCAACAAACCCGGGGAAGGCCGGCACACCGTCCATCCCCACTCTCCTCCCTGGGCACTAAACCCGGGGAACGCCGGTAAACCGCCCGTCCCCGCCAACCTCCCCTTTACCGGCCTCTCCGGCCCCGCAAGCCGGGGGGAAGGCCGGCACACCGCCCGTCCCCGCCACCCTCCCTTTACCGGCCTCTCTGGCTCCCCAAGCCGAGGCGGAAGGCCGGCACCGCGCCCGTCGCCCACCGCGGCCCTTGCGCACTGTACAGACGGGCAGGAATTCGGCCAACAAGGCCCGCCTATTGTACATTGTCTGGCGGGACCGCGCCGCCTGCTAAATATTTGGTGCCGCCGCGATCTCCTGACCCCGGGGACCTCCAGGGGTCCGGCCGTCAATTCTCGACAAATTTTCATTCATGATGTGAATATGTGGCTGGGTGGGCTCGGAGGGGAATGCTAACATGGTGTCGTTGCACTCCCTCCTGTTTCCCAACTCCCCCCTCCTCCTCCTGCCCCCTCCCCCCTCCCCTCCCTCCCCTCCTCCAGTCAACGCAGGCAGCGAACCATGACAGAAGCACATCTCAAACTCCAGGTCCGCGCCAAACAACTTCACCACACACACCACACGATCGCGCCCCCACCCGACCGAGATCGGAACTATATGCCAAAGCCACAATACCCATGCCATCATTCCTCCTACCCCTACACCCCTCACCTCCCAAAACACGCCCCCCCCCCCCCCCCACACATACATTGGTCTACACATAGGGCCGCCCCACCATGGTGCTTATCAGATTGAGTAAGGTGAGCTTTGGGAGCTGCTATTTACCCTTGTATACGGGGGGTGGCGAGCTGACAAAACGACAGTCAAACACAAATGGGTTTATGGGGGAGTTGAGGCGGGAGGGGCGGGGGGGGACTGTGGTGCGTATACACATACACACACAGACACAGACACACAACACACACACACACATATATATATATATATATATATATATATATATATACAGGGTGAGAAACGCCGGCACTCCAGGTATGTTGTACGTATATTTATGTATATGAATATAGTATATATATATATATAATATAGTATATATGTATATATATATCTATATATGCCTATATCTATGTACATAAATGTATATCCACGGATATATCAATCAATCAATAGTTCCGTCCTCTAGTCGAGGGTTGGATGCAATGGTTCTCCACTTGTCCCGATGGTGTGCTGTTCTGATAGACTGTGAATAATTCAAGCCTGTCCACTGTGAAATATTTGTAAACCATGATGTTCTTGGTCTCCCTCTCCCTCTGCTGCCATTCACCTTCCCTTCCAACAATGTACGGTATATTGAACTCTGACGAATGATGTGGCCAAAATAAATAAGTTTCTTTGTCTGTATAGTGGCAAACAAGCTTTTCTTATTTTTAATTTTTCTGAGAACTTCTTTGTTGGTAATCTTCTTTGTCCATGATATTTTCATCATCCTTCGATAAGTCCACATCTCAAATGCTGCTAAACGTTTGTACATTTTCTTTTTGTTATGGATATATATATATATATATGTATTATATGTATATAGTATATGTATATATTATATGTATATATTTGTATATTTATGTATGAAAGCAGCCCCCCCCCCGCGAGGTGGGGAGGGGGCGAGGTGCATGCTGGGAGCCCCCCCCCACCCCATGAGAGGGGGGGGGGACCACAACAGAGTTTATTACCCACGATAAAGGGTTTATCACTATCCATATATATGTACATATGTATATATATGTATGTATATATATATATATATATATATATATATATATGTATATACGTATATATATATGTATATATATATATGTATATATATACACAAGCTTAAAGGCCGCGCTCCGAGCAGAGATTCAAGCTTGCTCCTGTGGAGGGTTACTTGGGCCTTCGGCCCATATGACTAAGGATCAAGGTGGACATCGTTGACATGGATCATAGTCCCAATCAATGTCATATTCGCTGCCATTTAAGACTCTTCTATCAGAATATTTTGCGAACATACAGACAAACAAACACATTCGCTTATATCAGCCACAGACACACACACAAATATATATGCGTGTGAAGCGTCGACACCCAGGTTTAAATCGGCATGGGCCAGCATACACATATTATATATACTACTATATATAACTACATATAATAAATAATATATACAATATATACAAAATATACTATATATTTTATATATACAATATGTACACTATATACATTGTATATACTATATATATAATATACACACTATATAATAAGTATATATACACCAGGGTGTGAAGCACCGACACCCAGATAATGGCCTACATGTGGTGTATAACGCATTATACGAGTATTAATTGTAGGGGAACATATACTGTATTATTAATATATATATATATACATGTATATATACAATATATATATAATATATATATATATATATATATATACATACATACATACATACGGGGTGTGATGCGCCGACGCCCCAGGTGTGTGTGTGGAGGAGTGCTGCAGGTGTGGCACAGGTGCTCACCACAGGTGCTCCAGGTTGGAGGGGGGCCGGCGAGGTGGTGGCCATGATTCAAAGCTCCCCCTACCGTATATACCGCACACTCGTCATGAATCCTGAGCGGGTTGCTGCCCCCCCCCCCCCCCCCCCCCCCCGACCCGCCCCCCGTCAGGTAGGCCGTGCTTCCCCGCCGGCCCTACCGGCCCCCCGAGCCCAGCTGAATACCAAACCCGCTCCGCCCGCCTAGTGTCCTCCACCACCACAACCCTCCACACACACACACAGACACACGCCCACACACACTCCGTGCCCCGGGGCTTCCCCCTTGCTGACACCTGTACACTGAGGATCCATATCTACACACACCCCGCACCCACTCCAGTATATATAAACTATAAACCTCTCTAAATACCACAAATTATATATATATATATGTATATATATATATATATATATATATATATATAGTATAGTTATACGAGTCTTACCTTGGTACAGATGATGGATAACTGTTGTTTTACCGAGGTATAAGCCTCGGATAGATGTGGGCTAGGGAGAGGTAAGCACGTCCGGTACCAGCAATCTTAACCTACTTATTGAGGATAAAAATGACTTTCAAACAATGGATACTATTACTTTACCGAAAAGGTACACCAACGGAATAGATGTGGCAGGGTGTGGCGGGAGGGCCCTAGCCCACATCTATCCGAGGCTTATACCTCGGTAAAACAACAGTTATCCATCATCTGTACCAAGGTAAGACTCGTATAACTATACTATTTTACCTCGGTAAACAGCCTCAGGCTAGCCTCAGGCTAGGGAGACCTTTACATAATTCATTTTTATCCTTAATATCATTCTTTCTTATTATTATAACATTCTAAATTTTTGTTCTCACCTATTCTTGTTAGTTGGCGAGAAGACGCTTTGCAACGCCGGTAGGCTTTTCTAGTCGTTTATTATAATGTTTTGCAAACGACTTAGCCGTCTTCCAGCCTGCATGCGCTAGTATTCTTTTCACAGAAATACCAAGCACCCGTGCCTTGGAGACCATGGCTCCTCTAGTTGAGTGGGAAGAGTATTTACTCGTATCCACTCCAGCCAATTTCAACACCGTAATTGTCCATCTGGCAAGTGTGTCTCGTGAAATCGCCTTATGTGGCTTTATAAAGCTCACTAATAGTTGTTGTGATGCACGTAAATCCTTTGTCTTGTATATATAAGCCCGTATGGCCGACACAACACATAATTTCCGATCATTCGGAAAACAGTCTAAGTGAACCGTTGATAAAGGGTCACCTAACGTGTTCGATTTAAGCAATTTTTCTAAATCAAACGTAGCTTGTTCCTTGTCTATTTCTAATCCAGTTAAGGATAAAGCAACAATCGTCTGTCCTCTGTGTCCGGTTACTAACAATAACAGGACCGCGACCTTAAAACCTAACTGTTTTATATCTAACCACGAGTTGTGAGGCCAAGCCTGAAACAACTTAAATACTATAGAAACATCCCAAAACCGACTATACTTTGGTTTTGGAGGATTCCTTTGATAAATTGAACGAAGTAAATAACAAAGAACATAATGTTTTCCAACTGTTTCGCCATCAATTCTAGGTAATATAATTGATAACGCACACCTCGCCGCATTAATCGATCCAAAGGAAAGTCCTTCATCCTCTAGAGAACGAAGAAACCGAGCTACTTGTGAAATCTTTGGATTTGTTGGCTTAACTTTCATTAACAAACAATGTACACCCCATTTCTTTAAATAGGTTGTATACATTTTGACAGTTCCTGGCCTCCAGGCATCCGATACTATCCTATCCTCAGTAATTCTGTCCAATCCAAATTGCTGTAGCTGCTTCCTTAGAAAAGGAATGCCAATAGGGGCGTCGTTGACACGTCGCCGTGAACCACTAGCGGTCCGTGGTGCGTCAGATTCCCGAGTTTTCTTGGGAATCGTATATGATCTTTTGCCAGTTGTGAAACTGCTGGCAGCCAAGGTTGCGTGTCCCAATCGGGCACCACCAGTATCGCATGTGTCCCTTCCAAGCCGATTTTTCTCACTACTCGGCTGATAATGCTAAATGGTGGGAAAATATAAAAATAATTATTTTCCCAGGTAATAGCAAACGCATCTACTTTCCAAGCATCCGGTTCAGGATGCCAAGAAACATAACAGGGTAACTTGTTATTATTTCGTGATGCAAATAAGTCAACTTCAGGTGTACCCCATTTTTCACAAACGAAGTTAAACAAATGTGTAGAGAGAGACCACTCTAAATGGTCATGGAAATTTCTACTTTTATAATCTGCAAGTGTATTTTGTGACCCTGGAATATGCGCTACAGTCAGCCAGACTTGTTGAGCCTGTGCCCAGTTCCAAATCAGTTTAGATAACTGATTGCAAGACTTTGATTTGGTTCCACCCATGTTACGAATATATGCCATGGCAGTAGTATTATCAGTTAGTATTCTAACCTGTGATTTATTTATCTTTACTAAACTACGTAAGCCCAGATAAATAGCACGCAATTCTAGTGCATTAATATAGTCTGATTTTTCATCATCAAGCCATCTACCTCCTGTTGTGACCCCATCTCGATGAGCTCCCCAACCTTCTAACGAAGCATCAGTAGTAATTACTGTATTAGGTTCCGCCATGCGGATTGGATTTGGTGAACTTGCTATATGTTGCATCCACCATCCAATATCCTGTAACCCTTCTTGCGAAATAAACATCTTTCGCTCAAAATTGCCTTTAGTTCGTGTTAACGCTAAATTTTTATCTATTTCTAGCGACTTAATATGGGCCTTCCCATATAACACAGCAGGTGCATATGATGTCATTATGCCAATAAGAACAGCAACCTGTCTAATTTTAGGCTTTGATAACTTAATAAGCTGAGTCGCTGTAGTCATAAACTTAATTAGTTTTTGTTCTGTTATCGACACTGTAAGGGACTGTGTATCCAGAATAAACCCTAAACATTTGAGTTGTTTTGTTGGTTTAAACACTGACTTTTGTCGATGTACATAAAACCCCAATTTATTGAGTAATGCACATAAATCCAAAACTGCATTCACACAACCAATTTGTGTTGATGCTATAATAAAAGAATCATCTATGTATGGAAACATTATGTGACCCTTCCTCGCCATTACCGAGAAAACAGGTTTAAGCAATTTAGTAAATAAACGAGGCGCACAAGCTAAGCCATTCGGCATGCAGGTAAACTCATAGAGTTGGTTATCCCAAATAAATCGAAGAAATTTTCGGTATTGTTCCATTATGGGAAGCGTATAATATGCATCCTGTAAATCAACACTAGCCATCCACGCATCTGGTGTAATCAGATCTCGTGCCGTATCTAGAGAGAACATTTTAAAATGTCGATATTCCACCCTTTTATTAAGGATTGTTAAATCCAGGATCATTCGAACATCACCATTAGGCTTCGGTCTCGAGAAAATGTTTGAAATAAACTGTCCTGAACAGTGTGTCACTTTTTGTATAATTCCTTTCTCAAAGAATTTATGTACCTGTTTAGTTAGTGCGTCTCGTTCAACTGGTTGAATGTTATATGGAAAAGGTATTATACTTTGTACAGGAATTTGTGTGAAGGGAATGTGAACACCCCTAACTATTTTTAAAATTTCTTGGTCACTAGTAATTTTGTGCCACTCAGAAATATGATTACTAATATTACCAGCCACAAAGTTGCTTACAGTTTGTGTGTTTTTAGAGGCTGCAGGGACTTGTAAAGTTTGTGTTTGGACCTCTACTTGGACCCGCCCCTGGGGAAAGGTCTCGACGAGTTGAACCCTCGGCCTATTGGCCGTGCGGTGTTGTCGGTCCAGCCTGGGCGAGCGCCCCGGCCCCGAAACCCTTGACCGAAGTTTGAACTCGGTCTGGTTCCTCTGGTGAACCGTCGTGGACGAAAATCCCCTCGTGACTTTTTGAAACGAGGAACTTCCTGTTTCTTCTTGCCATCCATGTTTTTGCCACTCTTGGCTGCAGTCTCTACCTCTTTATAGAGGTATTGTAGTTGACCGCCAAACATCTTGGTATTATCTAAAGGTTTCCCTTTAATCGGCTCTGGAGCAAGATAAAGCGTAAACTCCTTCCCCTCATTATCGGTAACCTTCTTAGAGCGAGCCACTTCCTTGCCAGCATCTGTGCAAACTGACTTGAAGACATTTTCATATCTTCGATACGACAGGTAATTACCTGCCGCCGCTAACACTGCAATGCCTTTGTCCATTGTCTTAGCCAAAGACGAGAACTTATTTTCACTCTGCATCCTATTAGCCACAGGAACAATAGCTGTTAGGGTAGCCAACACTGCCTTATGCACTGTGTGCAACACATCCTCAAACTTCTTACGGTCATCCGTCATATTGACATCCCGATCCATTTCTTTAATGATGGAGTTGGGAACACCCTTTATGCCTGTTAACTCATCTCCTAACTTGGAGATAACCTCCGCCGGTTTGAACGTGCGAAAATGACCATTCACGGTCTCGCGCATAAGCGTAGTGGTTTTAACCCGCTTAGCCTTTGGCTTCTCCACCTTCTTAGCCACTTTAGTGCCAATGTCCACATAGACACCTTCATATATGGTGTCTGAGTCTGATTCCGTGACGTATAAGCATTATGCGAGTATATAAGCACGGGAGGGAATTTATTATTATTATTATTATTATTATTATCCATTTATTAGCAATTACTACTCGCAATGTATTTGCTCCGTTCCTGCCATCCTGGGACTGGTGGCGCCACCAACGGCCCAAAGCCTAACTACGGGCTCGCACATTGTCATTCTTATGTATTATATACAATCTTTCTTATGTATTATATAAAAACCCCTACATACATCGCCCACCCCTACCTCAAACTCCCCTCCGCACATAAGCTCCGCCAACAATAAAAACCACAAAGCCACCAATGCCCGTCCTTATAACAAATACCTCCCTATAATTAATTGGCATGCGCTCTTTTTTTTTTTTTTTTTGTGACAAGTTTTTTATTCTTCCCATAACGTATAAGCTCCCGTGAGGGTGCTTGTTTTCAACGCTGGACAGCTGTGGTACTAGATTGGTCTGGTCCCGCACTCAGGAGTCTTTAGCTGATCTTTCTCGGGCCAACCTTTGCGGTTTTGGGTGTTATTAGTTTCTATATTAGTTTTTTTTTAATTTTCAAGTTTTTTCCTAACCTGTATATGATAACTTAGCCTACTATGTACATCTACGCAGATGACGTACAGGCCTGTGGGAGAGGATCCCATCCCATTGTGGTTTGTTACAGCATCCTTTCACCCATGCCCTGTCCTTAGATAGTACACCAGTGTGCCAGAACTCCCCTGGACCCTTCAGGACTGCGACTAGGTGGGATGGCTGTGTTGGATGGTTAGCCATTTTGTATTTCAGGGTGATTCGGGAGGCAATGGACGTGGCCTGGCCTGGTTCTGCTGTGGTTTGTCCAATACACATTTACCACAGACGGACTGCGCCCTATGGTGATAGTCATTTCGAATTCCTTTGTACTTAGTAGGGCTAGTTTCCATATTTGTGATATCTACCATCTTTTCTGGCCGGTCTTTTGCTTTTTGTGCCAGAACACAGCAAGCAGTGACTGCGCCCAAGATCAGGTGAGATATTGTTTCTTCAGTGGGTGGTTGTGTATTATGTTTTCTTTAAGGACCTTTTATAGTGGTCCATGCTTTTGATTGCCCGTTGTTGTGTGGGTTGATTATTCCAGGTATGTGCCGCCATGGCAAATACACTTCTCTCATAAATTTTGGTGTTACTTATTGCTGTCAGTAGCACTGAGGCTGCCATTTGCCTGGTGTCCCTATGGGGGGTTGCTGTGTAGCCTGGTTTTGTGGTGTAATGGTGCGCCAGTATTTTGAGGTGCGTTTCCCTTCTACTTGTTAGTAGTGTTGCATTGCATTTTTTGTGTAATTCGATTGTGGAATATCTTTTGTTCACCTGAAGGCATACTTTGAGGGCTCTATTTTGTAGCACCTGTAGTTTGTTTAATAGTTTTGTATTTCCTCCCATGTATACTACATCGCCATAGTCAAAGTAGGGGAGGATCATGCCTTTATATATTTTAATTGCCATGCTTTCAGTCATGTAGTATCTCAGTTTAGCCAGTAGCCATATTTTATAGTTTACTTTTTTTATAGTATTTGTTATGCAGAGGTCATAATTTAGGTGTCTGTCGAGATCCACTCCAAGATATCGGTAGTTGTCTACTTGTTCTAGTTCGGTGTTTCCCAGAAGACACTTTATTTTCTCATTACTTGTTAGCCTGGTACCAAATAGTACTGTTTTTGACTTGCTGTTGTTTATGGTTATACTATTTAGTTGGCACCACTCGATTAGTTTTGTTAGTGTTAGATTCAGTTTCATTTCTATTTCTTCGGTTGTTTTGCCTGCAGCATATACCACGGTGTCATCTGCATATAGTTCGATGTTTTCAATTTCTAGCCAGTTGTTTAGATCGTTAATATATATAAGGAAGAGAAGTGGCCCCAGGACTGACCCTTGGGGTACTCCGCAAGTTATCTTTTCCTCATTGGATATGGATCCATTTACTGTGGTGCATTGCTTTCTATTTTCTAGATAGCTCGCTAGCCATTTTCCTGTTACTCCCGTTATTCCCATTTGGGTTAGTTTGCTCCTTAGGATAGGGTGGTCCACCGTGTCAAACGCTTTGCTGAAGTCTATGAACGCTGCACCCACTAGGTTCTTTTTATTGATACTGTTTGCAATATTAGTTATTAAGTTAGCAATTGTTTTTATTGTCGAGTGGTATTTTCTGAAACCGCCCTGTTTACTGTTTAATATTGTGTGTTCATTTAGGTGGTCCATAATATGTCTATGCATTATTTTTTCCATTAGTTTACCAGGCAGTGGGAGTATGAAGATCGGTCTATAGTTTCCCAGTACCTGTTTATCCCCTCCTTTGTGGAGCGGTGTTACTTTGGCTAGTTTCCAGCAGTCCACATAAGTACCTTCTGGGAACGATTTGTTGTATAGCTCACATATAACATCTGGGATGCATCTGAATGCATCTTTCAATACTATACTCGAGGTATTTTCAATGTTCGAAGGCTTGTTGCAATCAATTGATTTTATGAGCTCACTTATCTCTTTTATTGTGGTTGTGCAATCTCCAATGTCTGTGTTTAATTGTTGCGCTTTCGTGGTCCAGTTTGTGTTGAATTGTTTGGATAGTTTATTGCCTATGGTTGAAAAATGTTTGTTCATTATATTAGCAGCATCGTTGTTGCTGATTTCCACCCCCTCGTTGTTGTAAAGGGTAATCCATTCTTTATTTTTATTATTTGGTATAAGTATTTTCACATTGTTCCAGAATTTGTGTGAGTTTTTTCCCCATTGCTGGTCTTGTTTGACAATGTACCGTCTTTTGGCTTTTCTCACTGATTTCTGGCTACGATTTCTTGCTTTGTGGTAGTTTTCTATGTCTAGTAGTTGCTCGCTTGCTTTGGCTAATTTGCCCCTTTTATATTTGTCCATAATTAGGTTGATTAATTCTGGGGTTACCCATGGGTCTTGGTTGTTTTTGATTTTAAGTTTTGTTATTGGGCAGGTAGTGTCCAGATGCTTTCTGACTTCCCCAATGATATAGTTCCATTGGTCATTTACACCTATCTTAGTTGGAAATGGCAATTTAATTTTCTCTTTCAGATGAGTTTCTAGTGCCTCTTTTGTGTAGTTTTTGTATGATCTACCCATACGGGGAGTAGTTTTGACTGTGTGACTGTGAAACATATTTTGATTGAATGCATTGACTTTGCAAATGTTCGAGCACAGTATTTTAATATAGCAAGTATGAAATGTTTATTTGACACTGTTAGTACTGCCTTAGTTTTATCGTTTTTAAAGCACAGTGGACTGCTTACCCGGTTTTAAGACATTTTGATGCCATTGTATAGCCCTTAGTGTGCTGGGATACCGTTAAGCATTTATTCATTCATTCTTTAATTGGCATGCCAATTGGAACCAACCCCTCGGCGTCGCATTAAGATTGCATAGTCCGATGGTTTTGAGTTTCTGTCACTTTTCTGATATAAATATATTAAATTGATTGCTATAACCTATACTACTCTAGCTTGAAGTGACTTTTATCTTCAACGGCTAAGTTTTGAAATATCTGAAGTGCAAGCATGCAAAATTAGTTTTGGCAAGCATGCCAAAACTCAGACACCATACACTTCTGCAGAAACAGGTTCTATTAAATTGCCTCAGCATTATTCCCTTCTATATGGCAACACATGTTTAATATGTGCACCAGTATCTAACTTAGATATATAGAATCAATTCTATATACTTGTTTTGGTTTGAAAATTTGATGTTTCATCAGACTATCTGCAGCTTTAATAACTGCACTAGTGTCTAACTCTAAAGGCCCTGTCACACTACAACGTATGGCGGCGGCGTATGCGTAACGTGGTGAAATAATTAATAGGTCGAGATACAGCAACCTTTTTGCACTGCGGGAGGTCCCAGCAATGTATGAAGCCTATGACTAACCTATGCCTAACCTATGACGGCGTATGCAAAGCGTATGACGACCTATACGTGGTGTACTGGGACGTTTGTTGACAGTTACAGGTGACAGGTCTAGCCTATGACTAACCTATGCCGACCTATGGCCAGCATATGCGTAACCTATGTCGGCATACGTCGGGCGTACGTCTAGCGTATGAGAAACCTATGAGCCACATGCCGGCATAGGTTTAAAATTTTGACCCTGCACAACAAATTTTCAGTGGCTCGACCTACCCCGACCTATGACGACCTATGAAAAGCGAATATAACCTATGCGTAACCTATGACGGCGTATGCCGACATGTTTGTCGAAAAGCGCATATGTCGGCATACACTAACGCTATACGTCATAGTGTGACAGCCCCTTTACCCATACGCTAGGCGTACGCTATGTACGCCAGAGATACGCGGAGGACGCTGGTTCAACGTACGGCTAACCTATGCCGACCTACCCCTAACCTATGCATAACCTATGCTGGCGTACATCTAGCATACGTCTAGCTTATGAGAAACCTATGAGCCACATGCCGGCATAGGTTTACAATTTTGAACAAAAAATGTTCGGCGGCTCGACCTACACCGACCTATGATGACCTATGAAAAGCGTATATGACCTATGCCAAAGCAATGCATAACCTATGACGGCCTATGTCGACATGTTGGTCGAAAAGCGCATACGTCGGCATACGCTAATGCCATAGGTCATAGTGTGACAGGCCCTTAAGTTAGATATGTAGAATCAATCCCAGATAATTGTTTTGGTTTTGGAAATTGGATGCTTCATTGGACTATGCACATTTAACTTAAAGTTTTTAACCTACCGAGGTGTGGGGGGGGGGCAAACAGGCCGGCCCCGGGCGCGCATG
Organism: Branchipolynoe longqiensis; assembly: GCA_030323885.1. Taxonomy (NCBI): domain Eukaryota; kingdom Metazoa; phylum Annelida; class Polychaeta; order Phyllodocida; family Polynoidae; genus Branchipolynoe; species Branchipolynoe longqiensis. The sequence continues at coordinate 157,092,661 of CM059186.1, forward strand.
CGCCGATGGCTGTCAGGTGAATAGTTAACTCGGCGGTCATGTGGATCACACCTTCGGACGCCCGGTTTTTAGGGGCCAAGAACAAACGGCGATCTGTCGAAGGTGCGAGGACAACATTACGCCGCCCAACACCTGTAGTGTACATATGTAAATGGTGGACACACACATAAAAACATTATGTCAACATATACCATAATGTATGCATATTAGAAACGCGGCCACTGCGACACCTCTGACCCCCCCCCCCCCCACCCCCTCACCTCCACCCCCTCACCCCCTACTTCCTACATACATTCCCTATGCTCCTCACACTTACCGCCTCCTAAGTACAACAGCTTTAGTAGGAAATCCTGCTTGTCATCGAGGTGAGTTTAAGGGAAGGGAGGAGAGGAGAGGCGAGGAGAAGAGAGACGAGGAGAGGAGAGAGAGGAGAGGAGAGGGAGAGAGAGAGAGGAGAGGAGAGGAGAGGGGAGGAGAGGGGAGGAGAGGAGGAGAGGAGAGGTGAGGAGAGGAAGTGAGGAAGAGAGGAGGGTGGAGGGTGGGAGGAGAGAGAGAGAGGAGAGGAGAGGAGAGGAGAGGAGAGGAGAGGAGAGGAGAGGAGAGGAGAGGAGAGGAGAGGAGAGGAGAGGAGAGGAAATGAGAGGAGAGGAGAGGAGAGGAGAGGAGAGGAGAGGAGAGGAGAGGAGAGGAGAGGAGAGGAGAGGAGAGGAGAGGAGGGGGGAGGAGTAATTTTCACACTTCTCGACGATGGAAACCGGCTTTTGGAGTCCACCTATAATGACCACGATATACAGGCTCACTCGTGTCGGCATTATTTCTGCGCTCGCGTTTCAGTAGGGACCGTCCTGGTTTCCGAGTGTGTGTGCTGGGGGGGGGGGGGGCATTTGAGACACTTACATATATACAGATGGGCGACATCTGAGACCGGCATAAACATCATTGAATTTAAACTAAAGGAGGACCGGGTTGGACGCTGTCAACAGACGTGATTCCCCCGATTCCCCCCTCCCCCCCCCCCCCCCCCCCCCCCCCCCCCACCCCCCCCCCCCCCCCCCCCCAGCCCACCCACCACTATGTGTGTTCTCCCTCCCCCTGGTGGCTGTTTATGGAATATGGCAGACGCGCACTGACTGTACAATGTACGCGAAAGACGCTCAATAGAACTTAGAAGCAGTTAGTTGTTCTTTGCCACTTTAACATAATTTATAATTCACATACACACACACATACATACACAATACAAGATCTGCGTTTGTTAAACATTTCGCGGAAGGCAGTCACCGACATGCCTGCTCAGACGGGCGACATAATTATATATTCTAATTAATTAAGCCGGACAACTTTGCGGTCATCATGTTAAATGTAGTCCAATTAACAAAAATGCAACTGGGTCACGTGAATAAATTTAAGTGAGCTGTTGGATCAACAGCCCAGTCGAGGTTTAAGCAGCAGGGGCCAGCATACACATATTATATATGCCTTATAATATTAATATATAATATATATACTATATATGATATATATAAAATATATAAAATATATAAAATATATACATAATATTCTATATATACTATATACACTAGATATGCTACATATACTATAATACTATATATACTACATATACTATATACTGTAGATTATATATACCATATACACTATATATACCATACATACTATATATTACTATAGTCTAGTATAGATACCACAATACTATATATATATATATTCATATATATATATATACTATGCATACCATAATACATACGGTACATACAATGCGTAAGATATATGTATACTATATGCGCTCTTGACTCTTTGAGTTTGCCGATATGCGCTGTTCAAAACGTAAATTTTATTCAAAATTAATAGAAATGCAGAACCCTACCCTTATAAATTTAATATAATCTGTTCGTTGAATATGTTTTCTATGTATGTTCCAAGCGGTTTGTTTCTAGATGGTGTAGTTTTAGGGATATTTCACTTTTTCTGTATGAAGATTGCTCAAGGCCATTGACAATGCATTGAGTTTGCCTATACGCCCAGTGCAAAACGTCAATTCTATTCAAAATGAATAGAAATGCTGAACCCTAACAGTATACATTTAATATAATCTATTTGTTGGATATGTATTCTATATGTGTTCCAATCGGTTTGTTTCTAGGTGGTGTAGTTTTAGAGATATTTTCACTTTTTCTGGTTGAAGATTGCTCTCGACCATTGACAATGAATTGAGTTTTCCGATATGCACAGCGCAAAAACGTAAATTTTATTAAAGATTAATAGAAATGCAGAACCTTAACCATATAAATTTAATATAATCTATTTGTTGAATATGTTTTCTATATGTGTTCCATGCGACAAGCCGGACAGGGTGGTCAAATAAGCTGACCAACCGCTTCCCTGTGGCAGGTCTTGGGATTCAAACCACAGGTTTCCCCTCTAGATTCAAACACCATGTTCTAAAATCCGACTGATTCAAACGAATGACTTTAAATTTCCTAGTCGAGTCAAACCAATGATTTAAAAATTGATACTTGTCGCTTCCTAGCCAGGTGCTCAGCATTATTTGGTGTTCTCTGTGGCTAAGTGGTTAGAGTGTCTGACTTTTTTCTAGGTCAGACTCCTAATGGTTCGATTCCCCGTGCCCCCACCTTGGCCAATTTGGATTTCCACCGCTGTGTATAACTTACAGCGTCATCAAAGGCCAATTGATCTCATATGTTGTCTATGTGGTGTGGGAGGTTAAAAATCCCTTGAGTCGGTAGAAGTGTAGGCTTGGGCTTTCAATCGACAAACTGTCTTAATGGTGAAAACAAGTCTATCCATAATGGGCAGTATAAATCTTCAAGAATAAAATTAGGATAGGGCAAGGACTGGTTGGCTCAGTGTCAGGATAGTGTGACTGAGTGCGCTATCAGGTCATGGTGACTGCAGCCTGCTCTCCCAGTTGGGACGCACTATAAAGTCGACATGAATGCGCACTATCACAAGTTGGTACCCGTCCTGATATGACCATAGATGCTGCCAGGACGTAAAACTCCAACAACCAACCAACCAATGCAATATAGGGATTTCATAATAACGGGACTGGCCAGTTCGGATATTCTAACTCCCCAGTCATAATATTAGATGACCGTAGATGTTTCCAGGACGTAAAACTCCAACAACCTAACCATCCAGATGCAAATTGGCAAAGAGGCGGGTGTTGTGACTGCAGCTCCGCTTGTCTGAGTGCCCGCGATGAGTCTTGACTAGGTTTCACGCCTGGCACCCGGCCTCTGCGGCCATGTACAGCGGGCTTCAAGGGCCTCAGGGGGCTGGTCGGGGCCTGGTGTGTGTGTGTGGGGGTGGGGGGTGGGGTGGGATGGTAGTTTGTAGTATGTGTGTATGTCGGGGTGTGTGCCATGGTTAGTTTGTAGTGTCTCGGATATGTGTGTAGGATAGTTATATATGTGTCGGGTGTGTGTGTGGTGTTTTGTAGTGGGTTGTGTGTGTATGTGTCAGGTGTGTGTGGCATGGATAGTTTGTAGGGTGTGTGTATGTGAGGGTGTGTGTGGCATGGTCAGTTTGTAGGGTGTGTGTCGGATATGTTTGTGGGATAGTTGTTATCTATAGTGTACCGGGTGTGTGTGGTATTTTGTAGTGCATTGTGTTTGTGTGTCGGGTGTGTGTGTTATGGATAGTTTGTATTATGTGTGTCGGATATGTGTGTGGGATAGTTATTCATAGTGTGTCGGTGTGTGTGGTATGGATAGCTTGTAGTGTGTGTCAGATATGTGTGTAGGGTAGTTAGTTATATTGTGTCAGGGTGTGTGTGGTATCGGTAGTTTGTAATACATTGTAGTGCGTTATGTGTGTATGTATGCCCGGTGTGTGTGGAATAGTTATCTATAGTGTGTCATGTGTGTGTGTGTGGTATGGGTAATTCATAGTGTGTTTTGGGGGTGTGTGGTATCGGTAGTTCATAGTGCATCGGATATGTGTGTGGGATAGTTATCCACAGAATGTCGGGTCTGTGTGGTATGAGTAGTTTATAGTGGGTTGGGTGTGTGTGGAATGGGTAGGTTATAGTTGTATGTATGTGTGGTATGGGTACTTTGTAGTGTGTTGGATATATGTGGAATTGGTAGTTAATAGTGTGTATTGGGTGTGTATGGTATGTGTAGTGTACAGTGTGTAGTAAGGGTAGTGTATATCGGTGTGTATGTTGGATGTATGTGCGCAGTATAGTTCTTTATAGTGTGTGTCAGGGGTTTGTGGTATGGGTACTTTGTAGTGTATGTCAGGTGTGTGTGGTATGGGTAGTTTATAGTGTGTTGGGTGTGTGTGGCATGGGTAGTTTGTAATGTGTGTGGGTTATATGTGTGGGATACTTATCCATAGTGTGTTAGGTGTGTGGTATGGGTAGTTTCTAGTGGGTTGTGTGTATGTATGGTATGGGTAGTTTTTAGTGTGCATCGGGTGTGTTGGTATGTGTACTGTACAGTATATGGTACGGCTAGTGTATAGGGTGAGTATCTCGAATGTGCTTTATAGTGTGTGTCGGGTGTTACACCGTGTTGATGGGCGTTTGGGGGTCACTTTGTCAATGATGGATTTAGGCTCTGTTTCTGTTCCGTATTTACAGCAGGCTTACGACCAGCTGTGCCCCAATGTTCTCTTCTCACCGCGTCTCGTGTGTGTGTGTGGGGGGGGGGGGTGTTAGCAGGAAATGGAGGAATGGCAGGCTCGTCAATGCAGATAGATATGCCGGTGTGAGTGCAAACATTCATTGCATGCCTATGATTCTGAGACAGGTCCGCCTTCTGCTCAGCCGAATAACACCGGTACCAGGTTGGTTGGTTGTTGGAGTTTTGTATTCTGGCAACAACTAAGGTCATGTCAGGATGGGTACCGACTTGTGACAGGGCGCACTCATGGTGGATTTATAGTGCTGCCCCAATGGGAAGGCAGGCCGCCAGCACCATGACCTGATATCCCACTCAGTCACCGAGTCAACCAGTCCTTGCCCTATCCTAATAATGCAGAGCGCCTAGCTAGGAAGCGACAAGCATACATTTTGTAGGTCATTGGTTTGACTCGACCAAGGTTCGAATCCGTGGGTTCGAATACCACGATCTACCAAAACGGGAGACGGACCCTCAACTCATTTAGGCAACCCGTCTGGTCATCACATCAGTACAACACGAAGTAAATGGAATATAGTTCCAAAATAAAACTGTACACGTCTAATTTTGCATTGAAGTAGAGGTAGAGGTGAGGTAGAGGTGAGGTAGAGGTTAGGTAGAGGTGGAGGTAGAGGTGAGGTAGAGATGAGGTAGAGGTAGAGGTAGGCAGAGGTGGAGGTAGGTGAGGTAGAGATGAGGTAGAGGTAGGTGAGGTAGAGGCGAGGTAGAGGTGAGGTAGAGGCGAGGTAGAGGTGAGGTAGAGGTGAGGTAGAGGTGAGGTAGAGGCGAGGTAGAGGCGAGGTAGAGGAGAGGTTGAGGTGAGGTAGAGGTGAGGTGAGGTACATGTGAGGTAGAGGCGAGGTGAGGAGGAGAGGTGAGGTATAGGTGAGGTAGAGGTGGAGGTGAGGTAGAGGTGAGGTAGAGATGAGAGATAGGTTAGGTAGAGGTGAGGGTGAGGTAGAGGTGAGGTTATAGGTGAGGGCGAGGGTGACTTGAGGATAAGGTAGATGTGAGGGTGAGGTAGTGGTGAGGTAGAGATGAGGTAGAGGTAGGGGTGAGGCAAAGGTGAGGCAGAGGTAGAAGTCAGGCAGAGGTGGAGGTAGAGATGAGGTAGATGTAGGTGATGTAGAGGTGATGTAGATGTGAGGTAGAGGTGCGGTAGAGGTAGAGGTGAGGTACAAGTAGAGGTGAGGTACAGGTAGAGGTGGCAGTAGAGGTCAGGTAGAGGTGGAGGTAGATGTGAGGTACAGGTAGAGGTGAGGTAGAGGTGGAGGTAGGGTAGATGTGAGGTAGATGTGAGGTACAGGTAGATGTGAGGTAGAGGTGGAGGTAGAGGTGGAGGTAGTGGTGAGGTAGAGGTGGAGGTAGAGGTAGAGGTGGAGGTTGAGGTGGAGGTAGAGGTGGAGGTAGAGTTTGAGGTAGAGGTAGAGGTGGAGGTAGAGGTAGAGGTGGAGGTAGAGGTGAGGGTGAGGTACAAGTAGAGGTGAGGTGAGGTAGAGGTGGAGGTAGATTTGATTTATGAGGTACAGGTAGAGGTGAGGTAGAGGTGTAGGTAGTGGTGAGGTAGAGGTAGAGGTGAGGTAGAGGTGGAGGTAGGGTAGAGTTGAGGTAGATGTGAGGTAGATGTAGATGTGAGGTAGAGGTGGAGGTGGAGGTAGAGGTGGAGGTGGAGGTGGAGGTAGAGGTGGAGGTAGAGTTTGAGGTTGAGGTAGAGGTGGAGGTAGAGTTTGAGGTAGAGGTAGAGGTGGAGGTAGAGGTGAGTTACTTACGCCCGCTCCTGGTTGTCGAGATGCTGCACAAGTTCGTCCCTTTTGTTGACGATTCCGACCAACTCGTCCAACAGGAGTCGCTCACGGTGCTTCTGGGCTTCCGTCTTCTCCCAATCTGCAACATGAGGACGTGGAGAATAAGCAGCAGGTCGACATGTCATTCGCGCTCAGATTTAACAACCTGGTAGTGCATTCAAGTTGCATAGTCCGAGGGTTTTCAGTTTTTGTCATTTTTCTGAGATAAATATATTAAATTATCTACTTTACTTTCGTTTGAAATCGCTTTTATTTTAAATGGCTAACCTTTGACATTTTGGAAATGTAGACATGCCAAATTAGTTTTGGCAAGCATGCCAAAACTCTGACACCATAGGGTTCTGCAGAAACAGGTTCTATTAAATTGGTTCAGTATCCCCTTCTATGTGGCAAAAACTGCTTACTAAGTGTACCAATATCTAACTTAGATATGTAGAATGAATTCTAAATCATTATTTTGATTTTGAAAATTTGATGCTTCATCGAACTATGCAGCTTTAAGCGGTTATCTAAAGTTTTCAACATTTTCAGCGTAGTACAAAAAGTACTACTTTTCCAGATACCTCGCCCCCCCTCCACACACACACTTCCTCCGCTCTGTGAGAAGGATATATTTTGGTCTGGGAAGTTCAGCTCTTCAATACAAATGTGTTAGTGAAATTAGAGAGTGGATGAGGAAAACTCAATGATGAGAAAACTGAAGTTTTAGTCATCTCCACTCCCTATTTCACTGATGGGCTACATGAAACCCATCTCAGAATTGGTGATGCTAGTGTGCAAGCTAGTGAGTCAGCCCATACATAACCTTGGTGTGATCTTTGACAATACTCTTGATATGTCTAATCACATCAAGACGGTGTGTGGGGCATCTTTAATGCAACTGAGACATTTCAGATCCATCAAGGATGCCCTGACACGTGGCTCGTTAGAGAAGGTTACTCATACTTTCATTGGTTCACACCTGGATTATTGTAATGCTCTCTTGTATGGTCTGCCGCTGTCAAGTATTTCAAAACTGCAACGCATGCAAAATGCGGCTGCCAGGTTGTTGACGTGTACAAAGAAATTTGATCACATCAGTCCTGTGCTGAAATCATTACACTGGCTCCCTGTAGAGAAGAGAATTGATTTCAAGGTGCTGCTTCTTGTATATCGTGCCTTGCATGATCAGGCTCCAGAATATATGAGAGATATGCTCCAGGAGAGAACAAATGTTCTAACACTGCACTCCACAGTCTCCAGCCAGTTAGCAGTTCCTCGGAGCAGACTCAAAGGCTTTGGGGATCGTGCTTTTAGTATTGCTGCCCCGAGACTGTGGAATGCTCTGCCAGGATATATCACAGATTGTAAATCTGTTGGTGCTTTTAAAAAAGGTCTTAAGACACATTTGTTTAAATCTGCTTTTAACTAGGTGAAATTTATTTTCCTGTATATTTGTTTGTTGTGTAAAGCACCTGAGAACGGCTTGCTGGATCGGGCGCTATATAAATGTTTTATTATTATTATTATTATTAATAAAATGTCAGCTTACATAAGAAGCCAATCAAACTGCAGTGTACAATCATTCAAAGGGCAGATTGACATGGTGTTAACAGCAATACGAGAGGAACCTCAGATTCCAGGATCCACCCAGCTAACACCAGCAGATTCAAATTCATTGCTGCATGTGATAAAACGGAACAGACCATCATCACCACATGTGGTGGGCCCTGATGGTGGAGTCTCTGACTTGGTCTGAGCACACAGCTCAAACAGTCCAATGTAATGTAATGTAATGTAGTGGGGCCGTGTTAGGGGCTGCAGAGAGAGTCTGGTCTGTGAGTGGCCCTCAATAACCCGGATGTTGAAGGTCAGAGCCGGATGCTGGACTCACTTCCCAGAGTGCAATGGGTGGGGTGGGGTGGAAGGTGGGGGTCAGGGGGTGGGGGTCGGCAGGTGATGGTGTCAGATCCATGACCTTCAGTATGTGCTGACGGATGAGGCGGAGGAGCGGTTGGGTGGGGGTGGGGGTGGGGGTGGGGGTGGGGTAAAAGCCGGGGCCCTCATTAGGTGCAGCCGGGTGATGGGTTCAGGGTCCGTCCTTCATTAGATGGGGGCCCGGGGAGGGATGATGGTGACGGGTCGAGGCCTCGCGTCCAGGTCAGCATTGCCTTTTTCTTAAAGGAAATGTTTGGTCGTTGCTGTTTTTGTTTAGGTTTGTTGTTGTTAAACATTTGTTTGGTAAGCAGGTGAAAATTAAACTTGGTTGTTTTACGTCCTAGCAACATCTAAGGTCATATCAGGACGGTCGAGTAATTAAGTCTTCCCGATCTATTCCCACTTATCTCTAGTTGGGTCCCCATTCTCTATGTGGCGCAATGTGTTGGGGTTGCTATAAATAGTTCAATCACTCGCCAGACTTTCTACCCGATACAACGCGGCTTTAATGAGCAGTCTACCATCTAACGCAGAACCAGTGCACATTCAGCCCGCGTGGTAACGAGTGCGTGGGCTGTGCTTGTCTGCCGATTTTTAAAATGCACATAGATCTGTGGACACATTTGAATCAGACAATGATAATTTTGATTGTGTTGTCGCTAAAATGTTTATTCAGATGAATAAAAAAGATTTTCTGCGCAAAGGCACTGGCCTTCCGGTGTATATATATATATAAAAAAAAAAATATATATATATATATATATAGTTTGTGAATCCGAATATAAAGTTTGTGTATATATCCATATATATATAGTTTGTGAATCCGAATATAAAGTTTGTGTATATATCCATATATATATATATATATATATATATATATATATATATATATATATATATATATATACACACACACACACACAGACTGTAGTGGTTTAGCTACATAGTGGTAACATATTCCTAATATATAGATTCAGGTTCTAGCATTGAGATGCTAGCAATTAATATGCTAACACAAAGGCATCCTATATAAAGTTGACACAGACACGTACACAATGCAGTTTCCAAGAGTGCACTCTGTGAACCATGAACGTTTCAGTTAGAGACACAGAGGTGGGGTGGGATAGGCTGAGGTAGGATGAGGTGGGATGGAGTGGGGTTGACCGGGATGGTGTCTTGGTGGGGCGGGATGAGGTGGGGTGGTCTGAGGTGAGACTGGCGTGGTGTCGGGGTGAGGCAGGGTGGTGTCGGGGTGAGAACGTGGTGTGAGGTGAGACAGGGGTGGTGTCGGGGTGGGGCGTGGTGGTGTGAAGTGACTTCGGGGTGGTGTGGGGTGAGACCGGGGTGATGTGGGGTGGGGCGGGGTGCGGGGTGGTGTTAGGTGAGACTGGGGTGGTGTGGGGTGTCGGGAGGGGGCGGGATGGTGTGATGTGAGACCAAGGTGGTTTCGGGGTGGTGTGGGGTGAGACCGAGGTGGGGCAGGGTGGTGTGGGATGAGACCGATGTGGTGTCGGGTGGGGCGGGGTGGTGTTAGGTGAGACTGGGGTGGTGTCGGGGTGGTGTGGGGTGCGACCGGGGTGGTTTCAGGGTGGTGTGAGGTGAGACTGGGGTGGTGTGAGGTGAGACCGGGGTGGTGTCGGGGTGGTTGCCGGGTGGTGTGGGGTGAGACCGGGGTGCTTGCGGGGTGGTGTGGGGTGAGACTGGGTGGTCTCGAGGTGGGGTGGGGTGCATTGCTGGGTGACTGGGTAGTAAGACGTTCCCGCTGTGGGTTACAAATGTAGTGGGGGGAGGCCATTAGCTGACACCGCCTCTGCCCGCATTACTGACCGCCGAGAGGGTCAGCGCTGTGCACTGACGGGCAGCATGGCAGCAATAGGCCACGCCACGGGCAGCCTCGTTTCACACCCAGAGAGGCTCAGTTTCACACATGGAGCAGCTCATTTTCACACAGAGAGCAGCAACGTTTCACACTCGAAGCAGCTCAGTTTCACACCCGAAGCAGGTCAGTTTCACACATGAAGAAGGTCAGTTTCACACATGGAGCAGCTCATTTTCACACAGAGAGCAGCAAGGTTTCACACCGGGAGCAGGTCAGCTTCACACCCAGAGCAGTTTCACACACACACTGCTTAGTTTCACACATGGATCTGTTTCACACTCGAAGCAGCTCAGTTTCACACCCGAAGCAGGTCAGTTTCACACATGAAGCAGGTCAGTTTCACACATGAAGCAGGTCAGTTTCACACATAGAGCAGGGCAGTTTCACACATGGAGCAGGTCAGTTTCTCAGAGCAGGTCAGATTCACAGAGCAGGTCAGTTTCACACATGGAGCAGCTCAATTTCACACATGGAGAAGTTCAGTTTCACACATGAAGCAGCTCAGTTTCACACATGAAGCAGCTCAGTTTCGCACATGAAGCAGCTCAGTTTCACACATGGAGCAGCTCAGTTTCACACATGGAGAAGTTCAGTTTCACAGATGAAGCAGCTCAGTTTCACACATGAAACAGCTCAGTTTCGTACATGAAGCAGCTCAGTTTCACACATGGAGCAGCTCAGTTTCACACATGGAGTAGCTCGGTTTCACACACGGAGCAGCTCAGTTTCACACATGGAGCAGGTAAGTTTCACATATGGACTAGCTCAGCTTTAGACACGGAGCAGCTCAGTTTCACAGAGTAGCTAAGTTTCAGACATGGAGCAGCGTAGTTTTGCACATGGAGCAGCTCAGTTTCACACATGGAGCAGCTCAGTTTCACACATGAAGCAGCTCAGTTTCACACATGGAGCAGCTCGGTTTCACACAAGAAGCAGCTCAGTTTCACACATGGAGCAGCTCGGTTTCACACATGGACCATTTTTTTTACACATGGAGCAGCTCAGTTTCACACATGGAGCAGCTCAGTTTCACACATGGAGCAGCTCAGCTTCACACATGGAGCAGCGTAGTTTCGCACATGGAGCAGCTCAGTTTCACACATGGAGCAGCTCAGTTTCACATGGAGCAGCTCAGTTTCACACATGGAGCAGCTAAATTTCACACATGGAGTAGCTCAGTTTTACAGCCCCAATGAGCAATGATTGAGTTACAGTGAACTATTCAATTATAATTAGTAATTCAATATAACTGAGAAATTCAGCTGCAAAGAGTAATTGAGTTACAATAAGCAACTGAGTTCTCGTTAGCAATTAAATTACAGTAGCTATTTCAATTGCAATGAGCAACTCAAGTATGGTTACTATTTCTATGTAACTGTGAAATTGATTTGTAATTAACATTTGATTTAGAATGGGCAATTCAGTAAACACCCTGCAATTCAGTTACACTATCTATCCAATTCAATTATAATTGATATAAATGGCTAATTCAATTGCAATGAGCAATTCAATTACCATTACTAATTATGTGGTATATAATATATTGATCGAAGTCACCAGTAAGCACCCACATTAGGAAGCTCAGCATGTTGGAGCAGCCTGGGCGCATTTGGTTTTCCACCAAGTAGGAAAAGAGCGGCTCACATGTATGTGAGTGCATTCATGGTTATTGGCCCCATTCATCATGAAATGTTGCTCAATCAAATAAATAAGTCAGGCTGATTGTGTTTGGCCAGCCAGAGTCATTGTTCTCAACGAGTCATCACTAGTCTTGTTCCTTGCTTATTGAGACCCAAATAATATGTAACTGAGAAATTTAATTGCAATGAGCAATTGAAGAATTGAGCAACTCAATTGCAGTGAGCAATTCAGTTAAAGTAGGAAGCTCAGTCCCGCTTACAGTGCATCAGTGCAGTGTTGCGAGCAATATAACTAGAAGGCGTCATTCACAGTAGCCGAGGTGTGTCGCCACACAGTGCAACACATTAAGGCGTCCTACGCAGACTGCGCACATTGGCAATCACCAGCAGATCTATCTCCTCCCCCATACACACCAGTGTGCACCGTGTGGGGTTGTCGTCGTATTTGATTTGATATCTTAAACAGCATGCTGCCCGACCTTATTAATATTAGGACTCTCTGGCCGCCTGGTGCGGCAGCATCAGGATTAGGACATGGTGTGCTGCTTGCTGCAACCAGCGCGCACTGCATGAATGGAGGGGACTCGCTGGATGGAACACTCCTGCATCCCTCCCCCTCCCCCCGCCCCTGACCATCCCCACCTATCCGAGCTGCGGCCCCTCCCCGCCCGCCCTCCCAGCCTGGCGCGCAGGAGATCCGGAGTTCGGTTCCCGGTCGAGTCAAACCACTGACTTATCAAATTAAAACTTGTCGCTTCCCTAGTCTGGCACTCGGCATAATAATAGGATAGGGCAATGACTGGTGATCTCAGTGTCAGGATAATGTGACTGAGTGGGATATCAGGTCATGGTGCCGGTGGCCCGATTTCCCAGTGAGGCAGCATTATAAAGTCGCCATGAGTGCGCACTGTCACAAATCGACACCCATCTTGATATGACCATAGATGTTGCCAGGATGTAAAACTCCAACAATCAATCAATCAATTGCAAAACTCCAACAACCAACCAACCTCCCAGCCTCTCCTCTCTCACGGCCGTCGCCCCTTCCCACCCCGCCTCTGCCCGCGCCCATTTCATGACAATACACCATAAAGTCTGCGGGCCGCAGCGGGCCCAGTCACGGACCCAGCAAAGCGGAGCGACTCGCCGACCCAGTAGTATAATCAATCTCGGATTAAAGTCGGGTATCGATTTAAGCCATTAAGCTGGATCGATTGCCTAATTCCTAAAAAATAGGCTAGTGATAGCCAAACACACAAGAGGACCCCCGATCACAGGCGTTTACCAGTGCCACCAGCCTGTGACCACACAGGGCTGCAAGGAGGGTGCTCCAATTACTGAGCACAAATAGATCACATAATGCGAACAGTGAATTGGATGTTAATTTGATTCTACCAGGATGAGGTGATTTCAGGCATGAGAAGTTTTAAAAAGTTTTGGGGCGGATTTCCGATTTTTTTGGGGGGTCCTCAGTCATAATTGTTATTTCTCACCTCATCGTCATATCATACGCATTGAAAAATTTAGCCGAAGTCATATTTCTACTTTAATATTTAAAACTAGAAAAAGAAGTAATTCTCACCAATGCACGTTGGCAATTCAATATATTATAAATCGATATATATGAGACTATTTTCCTCAGAATGCACTGTACTCGTTTTATTTTGTGTGAGTAAACCCAACATGCTGTGATCCTGATGATGATAATTTCACTGTGTAATAAAATAAACGGATAATTTGTGTAAAAGAAATGAGATCACAGGACGACATTTGTGTGTGTGTGCGGTATCTTTTTTATTTCATCAACTTAAATGAAAGATCTTCTTCCAATCATAGCCGTGGTTTAAATAATAGAAGAAAGAAAAATGCTTTGCACAGAGCAGCATTGTATTTCCCGCTGGGTGTGACCGCGCTAGTTCCACCGAGCGCGGACGTGCCTTGGCTTGGCCTGATTGCTCCACTAATCCGGGGCGGGCGGTCGGGGAATGGCGGGAGGAGACTGGGGTGAGGGCGGGGTGAGGGCAGGGTGAGGGCGGGGTGAGGGCGGGGGGAGGCCGGGGTGAGGGCGGTCAGTGTCCGGGGCTTAGTGTCAGGGGGCGGGGGCAGTAATAGCAGAGGGTGACCCGCCCTCTCTTCATTAGGGTGCCACCTCACCACCGGGACGCTATACTCCCTCACCCAGGGCACACCGCCCCGTCTCCTGCCACACCCCACCTCACCACCGGGATGCTATACTCCCTCACCCAGGGCACGCCGCCCCGTCTCCCGCCACTCCCCACCTCACCACCAGGATGCTATACTCCCTCACCCGGAGCACGCCGCCCCGTCTCCCGCCACTCCCCACCTCACCACCGGGATGCTATACTCCCTCACCCGGGGCATGCCACCCTGTCTCCCGCCACACCCCACCTCACCACCGGGATGCTATACTCCCTCACCCGGGCCAGGCCGCCCCGTCTCCTGCCACGCCCCACCTCACCACCGGGATGCTATACTCCCTCACCCAGGGCACACCGCCCCGTCTCCTGCCATGCCCCACCTCACCACCGGGATGCTATACTCCCTCACCCGGCGCATGCCACCCTGTCTCCCGCCACACGCCACCTCACCACCGGGATGCTATACTCCCTCACCCGGGGCATGCCACCCTGTCTCCCGCCACTCCCCACCTCACCACCGGGATGCTATACTCCCTCACCCGGGGCATGCCACCCTGTCTCCTGCCACGCCCCACCTCACCACCGGGATGCTATACTCCCCCAACCCGGGCATGCCGCCCCGTCTCCCGCCACTCCCCACCTCACCATTGGGATGCTATACTCCCTCACCCGGGGCATGCCTCCCCATCTCTCGTCACTCCCCACCTCACCACCTGGACGCTATACTCCCTCACCCGGGGCACGCCGCCCCATCTCCCGCCACTACCCGCCTCACCACAGGGAAACTACACTCACTCACCCTAGGCACACCACCCTGTCTCCCGCCACTCCCCACCTCACCACAGGGACTCTATACTCCCTCACCCCGGGTACGCTGCCCCATCTCGCGCCACACCACCGGGACACTATATTCCCTCACCCCGGGTACGCTGCCCCATCTCATGCCACACCACCGGGACACTATACTCCCTCACCCTGGGTACGCTGCTCCATCTCATGCCACACCACCGGGACACTATACTCCCTCACCCCGGGTACGCTGCCCCTCGCCACACACCGGGACATATATTCCCTCACCCCGGAACGCTGCCCCATCTCACGCCACACCACCGGGACACTATACTCCCTCACCCCGGGTACGCTGCCCCATCTCATGCCACACCACCGGGACACTATATTCCCTCACCCCGGGAACGCTGCCCCATCTCACGCCACACCACCGGGACACTATACTCCCTCACCCCGGGTACGCTGCCCCATCTCATGCCACACCACCGGGACACTATACTCCCTCACCCGGGTACGCTGCCCCATCTCACGCCACACCACCGGGGCACTATATTCCCTCACCTCAGCCACACCACCGGGACACTATACTCCCTCACCCCGGGTACGCTGCCCCATCTCACGCCACACCACCGGGACACTATATTCCCTCACCCCGGGTACGCTGCCCCATCTCATGCCACACCACCGGGACACTATACTCCCTCACCCCGGGTACGCTGCCCCATCTCATGCCACACCACCGGGGCACTATATTCCCTCACCCCGGGAACGCTGCCCCATCTCACGCCACACCACCGGGGCACTATATTCCCTCACCCCGGGTACGCTGCCCAGTTTCCTCGCCACTCCCCGCGCCTATGTAGAGAGAGAGCTGCTGCATGTACAACCTACACACCCACACACCCAATCAAACACACACCCACTCCCCATCGGAGCTGAAACCCTACCTAAGCAAATAGCCACAGAGCTGCTCTCCCCCTTCCCCCTCTCTCGCCCCTCCCCGTTCCCCCCTCCTCCCCCGAGACCCGCCTGCAGGGAGCTGGTTCCCGTTGATTTAAGTCACAAACTGCTTCACACTGACCCGGCCGCACAGCGCTGGTTCCCGCCCAGAGTTTGCTGCCCGTGACGTGCTCCAATCTTCCCCATAGACTGCTCCCTCCAATAGACTTCTCCGTCCAATAGACTGCTCCCTTCAAACCTTACATGCAGTTTCCCCCAGTAACCCCTGAGCGCCGAGTCAACTGTCCTAAGCCACCCCGTCAGAGCTGCTCTATATAAGCCTCACACACACTATTGTTCTACCAGTAACCTAACCCCACCTCCCTCCCTCACAGCTGCTCCCAATAAACTTCCCACACACTGCCCCCAGTGACCTCATTCCACTCACTCCCTCACAGCTGCTACCAATACACTTCAAACACACTGCTCCCAGTGACCTCATTCCACTCACTCCCTCACAGCTGCTCCCAATACACTTCACACACATAGCTCATCCCAGTGACCTAATTCCACCTCACTCCCTGAGAGCTGCTCCCAATAGACTAAAACACACAGCTCCTAGTGACCTCATTCCACGTCACTACCTGAGAGCTGCTCCCTACTCCCCACAGTGAGTTGCTCCCTCTCGCCCATCTCCTCACCCCACCCCACCTCACCCCGCGCTTTCCCCTTCATCCTAACATTTAATTTAAAAGCATCTCATAAATTCCCATCTTCTCCTCATGTATGCTCTCCTCCCCTCACCTCACCCCTCCCCTCTATCTCCCCCCCCCCCCCCCCCTCACCCTGAGCCAGGCCACATACTTGATACTCACACAGAACTGAGCCCGCCGCTTCCCAACACGCCGACTCCCCACTGAATGCTGCTGTCCCTCGGTTAAGCTGCACACACATACAAGACACACAACACAATCACCCACACATATCCCAACCTATACCCTGATCTGTGACCGGCAGCGCCGCCCTATCGGCGTAGGCGCACACTATATCCAACAGTGATGCTAAATACTCAGCACACAAGGCACAGAACTGTAGACAACTTTCCCTTCCTCCTTCCCAGGGATGAAACTCCATCACCTCTGTTAATAAAAATAAACAAAATAAAATAAAGCAAATACCCACCCCCAAAATAATGCGGAAATAGGACTTCTGGTATTTCTGATGATTCACTGGCAGTGCTAACTAAGGGATGTCTGGGTGTTGGTTTTTTTTTCACGGAAAAATCTCAGAAATCAGCGAAAAACCCATTAGAGATATTTCATTCCCACACTACAAGGTAAACTGTACCTCACATACCACACTTATGTGATGACATCAATAATTAGACCAAACGGGATGGCCGAATGAGTTAGAGCGTCCGTCTCCCGTGTTGGTAGACCAGGGGATCGTGGGTTCGAACCCTGGTCGAGTCAAACCAATGACTTAAAAATTGATACTAGTCGCTTCCTAGCCAGGCGCTCGGCATTATTAGGATAGGGCAAGGACTGGTTAGCTCAGTGTCAGGATAATGTGACTGAGTGGGATATCAGGTCATGGTGCCGGTGGCCTGGTCTCCCAATGTAGCAGCACTATAACGTCGCCATGAGTGCGCACTGTCACAAGTCGGTACCCGTCCTGATATGGCCTTAGATGTTGCTAGGACGTAAAACAACAACAAACAAACACCATGTTTTCCAACTATAGCACCCCCTCCCACTTTTCTTTGGTTCTCATCACTTCCATAGTTACCAGGAGTACGAGACACATGTTACGCGGGAAGTCCGTCACTGGTTGTCGCGGCTTTCTGAACTCCATTGTGAATTTATTCAGATCTGGAGTCTAGCATAGCCCACCGGCAGCTCACCTACCACATACCACCAACTCACCTGCACGATAGAAAGAGCTCACCTGTCCCGATACCACCAGCTCATCAGGCCGATACCACCAGCTCACCTGCACGATGCAAACACCTCACCTGCCCGATACCAGCAGGTCACCTTCCCAATACCAGCAGCCCAATCGCCCGACACCAGCAGCTCACCTGCCCCGATTCAACCAGCTTACCTGTCCCGATACAACCAGCTCCCTTGTCCCGATACTAACAGCTCACCTGCCAGATACCAGCAGGTTACCTGCCCGGTACCAGCAGCCCACCCGCCCGACACCAGCAGCTCACCTGTCCCGATACCACCAGCTCACCTGCCCCGATACCAGCACCTCACTTGCCAGATAGCCCAATACCACCAACTCACCTGCCAGATTCCACCAACTAGCCTGCCCGATACCAGCAGCTCACCTGCCTGATACGACCAACTCAACTGCCCGATACCAGCAGCCCACCTATCAACACCAGACTAATGCGCTTCTTTGTTGCACGACACCACCAGAGTGCGGGGGGGGGGGGGGGGGGGGGGGAGGGACAGCGTGTAAGCAGAGGAAGAACGAATTCGGCTTTGAAGTTCGCCATACACTGTCCGGGGTTTGTGTTAATCGAAAAAGCAGAGTCTATACACCTAGGAGGATATTGGCTGCTCACGGGAAACTTGAAAAAGAGGGAATGGACTAAAATAATGCATGTACCCGCAGATCAGCTGTGACAGAGAAAAGTACATCAACGCCATTTACAACCTGTTGCCGGTAGGTGTATGGCGGGCTTTATCCACTGAAATCTCAGCTATATAGTACCAGCTATAGAGCACTGGCTACATATCACCAGCTATATAGCACAGGTTCTATACAGCACCAGCTATATAGCACCGTAAAAATAGCACCAGCTACATAGCACCGGCTATATATCATCGGTTATATAGCACCAGCTATATATCATCAGTTATATAACACTGGCTATATATCATCGGTTATATAGCACCGGCTAAATAGCACCGGCCAACTAGCACTGGCCAGATAGTATCGGCCAAATAGAACCGGCCATATAGCAATAGGTATATAGCACCATCTATATAGCACCGGTTATATAGCACCGGTTATATAGCACTGACTGCACAGCACCGGCTATATAGCACCGGCTGTATAGCACCGATTATATGGCACTGGTTATATAGCACCATCTATATAGCACCGGCTATATAGCACCACCTATTTAGCACCAGCTACACAATGCCAGCTCCATAGCACCAGCTCCATAGCACCAGCTACATATCATCAACTATATAGCACTGGCTATATAGCACCAGCTACATAGCACCAGCTAAGTAGCACAGGCTATATAGTACGATAATTAATTAGCTACACAATACTTGCATTTTCCAAATCAAAACAGTTACCTAGATTTGATCCTACATATCCAATATAGATACGGGGGAACTTAGTAAGCATTTGTTGCTACATTGACATTGCTAAGTCAAATTTGCTGACCCTGTTACTGCTGAAACTCATAATGTCAGAATTTATATGTGCATGCCAAAATTACCATGTTTTCACTTCAAATATCTCCAAAGTTCATCATTTATAACAAAAGTTAGTTCGAACAAAAGTAATGTAGATTATATCAAACATTGCGCACAGATCGGACGCGGTCGTCGAATCGGTAGAGCGCAGGCCTGCAGTCCGGAACGTCGGGGTTCGAATCCCAACCGAGTTAAACCAATGACATACAAAATTGATACTTGTCACTTCCTAGCCTGGCACTTGGCATTATCAGGATAGGACAAGGATTGGTTAGCTCAGTATCAGGATAATGTGACTGAGTCGAATATCAGGTCATGGTTGCGCTGACCTGATCTCCCAGCGGGGCAGCAGTATAAACTCGCCATGACTGCACACTGTCACAAGTCGGTACCCGTCCTGATATGACCTTAGATGTTGCTAGGATGTAAAACCCCAACAAACAAACACTGTACACTGTGTGTGTGTGGTTGTGTGGCTGTGAAAAGGGGGTTATTTTATTTCCCACTCCCTCTTTAAAGGAGAAAAGAAAAGAAGAAAAACCCCGGTACAACAAGATGCAGTGGAAACTGCGACCTTATAATTAAAAGAAATAACGGAAATAACGGTTACTTGACCACAAAACTGGCATTAAAAGTGAAATAGATGATCAAGGCTTCGGGTAATACCGCCGATTTAAAACCTTAAGTCGACTAAACCTCTTCACACTTCCCAAAGCACAGTTACACTCCACCACGTAATATAACGCTACCGCCCCGGTCGGCCTTTGATGACGTGTCACCGGCGACAGGAAGTTTGCACTTGCGCATGCCCGTGCGCAAAAGAGGAAGTCGTTAACTGGGGCGAACAAACGCTGGCGTCCGGTACCACTTCCGGCGCACGCCATTTTAATCAAATTTGTTCTAGTGGAGGATGGAGAAGGTCAACAGTGTGAATAATTGAGGCTGGTAATGGGCGGCAAATCAGTGTCTAATTTGCCCGCGTCACCCCCGCCTCCCGCCGGCCATGTCGTGAGTGGGGTAGGTGGGGGTGGGGAAGAGAGGGGGAGTGCTAACACTTGGGGGCGCTGTGATCACTCTCCACCCTGATCGAGCATCACCGGTACAACGGCCCGGTTAGGCACACACCGACTACACGTACACACGGGCATTAGGCACACACCGACTACACATACACACGGGCATTAAGCACACACCGACTACATGTACACACGGGCATTAGGCACACACCGACTACACATACACATGGGCATTAAGCACACACCGACTACATGTACACACGGGCATTAGGCACACACTGACTACACATACACATGGGCATTAGGCACACACCGACGACACATACACACGGGCATTAGGCAAACACCGACTACACGTACACACGGGCATTAGGCACACACTGACTACACATACACATGGGCATTAGGCACACACCGACTACACATCCACACGGGCATTAGGCACACACCGACTACACATACACACGGGCATTAGGCACACACTGACTACATGTACACATGGGCATTAAGCACACACCGACTACATGCACACACGGGCATTAAGCACACACCGACTACACGCACACACGGGCATTAAGCACACACCGACTACATGCACACACTCACACATGGACATTAGACACACACCGACTACATGTACACATGGGCATTAGGCACACACTGACTACATGTACACATGGGCATTAAGCACACACCGTCTATATGCACACACGGGCATTAAGCACACACCGACTACATGCACACACAGACAACACACACACACTTGCACACATATTGCATACACACACTGCCACTATTAAGCACACACGGACTACACACGCACACACACGCGCACACAGACTGTGTATGTGCACACGGACACAACTAGGCACACAGATCACACACACACACATATATGCACGCCCAGAGAGAGGAGGGATGAGGGAGAGATAACGAGAGAAAGAAAGAAAGAAAGAGAGAGAGAGAGAGAGAGAGAGGGGAGAGACAAAGAGAAAGGGAAAAAGAGAGAACAACTTTGCTAATTTAACTTTGTATATCATTGGTTTTTGGGGGGGGGGGGAAACACACCAAACAAAAAAAAAAACCCAACAAAAACCACCCTATATTCCTTATATTTCAGTCCATGAAGTGTGTCTGATTGAAGTTTATTTGTTGGGGTTTTGCCTCATAGCAACATCTATGGTCATATCAGGAGGGGGGTTAGATTGAAAAGAAATCGTAATATTTATTTGTTTTCCCAATTCGAGCATGTTTCTTAAAATTGTTTTCTGAATTCGAGCATGTTTTTAAAATCGTTTTCCCAATTCAAGCATGTTTTTAAAATCGTTTTCCCAATTCGAGCATGTTAAAAAAAAAAATATCATAATTCCGGACAAAAGGAATTGCCACTTTTCATCCGGTTATCTGTTATTGAAATTGAGGGAGGCTTCATCCCGAACAGATAGATATGGCACGCTTTAATGCCGCTATAACGAGATGTGCAACTTTTAATTTCGCGGTGTTCAGTTTGTAGTGAATATAAAAGTATAACTGCAAGTTCTAGAACATATTTGGGTTACTGTACATCTTTAATGAGGTGGTTTGAAAGACGGTGTGGCCCCCATACAGGCAGATGAGATGAGATGAGATTGGATGGTCTAGGATGAACATATCCTCACCAGAATTTACAAATCGCGAAAATAAATAAAAACAATAACACTTACGAGACGAGCATGTTCGCGCACCTCGATTTTACCAAAAGCCCTTGAGATTAAATTGAAGTGTGAGCCAATATCGACGTCATTCTCCGTGATGTGGTTATGTCAGCGTGTCAGGCCAGAAGGGCGTGATGAGAGGGGAGAGGGAAGAGGGGAGGGGAGAGGGGAAGGGAGGGAAGAAGGAGAGGGGGGGGGGAGAAAGGGAGAGGGGGGAGCGGAGAGGGGACAGGGAAGTGGAAGAGACAGAGAGAGAGAGAAGGAAGGAAGTGGTAGAGGAAAGAAGAGAGATGAGGTAGGGGAAGGGGGCTGAGAGGGGGGGGGGAGGGGAAGAGAGAGGGGGAATGTGACAGGAACAGGGCGAGTGGAAGAGGGAGAGGAGAGATAGGGAGAAGTAGAAAGAAAGGAAATGAGAGGGAAAGGCAGAGGAAAGGCAGGGGAAAGGATGGGGGAAGGGAGGGAAGGGGAGGAAGGGAGAATAGGGAGAGGGGACGGAGGGAGGAGAGTGATGGAGAGGGAGGAGAGGGAGGAGAGGGAGGGGGAGGAGAGGGAGGAGGGGGAAGAGAGGGAGAGGGGGAGCGAGGGGAGGGAGGAAAGGGAGGAGAGGGAGGAGAGAGCTGAGAGGGAGGAGATGGGGGAGAGGAAGGAGGGGGAGAAAGAGATCGAATCTGGAAGAGGGAATGATGAAGAGGGAAAGAAAGAGGGATAGGGAGAGAAAAAGTGATAGGGAGAGAAAGAGGGAGAGAGTGAGAGAGGGACAGAGGGAGAGAGAGGGAGAGAGAAAGAGGGAGAGGTGGAGAGGGAAATGTGGAGAGAGGGAGAGGTGGAGAGGTGGAGAGGAGGAGAGGAGAGGAGATGGGGAGAGGGGGAGAGGGGGAGGGCAAGTGACAGCGATCTGAAACTGGGATCGGGACCTGAGCTGACGCTTCAGGAACGCCGGGATGGCGGTGAGTCGTGCCGGGGAATCAATAGCACGGTGGCGCCCCCTGGTGTCCGCTCCCACACTCACGCGCCACTCAGAGCTGACGGATCCCCGCACAACCACAATCAAGTGGGCCCTGCATTGTAATTGATTATTACCAGGTGTCACTTTTAATTTCGCGCACCGATGAATATGGTGGTGCCTGTTATAATAATAATATTATTATTATTATCATATGGGACACCACATCGGAAAGCCAGTCATTCATTTGGTTGGTTGGTTGTTGGAATGTTACGTCCTGGCAACATCTAAGTTCATATCAGGACGGGTACCGACCTGTGACACTGACAGTGCGCACTCATGGCGACTTTATAGGGCTGCCTCACTGGGAAATCAGGCCACTGGCACCATGGCCCAATATCCCACTCAGTCACATTATCCTGACACTGAGCTAGCCAGTTGTTTCCCTATCCTATTAATGCCGAGCACCAGGCTAGGAAGTATCGATTTTATAAGTCATTGGTTTGACTCGACCGGGAACCGAACTCCCGATCTCCCGCACGCGAGGCCTGCGCTCTACTGATTCGGCCACCGCAACCCCGGTCACGAGTCATTCGAGCCTTGTGGAAATATCTGCAGTCCGTGTCAGACTTCTGGCATCATCACTATTGTCAACCCGGTGTGACTTGCATTTGAAGTGATTGCATTTTAACTGTAAAAATAAAAAATATATAAATAAAAATAAAAACGACCAAAACAACAAGCCAAACACAATAGGGGAATCCCGACATTTTAAAGACCCCGTTTTTGTTTGCTCTAATTGTGAGTCGAAAGTTCGCGGCAGAGCAAATAATTTCAACACCCACTTCAAATTTAAAACAGGAGGTGATATTCATGGCGACTGTGTAAACACGGCGCGTTGACATGCGAATATTATCCCGTATTTAATAAGCGGATAAAGCGACCCACTTTTAACCCTCTGTGAACGGGCGCATGCGCAACAACGCATACTATTAGCAACCCAGAGGCAGGCCACACAGAACGCGCAGTGACACATCTGTTTATTATTACTATTATTATTGTTATTATTATTATTATTGCTATTATTATTATTATTATTATTATTAAAGTTGCATAGTCCGATGAAAACATCAAATTTTCAAAACCCCAAAAGCTAATCTAGATTTGATTCTACATATTTAACTTTAATACTGGTGCACATATCAACCATTCGCTGCTGCATAGAACTTAGAAGGTCGTAATAACTTAATTTAAAGTTGCATAGTCCGATGGTTTAGAATTTTTGTCATTTCCTGAGATAAATATATAAGATTGATCATCATAATCTATCTTACTTTAGTTTGAAGTAACTTTTTATTTTACATGACTAACTTATTTGAAGTGCAAACTAGTCAAACTAATTTTGGCAAGCACACCAAAACTCGGACACCATAGGCTTCTGCAGTAACAGGTTCTATTAAATTGCCTCAGTAATCCTCTCTATGTGGCGACAAATGTTTAATAAGTGCATCAATGGCTAAGTTAGATATGTAGAATCAAATTGAGAAAATTGCTTTGGTTTTGAAGATTTCATGTTTTCATCGGACTATGAAACTTTAATAGAACCTATGAAACTTTAATAGAACCTATGAAACTTTAATAGAACCTATGAAACTTTAATAGAACCTATGAAACTTTAATAGAACCTATGAAACTTTAATAGAACCTATGAAACTTTAATAGAACCCATGAAACTTTAATAGAACCTATGAAACTTTAATAGAACCTATACTTAATAGAACCTATGAAACTTTAATAGAACCCATGAAACTTTAATAGAACCTATGAAACTTTAATAGAACCTATGAAACTTTAATAGAACCTAGAAACTTTAATAGAACCTATGAACTTATAGAACTATGAAACTTTAATAGAACCTATGAAACTTTAATAGAACCTATGAAACTTTAATAGAACCTATGAAACTTAACAGAACCTATGAAACTTTAATAGAACCTATGAAACTTTAATAGAACCCATGAAACTTTAATAGAACCTATGAAACTTTAATAGAACCTATGAAACTTTAATAGAACCTATGAAACTTTAACAGAAACCTATGAAACTTTAATAGAACCTATGAAACTTTAATAGAACCTATGAAACTTTAATAGAACCTATGAAACTTTAATAGAACCTATGAAACTTTAATAGAACCTATGAAACTTTAATAGAACCTATGAAACTTTAATAGAACCTATGAAACTTTAATAGAACCTATGAAACTTTAATAGAACCTATGAAACTTTAATAGAACCTATGAAACTTTAATAGAACCTATGAAACTTTAATAGAACCTATGAAACTTTAATAGAACCTATGAAACTTTAATAGAACCTATGAAACTTTAATAGAACCTATGAAACTTTAATAGAACCTATGAAACTTTAATAGAACCTATGAAACTTTAATAGAACCTATGAAACTTTAATAGAACCTATGAAACTTTAATAGAACCTATGAAACTTTAATAGAACCTATGAAACTTTAATAGAACCTATGAAACTTTAATAGAACCTATGAAACTTTAATAGAACCTATGAAACTTTAATAGAACCTATGAAACTTTAATAGAACCTATGAAACTTTAATAGAACCTATGAAACTTTAATAGAACCTATGAAACTTTAATAGAACCTATGAAACTTTAATAGAACCTATGAAATTAATAGAACCTATGAAACTTTATAGAACCTATGAAACTTTAATAGAACCATGAAACTTTAATAGAACCTATGAAACTTTAATAGAACCATGAAACTTTAATAGAACCTATGAAACTTTAATAGAACCTATGAAACTTAATAAACCTATGAAACTTTAATAGAACCTATGAAACTTAATAGAACCTATGAAACTTTAATAGAACCTATGAAACTTTAATAGAACCTATGAAACTTAATAAACCTATGAAACTTTAAAGAACCTATGAACTTTAAAGAACCATGAAACTTTAATAGAACCCATGAAACTTTAATAGAACCTATGAAACTTTAATAGAACCTATGAAACTAAACTAAACAAAAAAAACCTAATAGAACCATGAAACTTTAATAAACCTATAAACTTTAATAGAACCTATGAAACTTTAATAGAACCTATGAAACTTTAATAGAACCTATGAAACTTTAATAGAACCTGTGAAACTTTAATAGAACCAATGAAACTTTAATAGAACCTATGAAACTTTAATAGAACCTATGAAACTTTAATAGAACCTATGAAACTAAATTAATAGAACCTATGAAACTTTAATAGAACCTATGAAACTTTAATAGAACCTATGAAACTTTAATAGAAAACCTTGAAACTTTAATAGAACCTATGAAACTTTAATAGAACCTATGAAACTTTAATAGAACCTATGAACTTTAATAGAACCTATGAAACTTTAATAGAACCTATGAAACTTTAATAGAACCTATGAAACTTTAATAGAACCTATGAAACTTAATAGAACCTATGAAACTTTAATAGAACCTATACAAACCATGAAACTTTAACAGAACCTATGAAACTTTAATAGAACCCATGAAACTAAAACCAAACTTAATAGAACCTATGAAACTTTAATAGAACCCATGAAACTTTAATAGAACCATGAAACTTTAATAGAACCTATGAAACTTAATAGAACCATGAAACATGAAACTTTAATAGAACTATGAAACTTAATAGAACCTATGAAACAATAAACTAAAAACAAACAAAAAAAACATAGAACCTATGAAACTTTAATAGAACCTATGAAACTTTAATAGAACCTATGAAACTTTAATAGAACCTATGAAACTTTAATAGAACCCATGAAACTTTAATAGAACCTATGAAACTTTAATAGAACCTATGAAACTTTAATAGAACCTATGAAAAAAAACAAACTTTATAGAACCATGAACTATGAACTTTAATAGAACCTATGAAACTTTAATAGAACCTATGAAACTTGAACTTTAAAGAACCTATGAAACTTTATAGCCTATGAAACTTTAAAGAACCTAGAAACTTTAATAGAACCTATGAAATTAATAGAACCTATGAAACTTTAATAGAACCTAAGAAACTTTAATAGAACCTATGAAACTTTAATAGAACCTATGAAACTTTAATAGAACCTATGAAACTTTAATAGAACCTATGAAACTTTAATAGAACCTATGAAACTTTAATAGAACCTATGAAACTTTAATAGAACCTATGAAACTTTAATAGAACCTTGAAACTTTAATAGAACCTATGAAACTTTAATAGAACCTATGAAACTTTAATAGAACCTATGAACTTTAATAGAACCTATGAAACTTTAAAGAACCATGAAAAAAACACAACCTATGAAACTTTAATAGAACCTATGAAACTTTAATAGAACCTATGAAACTTTAATAGAACCTATGAAACTTTAATAGAACCTATGAAACTTTAATAGAACCTATGAAACTTTAATAGAACCTGTTACTACAATGGGGAGTTAGAATGTCCAGCCTACGGCGTCAAGAGTTTTAACGTGCTTGCCAACATTACATTGCCATGTTTCTAGTTCAAATATCTCCAAAGTTAGCCATTTAAAATAAATGTTACAACAAACTAAAGTAAAGTAGGTAATAACCATTAATCTAATGTATTTTCCTCAGAAAATGGCAGAAACTCAAAAACATCTGACTATGCAACTTTAGCTCCAGTTTAGGTCAGTATTATATATAGTATAGTTATACGAGTCTTACCTTGGTACAGATGATGGATAACTGTTGTTTTACCGAGGTATAAGCCTCGGATAGATGTGGGCTAGGGAGAGGTAAGCACGTCCGGTACCAGCAATCTTAACCTACTTATTGAGGATAAAAATGACTTTCAAACAATGGATACTATTACTTTACCGAAAAGGTACACCAACGGAATAGATGTGGCAGGGTGTGGCGGGAGGGCCCTAGCCCACATCTATCCGAGGCTTATACCTCGGTAAAACAACAGTTATCCATCATCTGTACCAAGGTAAGACTCGTATAACTATACTATTTTACCTCGGTAAACAGCCTCAGGCTAGCCTCAGGCTAGGGAGACCTTTACATAATTCATTTTTATCCTTAATATCATTCTTTCTTATTATTATAACATTCTAAATTTTTGTTCTCACCTATTCTTGTTAGTTGGCGAGAAGACGCTTTGCAACGCCGGTAGGCTTTTCTAGTCGTTTATTATAATGTTTTGCAAACGACTTAGCCGTCTTCCAGCCTGCATGCGCTAGTATTCTTTTCACAGAAATACCAAGCACCCGTGCCTTGGAGACCATGGCTCCTCTAGTTGAGTGGGAAGAGTATTTACTCGTATCCACTCCAGCCAATTTCAACACCGTAATTGTCCATCTGGCAAGTGTGTCTCGTGAAATCGCCTTATGTGGCTTTATAAAGCTCACTAATAGTTGTTGTGATGCACGTAAATCCTTTGTCTTGTATATATAAGCCCGTATGGCCGACACAACACATAATTTCCGATCATTCGGAAAACAGTCTAAGTGAACCGTTGATAAAGGGTCACCTAACGTGTTCGATTTGAGCAATTTTTCTAAATCAAACGTAGCTTGTTGCTTGTCTATTTCTAATCCAGTTAAGGATAAAGCAACAATCGTCTGTCCTCTGTGTCCGGTTACTAACAATAACAGGACCGCGACCTTAAAACCTAACTGTTTTATATCTAACCACGAGTTGTGAGGCCAAGCCTGAAACAACTTAAATACTATAGAAACATCCCAAAACCGACTATACTTTGGTTTTGGAGGATTCCTTTGATAAATTGAACGAAGTAAATAACAAATAACAACTGTTTCGCCATCAATTCTAGGTAATATAATTGATAACGCACACCTCGCCGCATTAATCGATCCAAAGGAAAGTCCTTCATCCTCTAGAGAACGAAGAAACCGAGCTACTTGTGAAATCTTTGGATTTGTTGGCTTAACTTTCATTAACAAACAATGTACACCCCATTTCTTTAAATAGGTTGTATACATTTTGACAGTTCCTGGCCTCCAGGCATCCGATACTATCCTATCCTCAGTAATTCTGTCCAATCCAAATTGCTGTAGCTGCTTCCTTAGAAAAGGAATGCCAATAGGGGCGTCGTTGACACGTCGCCGTGAACCACTAGCGGTCCGTGGTGCGTCAGATTCCCGAGTTTTCTTGGGAATCGTATACGATCTTTTGCCAGTTGTGAAACTGCTGGCAGCCAAGGTTGCGTGTCCCAATCGGGCACCACCAGTATCGCATGTGTCCCTTCCAAGCCGATTTTTCTCACTACTCGGCTGATAATGCTAAATGGTGGGAAAATATAAAAATAATTATTTTCCCAAGTAATAGCAAACGCATCTACTTTCCAAGCATCCGGTTCAGGATGCCAAGAAACATAACAGGGTAACTTGTTATTATTTCGTGATGCAAATAAGTCAACTTCAGGTGTACCCCATTTTTCACAAACGAAGTTAAACAAATGTGTAGAGAGAGACCACTCTAAATGGTCATGGAAATTTCTACTTTTATAATCTGCAAGTGTATTTTGTGACCCTGGAATATGCGCTACAGTCAGCCAGACTTGTTGAGCCTGTGCCCAGTTCCAAATCAGTTTAGATAACTGATAGCA
>CM059186.1:157122718-157405905 GCA_030323885.1 Branchipolynoe longqiensis
ACACAATCACACACACACAATCACACACACACTTACACACAATTGCACACAATAACACACAATGACACATACTCACCCACACTCACACCCACATTCACTCACACTGTAATATACTCAGACACACAATCACCCACCCGCACACTCACGCACACCCACACTAACATACTCATACACACACTCACACATACCCAATCACCCCCACACACAATCACCCACACCCACTCACCCACTAACATTCTCATACACACACAATCACACACACAATCACAGACACTTACACACAATTGCACACAATGACACATACTCACACACACTCACACACACACGCACTCACACTGTAATATACTCAGACACACAATCACCCACCCACACACTCACACCCACCCACACACTAACATACTCAGACACACACTCACACATACCCAATCACCTCCACACACAATCACCCAGACCCACTCACCCTCTAACATACTCATACACACAATCACACACACACTCTAACATACTCATACACACACTCACACATACCCAATCACCCCCACACACAATCACCCACACCCACTCACCCTCTAACATACTCATACACACAATCACACACACACACTCACACACACACACTTAGACACAATTGCACGCACAATGACACATACACTCACACCCACATTCACTCACACTGTAATATACTCAGACACACAATCACCCACCCACACACTCACACACACCCACACTCTAACATACTCATACACACACAATTTCCCACACCCACTCATCCACATAATCGCACCCACACAATCACCCACACACTGTCACATCCAATGTGAGCAACATAACTGTGGACGTGTGTAGGCGTGTGGCGGAGGGTGGTGGTAGTGGGGTATGGGGGGGGGGGGGGGAGTAGGGATTGGATCAGTCTAGCACTGGTCAGTGTTCCTAACTCACTCCGTCGGTTGGCAAATATATTAGTGCTCAACTCCGGCCTGTGGGCGCAGAGGCCTGGGGCAGGGGGCGGGTGATGATTTTTCTAAGCTTTTTAAAACAAATGTAAATTCTGCGTCAGGCGTTGCCATTAAACTGTCAAGCGGGGGCTGATCATTTCGATGATTTTTCTCAGCTAAATTATTTATTTTTAAATGCACATTCTGCGTCGAGTGTCTTCATGAATCGTCAAAGCAGCGCCTTCTCCCGGACAGCGGGCGGTTTGAGTGTTGAGTCTCAGCCGGTACCTCAGACGGAGCTGGTCACCAACTGACTGCAAATAGTGACAGGAGTCGTGCTTGTTTGTTGTTGGGGTTTTACGTCATGGCAACACCTAAGGTCACATCAGAACGGGCACCGCATCCCGTTGTTCAGAAAATGAAGATTGATTGTTTGTTTGTTGTTGGGGTTTTACGTCATGGCAACACCTAAGGTCACATCAGGACCGGCACCGCGTCCAGATCGTTCAGAAGATGAAGTTTGTTTGTTGGCGTTTTACGTCATGGTAACACCTAAGGTCGTATTAGGACCAGCACCGCGTCCGGTTGTTCATAAGAATAAGTTTGTTTGTTTCTTTGTTTGTTGGGGTTTTATGTCCCCACAACACCTACGGTCACATCAGGACCGGCACCCCGTCCGATCATACAGAAGATGATTTTTTGTTTGTTTCTGTGTGGGGGATTTACGTCATGGCAACACCTAAGGTCATATCGTTCAGAAGCTTGTTTGTTTGTTTGTTTGTTTGTTTGTTTGTTTGTTTGGGCTTTACGTCATGCTAACAGCCAACCGCGTCCGATTGTTCAGAAGAGGAAGCAGACGATCGGCCCGATGTGCGCACTCTACCAGTACCAGTGAGCATTGTGTAGTGGGCTCCAACAAGAATCGGGTCAAATTGGTCGTAATCGACCCTGTTAAAAAAGGACATACATTAACAAATTCAAACAAGATTGTATTAATTACAGCAAAAAAAGATTTTGGTTTACAAGAAAAAAGTTGAAAACAACGTTGGTGTCGATATGCATATTTTCATATTTTCATTTTAGCACAAAATCATATAAGCATATTTTGAATACATTTTGTGGGATAGATAAAATGCATATCCATATATTCAACAAATATTTGATATATGTGCATATATGTTTATATATTCAAACACACAAACCACTATGCAATATGTCAGAGTGTGGGGGGTGGGGGGCGTATCTTTGTAAGTGGATCAGTCTCAGAAACTGTGTACCACATATTTGGTTTCCACGCTAATGATGTTGTCTCCTTTGGTGGGGGGTGGGGGAGTTAGTAAGTCAAATAAATATTTTGACAATAGATGGGGTGTATATTCTCGGGTGCGACACAGTGTAGCGTCCCGGTTCAGGATTGTGCCGGTGGCGGCGCCACCAGTCACGTGAAGGGGAGGGGGGGGGATACCTCAAGTAAGGCACCCAATCATGTAACTATGAGGAGAGGGAGTTGCAGGGATTAAAGTGGTCCCCGGGAAAAAAACCGGAAATGGTGATATTCTCCAAAAAGTTTAGCATTGTCAGGGAGTCGTGGAAAATTCCCGGTAATCGGGTTTCATATATATTGGTATACGCTGATAGTGCTGCGCCGTTTGAAGCATGTATTAGTAGTGTACTTTCATAGTGCTGCGGTGCTTGGAGCATTTATTAGTAGTATACGCTGATAGTGCCGCGGAGTCTACACCACATATTAGTTACTATACACTGATGGTGCTGCGGAATTAAAAAATCCCGGAAATCCGCAGAATGGAGATTTTCATCCCTGGGTAGTGGTGGGTGGTGGTGTGGGTGGGGGAGAAGTGGGGAGAGGTGTAAGGACAGAGAAGAGGAGAATATAATACTTTTAAGAGTGAGATGCGGAGGAAAGGAGGAGGGGAGGGGGTGAGAAGGAGAGGAGAGGAGATGAGAGGGGAAGAGATGGGAAGCGAGGAGAGGAGAAGAGATGACAGAGGGTGGGGGAGGACAGGGTGGGAGATGGGAGGAGAGGAGAGGAGAGTGACAGGAGAGTAGAGGGAGAGAGGGAGAGATCAGAGAGAATGGAGATACGGTGGGAAGGGATAGGGGATGAGAGTAGAGGGGAGGGGACAAGAGGGATATGAGGGGAGAGGAGAGTGAATGAGAGGAGAGGGAAAGGAGGGGAGAGGAGTGAGAAGGAGAGCGGAGGATAGGAGGATTGGAGGATTGGAGGATAGGAGGATTGGGGGATTGGAGTATTGGAGGATAGGAGGATTGGAGGATTGGAGGATAGGAGTATTGGAGGATAGGAGGATTGGAGGATTGGAAGATTGGATGATAGGAGGATTGGGGGATTGGAGTATTGAAGGATTGGAGGATTGGAGCATAGGAGAATTGGAGGATTGGAGGATAGGAGGATTGGAGGATAGGAGGATTGGGGGATTTGAGGATTTGAGGATTTGAGGATAGGAGGATTGGGGGATTGGACTATTGGAGGATTGGATGGGGAGACATAGGGGAGGGGGGAAAGCGAGAGAGGGGGGAGGAGCTAAGGAGGAGGAGAGATGAGAGGGGGTAGGGTTGGGCAGATGGGCAATGAAGAGGGTAGGTGTTAGGAGCGGGTAGGAAATAAGGGACTGGGAAATAAGACACACGAGGGGAAGAAAGGAGATGACAGAGACATGGTTGAGTTTATGGGCATGGCGGGGCGGGGCGGGGCGGGGCGGGGCGGGGCGGGGCGGGGCGGGGCGGGGCGGGGCGGGGCGGGGCGGGGCTAGAAAACAGCGACTCAGCACGCACGGACCA
This sequence comes from Branchipolynoe longqiensis, assembly GCA_030323885.1. Taxonomy (NCBI): domain Eukaryota; kingdom Metazoa; phylum Annelida; class Polychaeta; order Phyllodocida; family Polynoidae; genus Branchipolynoe; species Branchipolynoe longqiensis. Next base: position 157,126,471 of record CM059186.1, read on the forward strand.
CGGCAGGATATGGGCGATAATTTCCGTCAACACCGCCTCGCCTTACACCCTCAGCCGGCCCATGCTACACTTCTGGCCGCCTCACATTTCAACTCGCGCCTCCTCATCCCCGTGCCCCGCTTCTTTTACACTGAATACATTGACATCATACGTGAGGGCTTACACACAGTTATGATGCGCAATATATCCGGTTGGGGTGAACTGGGGACATGAGTTATTGCCTTGGGTAGTGGGGTGGGGGGGGGGGGAGCGAGAGAGGGAGGGGCGAGAGAGGGAGAGAGAGCAAGAACAAGGGAGAGAGGGGGAGAGAGTGGGAGAGAGGGGAGAGATGGAGAGGGAGAGAGAGGGGGAGAGGGTGAGAGGGAGAGAGGGAGAGAGGGAGAGAGGGAGAGAGGGAGAGAGGGAGAGGGAGAGACACACACAGATAGGGATGCAGCAAACAAACTAAATACACACTTTACCACGGTAGGACAAAGGCTATCAAAGAAATTCACAAGAATCTGGGAAAACAAGTCAGAAAATATCCAGGATGAAATCCCCACCTGCAAAACTGACCTAAAAGAACTAACACAACTAATAAATGACATAGATGAAAACAAACCAAGTGGAATAGATGGAATCCCCACAAAAATACTAAAAGACACACTCCAAGCCATCCCAGATACCATGGTCGACCTGTTCAACATATCATTTGAACAGGGACACTTCATCACAGCATGGAAGATGGAAACCATCACCCCCTTCTATAAAAGCGGTGACAAACAAAATATGGGGAACTACAGACCAATATCAGTCTTGCAAACACCAGGCAAGCTAATTGAAAAAATATTTCACAGGCACATAAATGAGCACCTGGAAAAAAACAATATACTAAACAAGAGGCAAGGAGGCTTCAGAAAACTCCACTCCACATCAAAAACAATAGCAAACTTAACAAGTGATGTGCTGGCATCATTGAACCAAAAGAAATTAGTTGGAGCAGCCTTCATTGACTTCAGCAAAGCCTTTGACACTGTAGACCACAGCATATTAATAAGAAAATTAAACAACATGGGCATTAAATCCAAATCAATAAACTGGATAAAATGCTACCTAAACAACAGGCAGCAAAAAACTAAAGTAAATGGTACACTCTCAGACGAACAAACTGTCACCTGTGGTGTACCCCAAGGATCAGTCCTGGGACCATTACTATTTATACTCTACATAAACGACCTAGAAAAATGGCTGGAGACAGAATGTCTCCAGCTATATGCGGATGACACTGTTGTATATGCAGAAGGAAGCACAGTAGAGGAGGTAGCAACCAAACTAAACAACCTCCTGCTAAAACTGGATGGCTGGTGTGATTCCAATAAAATAACCATCAATGCAAATAAATCTAAAACTGTACTCTTCTCACATACAGCAATCACAGGAAGAAACCTACAATGCACACTAAGAAACCAAACACTGGAAAGTGTAAATCACTACAAATACCTAGGCCTAGAATTAGATAGCCAGCTAAACTACAACCTGTGTGTAACAAAAATCATACAAAAAGTAAATCACAAACTATGGCTATTTACTAAACTAAGAAACTATATGACACAAGATATGTCAATAAAAATCTTCAAATGCATGGTACTCCCCTACTTTGACTATGGGGATGTCATCTACATGGGTGCTAAAAAAGAGATACTTAAAAAATTGCAGATACTACAAAATAGGGCCCTGAAAATCTGCCTGAAAGTAGACAAACTACACCCCACTTATGACCTACACAAAAGAACTAAAGTAAAGCTTCTAGAAAACAGAAGGATAATCCACCTAAAAACATTAGCATATGGATATAGCCAAGACATTAAGCGTCTAACCCAACCACTAAGGGACACCAGAGCAAGCAAGGCACCACTACTAAGGCAGACCAGAAGCCAGATCAAAGCCCATGAAAGGAGCACACTGGAAATGGCCGCCAAGGCATGGAATGCGCAAACGGTGAAAGAAAGACAAATCCCTGACCTAAAAACGTACAAAAAATATCTGTGCAAAATAAAAACTGGGAACCCCAACTGAACTGCACCACAAGGGGGCAGGTGATATGTCACGGCTCACCAACTGGACAGCCCAGGGTGGGATAACCGGAAATATAAAAGCCAGATAACATATCCAACAACAATATAAATCAAATCAAATTCAAACAAACATAACTCAATCACCTATTACGTACAGGCCTATGGACATGTAAATAAAATAGGCTAGTATAGAATTAAGTAGAAAAAAGCGGAAAACTCTTCCCAAGAAAACCCCAAAACACTAACATAGAACCCTAAGAAAACAACTAACATAGTAATAAGAATAGAACAAAAACTCAATGCCAAGAGGGCCCAAAAAAAACTAACATAGGCTACTAAAAGTACCAACAGATCTATCTGCTACTGAAATGCAGACAATCAAATAACTTATCAGCAGCTACTGCTTGGTAAGACAACACCAACACTACAGCTGGCCAGCATTGAAAACAAGCCTGGTTACCCGGGCTTACATGCTATGGACAGTATAAATACAGCCTCAATAAAAAATAAAAATAAAAAAAAGAGAGGGAGAGATAGCAAGAACGAGGGAGATAACAAGAACGACACAGGGGGAGAGAGGGGCAGAGGGGGAGAGAGAAGAAGAGGGGAAAGAGGGAGAGAGTGGGAGAGAGGGAGAGAGGGAGATAGAGCAAGAGAGGGAGAGAGAGGGGGACATGCTGGATAGAGAGGGAGCAAGAGAGTGGGAGAGCAGGAGAGGGGGGAGAGAAGAAGAGGGGGAGAGAGAATGAGAAAGGGAGAGAGAGGGAGAGAGAGAGGCTGGATGACAGTTAGGGGACAGCGACAGAGAGACAGAGAGAGGTAAACAGGTTAAAGCCGCCTACTGCGAAAAAGGTATCACATTTTTAAAACCAAAATAATTATCTCGATTTGATCCTACATTTCTAACTTAGATACTGATGCACTTATTGAAAGGAATGCGGAGCTAATTGAATAGAATATGTTACTGTTGCCAAAATTAATTTGGCATGATTGCACTTCAAAAATCTCAAAAGTTAGTAATTTTAAAATGAAGGTTTCTTTGGAACTAAATTAAGGTAGATCATAACCATCAACCTAATATATTTATATCAGAAAATGACAGAAGCTCAAACCCATCGGACTATGCAACTTTAAGACAAATAGAGACTGGGACTAACAGAGAAAGAGACAGACAGAGATGCAGAGAGACAGATAGATCAGAGACAGAGACACACAGAGAAATACCGAGAGAAACGATAGGTAGAGAGAGACAGAGAGATAGAAAAGCGACAGAGAGAGATGGGGAGAGGTCATTAGTATTCAGTAATAGTAGTTTGACACAATCAAATATATCTGCATAGACATAGAGAGAAATGCCAAGAAAAAGGATAGGTAAAGAGACAGAGAGAGACACACACACAGAGACACAGAGAGAGACAGAGAGACATAGAGAGAGGGGGGAGGGGGAGGTCATTAGTATTCAGTAACAGTAGTTTAACACAATCAAATAAATCTGTATAGAAACCCAACAACTGCTCGCCACCTGACAACCCGGTAATTACTCAATAGTATTCACATAGCAGTCCTCATTCGCCGGCATCAACCCCGTCTAAGGTTGCTGACAGACCTCCACTTTGTAAGATAACCCCAGTTTGCTAACTCATCCCTTATCGAAATATCTGTCGCGCCTCATTGTCAGTCTAATTGTTTTGTGCGCCGTGGGGCAGGCGGGGCGGAGTAGGGGGGGGGAGCAATCTGAGTGTGTGGGGGCGGCTGGGGGGGGGGGGGGGAGTTGTGGATCCGAGAGATGGGGGTCGGTGATTAAAAAACTCTTTAAAAATGGGGTCGGCCCATCGCATCTGTCACACGGCATCAAGGAGCCCTTCTCCGGGGGCCTCCAGCCCACCCCGCCGTGCCCCGCCCCGCCGCGCCCCGCCCCGCCGCGCCCGCCCCACCAGCCCCGCCCAGCCCCGCCCCGGCGCCATTATCTCACCTCACTATCCCGATAGGGGCGGTATCTTGCCACGTTTTCATGAAGATAAATTAGTATTTCGTACTTCCTCCAGGATGGGGTAGAGAGAGGGGGGGGGGGGGGAGTATCATTGGGGAACACTGATTTCTAAATAGTTATGGTTTGGTAAGACCTGAATCTATGTATATATATGTGTGTGTGTTTGTGTCAGGGTTTATTTTGTTTACATCGCAACTGTGACAGAGGGATTGATTTGAATTTTAAAACCGAGTGCCCCTGCGAACATATTATTAGTGAAACGAGTCCATTTCCCAGACAAGAAACCCCAGCGGCTTCGGGCGGTTAGAATTTCCCCGGAGACAAAACGAGGCGCGGCGGCGGTAAGGCGACACGCCCGTGAAGGGGTAATTACGGGGCTGCTTCGCCTCCGACCACCCGGCCCCCGTTGCCTTTGCCGTCACCGTCGCCGGGTTGTCTAACGAGCGGGAGGTCGGGCGGGCGGGCGGGTAACCGGGGCGGGAGGGCGGGAGGCCGGGCGGGCGGTAGGGCGTGCGGGCAACTGGGTCGGGAGGCTGGCTGTCGTGCTGTAGGTCCCACATTTTAATGAGAAGGGTGACAAGATAATGCCACCGCCGCGAACTGGCCACACTGCCGAGAGGCGGCTGGTGTTGACGGTGGCGGCGGGTGGTGGAGGCGACGTGACGGGATCGCGTAAGGCGACACGCCTCCCCCTACGCCGCGCCCGGGGGCCCGGCCACGGGGGCGCGGCCACGGCACCAGGAGAGCACGTCAGCGCTCCCAAGCGGGCTCGGCAAGAAGCACCGCCAGCGGCGTAGATGTGTGTGGGATGTGTGTGGGGTACAGACACTGGTATCCATTGAGCGCCACCCTCCCCCCCACTCCACCCCTCCCCCCACTCCACCCTCTCACATATTCCCCCACCCTCACCACCACCCCTACCCCACACCCACTCCCCCACCGCCACCCGCCCGTGTAATTAGGCGCTACAATTCTATTACACTCGGCACACGGCAGCACAGCTGTGGCACCGCGCCCCGGCCGCCCGGGCCGCCTGGGTCGCCCGGCCGCCCCGCGCCTCAATGGCCCGCGCGCCCTCTCCCCCCGCCCCCTCCCCCCGCCCCCTCCCTCATCCTCGGCGTAGTGCCACTGAAATTAATTTCAAAGCCATTATGTCAAAACGCGCGCCAGGGATGTGGCGGTGCCCCCGCTGGGCGCACCGACCCCCGTAATTGTGCGCCGTGACTTCAAACGCGTCGCGGTCGCGTGAGTGTCGTGTCGTGTGAGCGGTGCGGGCGGCGGGCGGCGGGCGGCGGGCGGCGGGCGGCGGGCGGTGGGTGGCATGAGGCGGGCGGCGGGCGGCGGGTGGTGGGTGGGAGGCCACGGGCGGTGGAGCGGGGCTATCCGTTACGACGAGGATTAAACATGTAACCGAGCGCGGCCGACCCCGGCACGCGACTCACGCGCGCATCAGACGCTTTTTTTCCTGTCGATCATTTCTTTTTATATATATATTTTTTAACTCTAGAACTTACCGCCCTCTCATAGTCATAACCAAGCCTTGCCCCCGTCCCCCTCCCTCCTACACTTTCCCTCTGTGCGCATGCGTGTGCAGTGGCCAATGGTCGAGTAGAACATGAGCACAGCGTGACGGCTACCGATGATCACCATCTCATCTTCCCTGTCTCCCACTCTTCCCCTTCCCCCTCTCCCTCCCACCCCCCCCCCTTCAACCCACCGCCGCAACCGGGCGCAGACGGCCATTGGGCGGAGGGCGTCACGTGAATATGAACTTCCTCCTGGCGGCAGAACGCCGCACTAAAACCCCCCCCCCCGCCACCGCCCCCGACTACCCTGCACCACCAACCTCATTGTATCGGGCGACTGCAGCCCCGCGCGGTGGGCAGTGCTGGAACTATAGGTCACGTGCTCTGGAACCACTCGGTGGGAACTGCTCCGCGTCACGTGGCCAATGAGACGGGTCACGTGGTTGATAGTCATCGCAGGACAGGGGAAACTATGGGGTTGAAAGAGGAGTATCTGCACATGCTGGCCTGTTCTCTCTTTGTTTCACAATCAATGGCGCCACCTGACGACTGACCGCTGTACTACAGTCAACCCCCCCCCCCTCCAATCTCCCCCTAGACCCCACCAATCACACAATCCTACAATCCTACAATCCTACTCCTAAACCACGCTCTCACACGACACTTGACGGGGACTGCTGTGGTTAGGGCGCCCGGCACCCAACACCTGACTTCTGACTTCAAAGCCTGCCCGCCTTCTAATAAAGTCACCTCTGTCCAGTGTGCGGCCAGCGCCCCCTTCACCCCCCCCCCCCCAATCACAGGTGTTCAGCGGCATAAAAGGCCGGCTCGTCACACAAACAGCCCGCTCGTGTAGGGTGTCCTCGGTCAGTAAAGCACGTCAATCAGCCGTACTCATTCTCACTGGTGAACATTTACATTGGCTAACTGAAGCAAAACATGCAATGTCTCTCTATGTCTGTCTGTCTCTGTCTGTCTCTGTCTGCCTCTGTCTGTCTTTGCCTGTTTGTCTTTGTCTATTTGTCTCTGTCTGTCTCTGTCAGTCTCTGTCTGTCTGTGTCTGCATGTCTCTGTCCGTCTCTGTATGTTTCTGTCTGTCTCTGTCTTTCTCTGTCTGTATGTGTCTGTTTGTCTCTGTCTGTGTGTCTCTGTGTGTCTCTGTCTCTGTCTGTCTGTCTGTCTCTGCCTGTCTCTGTCTCTCAGTCTCTGTCTCTCTTTGTCTCTGTATCTCTCTCTGTCTCTGTCTATCTTTGTCTGTCTATATATATATATATATATATATCTGCCTGTCTGTCTCTCTGTCTGTCTCTCTGTCTGTCTCTCCGTCTGTCTCTCTCTGGCTCTCACTGACTCTGTTTGTCTTGTTGTCTCTCCGTTTCTGTCCGTCTCTCTTTATCTCTCGCTGTCTTTCCCTGTCGCTCTCTCTCTTTTTATTGGGAGAATGAGTAGTATATGAGAATGCCGACTTCTGGCAGGCGTCCTATATAAACGCTGGAAAAGGCAACCCAAACTGGAACCACAGATTGTGCATTCATGCCGCCTCTCACCCAATAGCCAAGTTATGACCAGACGGGATGGCCGAATGAGTTAGAGCGTCCGTCTCCCGTGCTGGTAGATCGTGGGGTCGTGGGTTCGAGTCCCGGTCGAGTCAAACCAATGACTTTAAAATTGATACTTGTCACTTCCTAGCCAGGTGCTCGGCATTATTAGGATAGGGCAAGAACTGGTGTGCTCAGTGTCAGGATAATGTGACTGAGTGGGATACCAGATCATAGTGCCGGCGGTCTGGTTTCCCAGTGGGACAGCACTATAAAGTCACCATGAGTGCGCACTGTCACAAGTCGGTACCCGTCCTGATATGACCTTAGATGTTGCTAGGATGTAAAACAACAACAAACAAACAAACTATGAAGCAGTGTTGTTCTCCCCGAGACACAGAACTATATTTCTTCCAGTTTTCATTCTGTCAACATTGACCCTCCTAACCCCCCCCCCCCTCACACACTCATCGTTACACTATACATATATTTTTAGCGGTACAGTGAGTGAGTCTAACAGCCACCGAGGCGTGTGCCAGCAGGTGGCGCCATGTGGGGAGGTGAGGTCGCATCAGTAGATGACCTAATGAATAGAGGTAACCAGCCAATGACTTAGTGGATGAGGAGTAGATGGGATCTTCCAGCTTATTATACTCGTATACTGGCTTATACAGCACATATACATATATATGTACTGTATAAGCAATTATAAGGGTATAATTATCCGGAAATCGATTATCTATGAACTGTGTCCTCAGTTCATATCAACTGACACTACACCAACTAATGAAACTTATCTACTCAAGTGACTGGTCAGGCCTTCTGCCTCGCCTGGTGCTGCCACCTGGCTTCTTCCTCCTCGCCTGGCTCTGCCTCGCGCCTGGACCACTTGCTCCAAAATGCAAAACTGCATACAAAAGTTCATACATATGTGATTTTAAATCACACCAATAATCGCCAGGATTATTCGGCTTAAATACATAACATAGCTATATTTTCTTTTGCTGGTTTCGTGGTTCAACAAGGTTAACAGTTTCAATAACACTGTCTTAAGTCATTGTCACACCTCACCGGACTGAGCACCGGAGACCACCGGACAAAGAATTTTCTACTCCGGTGTTGTCCGGTGAAGAAATCTATCGAAATGTATCGAAATGGAGCTTAAAATTGGGTTAATTGCCGCCGGACAACTGGATAAGTACCGTACATGCATCGTACATGTACCGTCCATGCACCGTACATATACCGGACGAGAACCGGACACGTAACGGATGGGCACCGGACATGTACCGGACAAACCGGACACCGACGGATGGGTACCGGACATGTACGGATGGGTATCGGATGGGTACCAGACATGTACCGGACAAACCGGATACCAACCGGACACCTCAGTCCGGCGGTGTCCGGTAGAAGTTTTGTGCAGGTTGAAAACTTGTACCGGACACCGCCGGACACCACCGGACACCGCCGGATGGTTACCGCATGGTACCCGAACATCGCCGTACACAACCGGACAGTGTCCGGTTCTCGTCCGTTTCCCCCAATCCGGTGAGGTGTGACAGGGCCTTAAGGAACCATTGAATGTGTTTTTAATTGCAAACACAAATGCAATCCTCCAATGTTCTTTGAATGTCTAGCATCGGTGAGAGATTTCATAACATTTTCTTTATTGGGGTGTGGGTGGGTGCATGAGATAGGCTTCCTTGTGAAAATTTAAAAGTATGAACTATATTATTATCTACTCAATTAATCTATCGTTGTTAACATCAGTGCAACATTGATTGGTAAGTGTGGAGACATTTAAGAGTTTATTAGATTGTGGTTTTATTGTGTACAAACATAAAACATACTAAGCCATAAAACACAGGGAGTGTCGACTCGTCTACGTCGGCAGCATTTAAAAACTACCCATATTTATTTGATAATTTATTAGATAATTGATATTGATCAACACAATTACATTTTCAGGAACGTATCTCCGGAAGTGGGCGAACAAGAAGTCAATTGCAAGATCATCTTACAAACATACAGTTCAACATAGAACCAATTTGTGAATTTAACCGATTTCCAAATGTTGGATCTCGTGAACATTTAACCAATTTAAGAATTGGTGGATCTTGTCAACCAATTAACAAATTAGTGGGTTTAAAAAAGAATATTGTGGACATTGTCAACATGTAACCAATTAGCAAATTTACCAATTTGTGAATTGGTGAATCTTGTCAATATTTAATCAATTAGCAAATTTATCAATTTGCGGATAATGCCAACATTGAACCAATTTGCGATAAATGCTCTTATCAACGTTTAACCAATTTGAAAATTGGTGGATCTTGTCAACCAATTATCAAATTAGTCGGTGCTTTTTTTTCTTGTGGACTTTGTCAACATTTAACCGATTAGCAAATTATTTGCGAATTGATAGATCATTTAACCAATGAGCAAATCTACCAATTTGTGAATTTGTGAATTTATTCAACATTTAACCAATCTGTGAATTGGTGGATCTTGTCACCATTTAACCAATTTGAGAAATGGCAAATCTTATCAACATTTAACCAATTTGCGAATCAGTGAATTTGATCATCATTTAACCAATTTGAGAACTGGTAGATCTTATCAAAACCAATTACCAAAATAGCGGGTTTTTTTTGTTGGCCTCTTCAAAACAATAGTTTTATCGGTACTATTATATTATAATGACGATGACTGCGGGGAGGAGGAGGACTGGGGATACTGTGTGGGTGTGGGTGTGCGGGTGGGTGTGAGTGCGGGTGTGGATGTGAGTGCGGGTGTGGGTGGGTGTGGGTGCGGGTGTGAGTGCGGGTGTGGATGTGGGTGTGGGTGCGGGTGTGAGGGTGGATATAGGTGTGAGTATGGGTGTGGGTGCGGGTGCGGGTGTGTGTGTGTATGTGGGTGTGGGTGCAGGTGTGAGTGTGGGTGTGGGTATGGGTTTGTATGGGTGTGCGTGTGGATGTGGGTGTGGGTGTGAATGTCGGTATGGGTCCGGGTCCGAGTGTGGGTGTGGGTGTGGGTGTGGGTGTAGGAGTGAGTAGGGAGGGAGGGAGGGAGGGGAGGGAGGGAGGGAGGGAGGGAGGAGGGAGGGAGGGAGGGAGGGGGAGGGAGGGAGGGGGGAGGGAGAGAGGGTGCCTTAGTACCGTGTCCACGAGTCGTAAAGTCGCCCACAGACACAATGAGTGCCGAGCCCTACAGGCGGTCACCCGGGCACAAGACAATGCAAAGCTCAGCCTCCAACCAGCCCGGACCAGCAGCAACAATGCCGGCCTTTTAGTGTTTTTTACCACCTCCATACAGGACTATCAATGAAGATGTCACCCCACACGACACACAAATATACAGGTTCCTATTAGCTTTGGCGGCCGCCAGGTCGGGGTGAGGGTGTGTGTGTCGGTGTGTGTGTAGGGGGAGGGTGGTGGTGTAGGGGAGGGTGGGTGTGTAGGTGGAGGGTGGGGATGTAGGGGAGGATGGGTGTGTAGGTGGAGGGTAGGGATGTAGGGGTGTAGGAGGGTGTGGGTGGGTGTGTAGGTGGAGGGTGTGTAGATGTAGGGGGAGGGGTGGTGGTGGAGGTGGAGGTGGGAGTGAGGGTGGGTGTGTAGGTGGAGGGTGGGGATGTAGGGGTGTAGGGGTGTAGGGGAGGGTGGGTGTGTAGGTGGAGGGTAGGGATGTAAGGGGAGGGTGGGAGTGTAGGGCGAGAGCGGGGGTGCAGGGGGAGAGTGGAGGTGCAGGGGGCGGTGGGGTGTAAGGGAGGGTGTAGTGGGTAAGGGTAGGGGTAAGGGTGGGCGGGTTGGTGAGGGAGTGAGGGAGTGGGGTGAGGGGGCGGGGGTTTGGCTCTCTGGCACATGTGCTCTTTTCAATGCTTCCGCCCCACCCACAGCCGCTCTCTGCACGCATACAACCCGTCCCGATGAAATATACTTTCGCGGAAACAATTAGTGACCGACAGCAATAACGCCTACCTTATTAATTAATATCCCCATCGCAACCAGGGTTTAAATGTCCTTATTTACTATACATGCGCGCGCACACTAACGTGGTATTACTATTAATGCTAACACCCAAACCGCCAAACAATATATTTAAATTAAACAACACCGACAAAACCCACGAAAATTAAATTCCCGCAGAGGAGATGTCATGTCGGGCACTAATCCCCGGTCGGGCAGTAATCAGTGACGGTGCCCACTACAATATTGCGTGTAATTGTCGCATGGTGGCGCTCCGTGATGAAACGCGCCGTAACTCCAGGAGGCGACGCCAGGGGGCGCGTGCAGCAGATTGTCTGATTGGCCTCTGACATGCTGCCATATGGTGGGCACCGTTAGGTTCCTTCCTCCTCCCCACCCCCATCTCACCCACCCCATCACACACACACCGATGTCCATCAACCCGCCCACACTCCACCTGTGTCAGTATTAATTGTACAAGTAAACAAAGCTTCACAACGTTTTAAAAGCTACATCGTCCGATGAAAGCATCAAATGTTCCTAACCAAAACACTTGGGTAGATTTGATCGCGCCTAACCAGCTTAGATACGGGCGCACTCATTGGTTAGTTATTGCTGCATAGAAGGGAATCCCACTTCAATTTAATGAAGCTTTTAGTTACTTATTGAAGTGCATTATGTGCGGCATTTTGACATGCATGCGAAAATTAAGTTAGCATATTTTCACTTTATATTTATCTAAAATATATGTAGATGGGAGAAATTCAACTTCAGATCCATTTAACAACGAGGGAGAGGAAGCGGGAAGAGGGTCGGGGAGAGGGGCCGGGCTGAGAGTTGGGGAGAGGGGCCGGGCGGAGAGTTGGGGAGAGGAGGCGGGCGAGAGTGGCGGAGAGGGGCCGGGTGGACAGTGGGGTAGAGGAGGCGGGCGGAGAGTGGGGTAGAGGGGCCGAGCGGAGAGTGGGGAAGAGGGCCCGGGCGGAGAGTGGGGGAGGGGGGCCGGGCGGAGAGTGGGGAGAGGGCCGGGCGGAGAGTGGGGGAGAGGAGGCGGGCGGAGAGTGGGGGAGAGTAGCGGGCGGAAGTGTGGGAAGAGGGTCCGGGCGGAGAGTGGGGAGAGGGGCGGGCGGAGAGTGGGGGGAGAGGGGCCGGGCGGAGAGTGGGGAGAGGAGGCGGGCGAGAGTGGGGAGAGGGGCCGGGCGGAGAGTGGGGGAGAGGAGGCGGGTGGAGAGTGGGGGAGAGTGGCCGGGCGAGAGTGGGGGAGAGGATGCGGGCGGAGAGTGGGGGAGAGGGGCCGGGCGGAGAGTGGGGGAGAGGAGGCGGGTGGAGAGTGGGGGAGAGTGGCCGGGCTGAGAGTGGGGGAGAGGAGGCGGGCTGAGAGTGGGGGAGAGGAGGCGGGCGGAGAGTGGGGGAAAGGGGCGGGGGAGAGTGGGGGAGAGGAGGCGGGCGGAGAGTGGGGGGAGAGGGGCCGGGGGACATGGAGGAAGAGATAGAGCTTTTCCCCAGCGATATCAGAGATGCTGAAGTTATAATTATTATATCAATCAACCTGTTAATAGCCTTGATATGACCTTAGATGTTGCCAGAACGTATAATAGCAGTGTTACAATTTTCAAATCATGTTTTTTTTAAACCCTCAAAACAAATCGCTAAGAGCGCTGGCTGACTTCTGGTGTGGTCGGTTGATTGTTGGAGTTTGACGTCCTGGCAGCATCTGAGGTGATATCAGGACGGGTAGCGACTTGTGACAGTGTGAACTCATGAAGAATGTATAGTGTTACCCCACGGGGAGACCAGGCTGCCAGCACCATGACCTGATATCCCACTCAGTAATATTATCCTGACACTGAGCCAACCAGTCCTTGCCCTATCATAATAATGCCGGGCACCACGCTAGGAAGCGACACATATAAATTTTTAAGTCATTGGTTTGACTCGACCATGGTCCCAACCCATGGATTCGAATCTCACGATCTACCAAAACGGGAGACGGACGCTCAAATCATTCGGCCATCCCGTCTGGTCCTCTTATAGTATGGGGGGGGGGGGGGCATTGGTTCAAACACCGGCTGAGTCAAGCCGATGACTTACAACCTGTCACTACCTAGTCTGGTGCTCGGCATTATTAGGATAGAACAAGGACTGGTTTACTCAGTATGAGCATCAAATGTAACTATGCGGGATATCGGGTCACAGTGCCGGCAGCTCGGTATTCCAATGGGGCAGTACTATAAAGACACCATGAGTGCACACTGACACAAGTCATCATCATCATGCTGTCGGTCGCGATGCGACAAAAACTGCATTCATTTTACTTGACTGCCGCTCTAAAGGTGTTTTGTGCGGTTGTACATTTCATGAAAGCTGCCTGCAAAAGTGTTGAAGTGCTGCTGGCTTTTGCAAGTTACCAGCGGCAATCTCTCCGGGAGCAAATAGAGGTTTCACACCGGCAAGAACATGTCAAGACAGGTGCAAAATTATTTTTCCCTGCAGTGGCTGGTCGGGAGATGCTGGGAGTTCCATACATCAACCGCCCTTAATGCTGCCACAGTGACATGGTTTTCTGTTTAGGGTTTGCTCCCTGAGCCTTCGGTTCTGTCAAGAACCTGTACCACAAGGCAGTGGTTTACAACTCTGCAAGGCAGCGGCATCAAACTCCCTGAGGTATTGCTATACCTGCAATACCTGCATACCTACAGTCACAAGTAGGTCCCCATCAACCTGATATGACCTTAGGTGTTGCTAGGACATAAAACACCAATCACACAACCCAGGACTGCATAACATGGGGCGCAGTTTCCAAAAGCCGACATGCAGAGACGTGGAGTGAACCTGGTATGGTAGCCGTTTGTGATCACATAGGGATGGGTGGTAGTGCTAGCACTGGATTTTACACACGAAAAAGTATCAAATCTGTTTTTTTAAGTATCAAAATTGCGCACTCACTATGGAATCACCATGAGAGCACAATGTTGGTTGCACGTAGATAACCATTATAATATGGTTTCAGATGTGGCCAAGACAGAAAACCCCACTGAGATATAAACAGACAAAGAGTGGAACCGGGGGAAAAAAACTATTTCAAACCATGCTACATCCGGTATCGTCCAATATCGTCTACATTGCAGTGACTAGCAAGTGTAGTGAGGTGCACTCACCTCCACAGGTGAAATACTACATACACAGTAAAAATGGAAAGTTGATTGCACCAGGTACCCTAGATAGGCTAATGGTTAGGACACTAACCCCAGAATGACAGAAGTGTGGGTTGGCACACCACTCCTGCAAAGGGACTAGCAAAGCACATCTCTCAATCTTATCAAATTCCTCATTCTAAGTCTTGAAGAGTTTTCAATTATTAAATTGGAAAAAAGAAAATTAGAAAAATCCTTTAAAAAAGTATAAAAAGTAGATTTTCCTTGAATTTTTTTTGTTTAAAGTATAAAATGTAGCACTGGGAATGGTACCATCTGGTAAAAGTGCACACTGGTACAAACTTAATAGTGTTGCCTGGAACCATGACCCTATATCTCATTCGGTCACATTCTATTGACACTAAGCGAACCAGTTCTTGTCCTATCCTGGTGATGGTGAATGTCAGGTAAAGTAGCGACATCTATCAACTGTGTAAGTCTTGATTTGACTCGGCCAGAAATTGATCGCAAGACCTATATGAAGCGGGCGCCCTACCCGGATGGGGGATCCCGTCTTATAATCAACCGATACAATTTTATACACGCATAGTCATAATGTAAGAATGAAAGACTTAGCTTAGTGCGATATTACAATAATGTTACAATATTAGCTCCATATTAGATAGGTGGTAGTGCATAACACTGCAATGTTATAACATTAGCTACAGGATAAAAAGAATGAAGCCTGGTGTTTATAAATAGCGCTCACAACCACCTCATTGTCGACTATATACTGAACTTGAATTTGTATCCTTTAAATATCGTGTAGTATAAGATATTATGCAAATATTATTTGCCAGCAGTCAGTGGTGGTGTAAACTGTTACCGGAAGGATGCGCAATTTAGGAGAAGCACTGTTATCGTTACCATAGTGATGACACTCTAGCCCTGGTCACATACACGTTAGTGAACGTAGTTGAACGTAGTTGAACGTAGGATAGATTAACGTAGGTCAAACGTGGTGTAAGTACGTAATGGGGCTGTCACACTACGACGTAATGGCCCTGTCACACTACGACATAATGACGTCAGCGTAGGGAGAACGTGAAGAATGTTGAACTTCTCGGCGTAGTATGCAAATTTGGGCAGAAGTTGAACGTGGATGCAACGTAGTGGACGAGAGCGTAATGTCGGTAAAGCGTAGTGATACCGTCATTCAACGAGAGAGGACAACGTCACTACACTCACGGAACGTTATGAACGTTATTCCATCGCCAGAAGAACGTTACGTGACATTAGCTACGTCATGAGATGTTGAACGTACGTTGAATGCACGTTCTCCTGACGTTCTCCTGACGTTCCCATTAAGCCTCGTAGGCATTTGCACTCGGTTTAATGTGGGTCAACGTAGTGGAACGTAGTGGAATGTAGTTGAACGTAGTGAGCAGCGTTGGAATAACGTCCGTTTAACGTCATTGACGTTCACTGAACGTGAACAGAACGTACGGCGAACGTAAACCCTTACGTTCGAGCTATGTCGAAAGTTTTGAACATGTCCAAAACCTTGACGTAACTCGACGTAACATGACGTAATGTGATGTAGCTCGACGTCATTCTAACGTCACTCTGACGTCATCATGACGTAACCCAACGTAATGACGAAAAATGACCATGTTAGGCTCACGTTGGCTCGTTACGTCATAGTGTGACAGGGGTATTACGCGCTAGCATAAGCTGACATAGGTGGAATTTTGCCATTACGTCGAGATACGTCGCGGAACGTCGAGATATGCTAAGCGTTCGTTAAGGCTACATCGAGGTATGTCGAGGTACGTCGAGATACGTCGAGTTACGTAGAGATATGGTGACACACATCAAGGTTTTGGACATACCCAAAACTTTCGACGTAGCTTGACATACCGGCCATTACTTTGGGTTACATTGGGCTTACGTCGTGCTCACATTAGGCTTACGTCGAGATACGTTGGAGCTTCGTTAACCCTAGTCGGTCTACGTTGAGCTACGTCAACTTACATTAGACTGACGGAGAGCCCGGAGCAACGTGCAGCCCATGCGCTGCCAACGTGCTGTTAACGTATCTCAACGTAGGTCTAACGTGTCTCTGACATGTGTCTAACGTTAGTCTAACGTAAGTCCAACATGTCTTGACATAGTCGACGTAGTTGACGAACAGCTAGCACGCATAACATACTTATAGTCTGCAAACGTTCTTCGAATGTACGCGAACGTGCTGTGACCGTAGTGTGAACGTTTTGCCTTCGAGTATGTAAAGGCACCCGATGTCCACTTGTCAGCAGAGCAGCTCAGCTCTTCACAGAGGATGGATGTCCCTGAGAGGTTCCAGCAGGCCATTCTCCAACGTCACCATGATACAAACCTGTTGCTACTTCACCATCTCCAACTTATTAGAAGAAGGAGAAGATGTTGCGCGAAGCGGTTGTGGGTGAGAGAGTGGATCGCCAGTCGGCAACAGTTTGGCTTGTACGACCAGCTTCTGGTGGAACTCCATAATAAGGACTAATGAATAAGCTAAGATTCCATATGCGGTATGCAGGATGCGGTATGCGAATGCGACAAATACACATTCACACCGATCGGTCCATTGAGTGATCCACATTGCGGGTCTATGCATTCGCATTCGCATTCACAATGGCAATCGGACATATGCACGCACCATCGCGCGTTTACATGCTTTTCCATTTTTTGTCGCATTCACAGATAAGATTCCATATATGCGGTATGCGAAAGCGACAAAAACGCTCAGTCCATTGAGCGATCCACTTTGCCGTCCATGCATTCGCATTCACATTCACAACTGGACATATGAAAGCACCAGCATGCACTTACATGCTTACCATTTTTTTGTCACATACCGCATACCGCATACCGCGTTTATGTGTCTGCACCCTACAGTTACTTGGGCGAGTTTATTGTTGTTGTTGTCAGGTACAACTAGTTTTGACTTCGGTCACGTCGTGTTGTACAATATAGTGGGGTTCTGGCAGTCACACCCCAGTTCAACTGCATAAGTACCCCCCCCCCCCCCCCACCCGCGTCTCCCCCCCCCCCCCCACGCCATTACCATTAGGCACCTTGACCGCAGCAGTCATCGGCAGGGGTAAAACACACACACACACAATACACTCACACACTCACACATTCACACAAAACTCGCCATTCTTGTCACAACCCGCCGGCGCTATGGCACATTGCCGAGTTACACGCCCCCTGAGCATGATCCGCCGAAAACTACCACGTGACCCAGCCCAATCAATCCAAGATAAACTAACCAACGAAAGCAGCGGTCACCAACCAACCAAGCGGAGCGGGTGTTCTATAAACAACACAGTCGTGATATATGTATCCGCAGAGCCACGAGACTTAATAACTAAATAATTCTCTCAGTGTGAGGTGTTTCTCCACCATGCTCAGGTTGTATGTGAAGACGAAGGACCGATTTAAAGTTGCATTTAAAAAATAAATAAAACAATCGGTGTTTTACCTAGTAAAACAGCCCCATTCCACACACACACGCACTCACACACACCCACACTCACACACACACAGGGGTACCAGTGCGCAGTGCGTGGACGCAGGTAACTCCAGGTAACACCCTCCGTACCTGGCGCCTTCACCGCCAGGTCAGCGAGGCGACACGTGGCGGCTGTCAAAGTCACCCACGTCACGCCGTACATCACACTAACGTCACCCCACTTCAACACATTAGCCCGCCCCCGCCCCCGCCCACCTCCAGGCATTATTACCGCTCTCTCTCTCTCTCTTCAAGTCCTCACCAGGGGGCGATCAGGTGTGAGTCCACTCCCGACAAAAGGCAAGCAAAGTTCACTTGGCACAAAAACAATAAAAACAAAACTATAATGGCCAGGAAATCACTCCCCCACCCACACCCACACCCCACACACAATACACATACACAAAACCAACGTCAACGATGACGCGTCATTTCATGCTTCCAGCGGTGAATGAATGCAAATTGCAAGGTGGAGTGGGTTTTGGTGGGGTTCTTTTTTTGTTCCAATTGTCCACGGCGAAGTAGCAAGCAGAAGCTTGACTGCTGGACGCGGGATTAACCGGAAGTGTAGACAATGGACCGGAAATGGAACAGTCCATTTGGCCCTGGGACGCGTGTTACACATCCGCATCGTAGCGGGTGTACCCGAGTGTGAGAAGAGTGAGTTGGACTATGCTTAAAGCTGCATAGTCCAATGAAAGAAGATCAAATTTTCAAAGCCAAAACACGTATCTAGATTTGATCTCACACATTTGACTTAAGATACTGGTGCACTTATTAAAGCTGCATAATCCGATGAAAACATCAAATTTTCAAAACAAAAGCAATTATTTAGATTTGATTCTATATATCCAACTTAGATAATGGTACACTTGCTAAATATGTGCCACCACATAGAAGGCAATACTGAGGCAATTTAATATAATGCGTTACTGCAGAAGCCGATGGTGTCAGAGTTTTGGCATGCTTGCCAAAATTAATTTTGCATGTCAAATATCTTCAAAGTTAGCCATTTAAAATCAAAGTTACTTCAGAGTAAAGTAAGATAGATTATAATGATCAATCTAATATATTTATCTCAGAAAATGACGGAAATTCAAAACCATCGGACTGTGCAACTTTAAGTAGTTCTTGCTGCACAGAAGGGAATAAATGCGAAGTTAACTTAATAGAAACCTGTTGTTACTGCTGAAGACTGTGGTGTCCGAATTCTGATGTACTTGCTAAAGTTTGGCATGTTTTCACTTCAAATATCTTACAAGTTAGACATTTAAAATGATTTGTTTTATGGTTGTTGTTTTATGTCCTGGCAACATCTAAGGTCATATCAGGACGGGTACTGACTTGTGACAGTGCGTACTCATGGTGACTTTATAGTGCTTCCCCACTGGAAGACCAGGCTGCCAGCACCATGACCTGATATCCCACTCAGTCACATTATCCTGACACTGAACCAACCAGTCCTTGACCTATCCTAATAATGCCCAGCGACAAGTATAAATGTTTAAGTCATTGGTTTGACTCGACCAGGGTTCGAACCCACGACCCCACAATCTACCAACACGGGAGACGAACGCTCTTACTCATTCGGCCATCCCGTCTGGTCTCATTTAAAGGCCCTGTCACACTACGACGCTTCCGCCGGCGCGCCGGCAACGCGCAAAATATTTGCAACCCGTCGAGAAACGTCGAACTTTTCGGCGCTTTGGGAGAAAGTTTGACGCGGCGCAGCGTGTTAGTGGCGGGTTGGAGGCGCGTTATTGGCGCGTTATTGGCGCGTTAGTAGCGTGTTATTAGGATGTCTGTAGCGTGTCGGTAGCATGTTATTGGCGTGTTCTCGGCGCGCTGTTGGCGCGTTGTCGGCGCGTTTACGGCGTGGAGGCAGCGCGTTGGTATCCTGTTAGTATTGCGTGAACCCATACATACCCGCCAGCAACACGTTAGGACGCGCCCGCAGCGCGTCCACAGCGCACGGCCAACGCATCCAGGCGCGCCGGCAACACGTCCAACGCGCCGAGAAGCGCTGGAGCAACGCCAATGGCATGCCCACAACACGTCGATGGGACGTTCCCGACGCGCCGACAGAACGCTCCCATTTTGGGCGAAAAAAAGTCAACGTTAACCAACGTTGATCAACGTCCTGCCAGCGTTCCGCCGGCGCGCCGCCAACGCGTGTCGACGTGTTGCTAACGCGTCCATAACGCGCCCTCCAACCCGTTGGCGCGCGTCGCCGCGCGTCCAAAGTTTTGTGCATGCACAAAACCTCGACGCGCCCCGACGCGCCCCGACGCGCCCCGACGTGTCCATTCACACGTTGCTATGTACCGACGCGCCGGTAGCGCGCCGGTAACGCGCCGGCAACGCGCCGGTAACGTACCGGACGTGTACCGACGTGTTGAACAAAAACCCAACCCGTCGGCACGCGTCGAAGCGCGTTGGTGAGAAACGTTGTAGTGTGACAGGGCCATAAAATGAAGGTTACTTCAAACTTTTAAGGTAAGGTCGACGATAACGATGAACCTAATATATTTATCTCAGAAAATGACAGAAACTAAATTTAACCATCTGACTGTGCAACGTTAAACACAGGTAATACTGGCAATGTAAGGCTAACAATGCTATATCATGGATCACATGCGACCAGACACGGTGGCCGAATCGGTAGAGCGTTGGCTTCTCGTGCGGAAGGTCGGGAGTTCGAATCCCAACCGAGTCAAAACAATGACTTATAAAATGTATACTTCTCACTACCTAGCCTGGTGCTCGGCACTAATAGGATAGGTCAAGGAATGGTTGCACAGTATCAGGATAGTGTGGCTGCATGGGATATCGGGTAATGGTGCCGGCGGCCTGGTCTTCCAGTGGGGCAGCACTATAAAGTCGCCATGAGTGCGCACTGCGACATTGCGCCAACCAGTATTTGGCCTATCCTAATAATGTTGAGTGCCTGGTTAGGAAGCAACAAGTATCAATTATAAGTCATTGGTTTGACTCGACGAGGGTTCGAACCCCATAATCTACCAAAAGGGGAGACGGATGCTCAACTCATCCGGCCATACCGACAATCTGCTCCTAGTAACCCAGCATGGGGAGGGGTGTGGAGTGTGTGGGGGTTGGGAGGGACACATTAATAATTCCAACTGTTTCCATAAATAGCTGATTCGTTAACACCTCATTTGAAAAAAAAGAAAAAAAAAGAGGGAGGACAAAAATGACATCTGTAACAACATTAACACTAACAATAACGCCTCGTTAAATCTGGGTGAATTTGGGCCAGATTTGGAATCGAGATTGAATGTACTATATCTGCCTATCTTATCTATATTGTTATAATCTCCCCCTCCCCCTCCCCCTCCCCCACTCTTCGTGATTGTCGCGGTTGTCATTAGGACCGGAAGACCAGTCAGTGACTCATTGACAATGAAAACGTGCTATTTAGAAGAATAAAACCACCTGAGAAAAGGTTGGGGGGGGGGGGGGGGACTCAATAGTTGTTTCTGAGGCACATTTGTTCAGAATATTGGGATGGGCAGCTACAAAAAAATTGTTTGGTTCAAAAAGGTTACGTGGTGGAGCGCAGATGTTGCTATGACACAAACACCAATAAACAAATAACAGCAAACCTGCCAGGGCGGCCATTGAAATTTGCCACAGAGTGATTTAAAAAAGGTTTAGATTCAGATTTACGGTGAAAACGCTGGAAGTTAGGGTCGGGGTCGGTGGTGGACCAGTCCCTGTATAAATAAGGAGCAAATATATGAAGAGTGCCTATTGGGTAAAAATATAACATAATAATATTATAATAATAACAATATAATAGAATAACCCATTCCCCATCTCTATACTCACATAATGCTTATACATCACACACAAACATATATATATATATATATAGATTAGTTAGACGAATCTTACCTGGGTATAGATGATGGATAACTGTTGTTTTACCGAGGTATAAGCCTCGGATAGACGTGGGCTAGGGAGAGGTAAGCACATCCGGTCCAGCAATCATATGTATGTATATATAGTGTATATATATGATGTATAACTAACTATGCGAGTATAAAGATATGTAAGGGAATTATTATCATTATTGTTATACTCCGTAAGACCCAACACTGTACCGGTGGCGCCACCTACACCCTCGCTTCTAGCAGATGTAGACCAGTGTCAGTCACACCGGAGGATTTTTCTTATATATATACAGATTTGAAGGGACTCAAATCAAAAGTTTGATACAATGATGCTCAAGAAATAAGTATATTTATTGGTTGTTTTTGTTTGTTTGTTTGGGGATTGGCACTGACAAAACGATAACAACAACAAAAACCGCGAGAGGTGCCATTGGTCCTAATGTGAAGCCAGTGAAGCTGATATTGTTGTAGACGCAGTGTCATTTATTGTGCCGACCCACAATTAATCTGTGTCCGATATAACGCTCAGATACCATTCAGGGCGGGGCGCAGCCTGACAACTGCCGACATCACGGAGGGCAACGCCCCCCCCCCCGCCCCCACCCCCACCCCCGGGCTCGCCACCCGCCCGCCGCGCTGCCGCGCTGCAGTGGCGCCCCTAGCGGCCGTTTATAGCTATGTAAACAGCGCCGGGCCGCCATTATGGCAAATATCAAGGATTGGGAGAGTTGCCAGAAAGTGTGTGCGTGTGAGTGAGTGAGTGAGTGAGTGTGAGTGTGTGTAAGTGTGAGTGTGAGCGTGGAATAATGAGCCAACATGATCCTATGATGTCAGAGTTTTGGTGTGCCTGCCAAAACTAATTGTACATGCTTACATTTCAAATATATTAAAATTAGCCATTTAAAATAAAAGTTACTTGAAGGTAGATTATAGCAATCAATTCAATTTAATATATTTATCTCTCAAAACCACCAGACTATAACTTTAAAGGGGAAAGGGGGGAAGATTAAAAAGTGTAGCTAATAGATCGTGGGGGGGCATTACTTAGCATAATGCAGCTAACTAAGGCGAAATTTCTTTCGAAAAAGCAACATCAAATGAAGATATATACTTATACAAGAATAGAAAATGGAAAAGAAATTAGGGGTGGGGGATAAAACTAGGAGAAAGGGATTAGGAACGCAGGATTGCTTTTTCTTTCTGATACATTAGTTGCTTAAGCAGGGGAAATTACAATCGTGGATGATTGGTCTTCCTCATTCCACTGCTCCTTGCCCTATCCTAATAATGTCGAGCGCCTGGCTAGAAAGTGACAAGTATGAGTTTGTAAGTCATTGGTTTGAATCGACCAGGTTTCAAACCCACGATCTACCAACATGGGAGACGGAGGCTCTAATTCATTCGGCCATCCCGTCTGGGATGGTGAATCGTTATAAAGAAAAATAATAAGGCGACCTTTCATTAGGAAACTTACAAGATCTAGTTTATTTTTGTTTAATTAAAGTGGCATAGTCCGATAATAAGCATCACATTTTCAAAAGAAAAACACTTATCTAGATTGGAACCTTCATGTCCAACTTAGATACTGGTGAAAATATTAAGTATTTGGTGTTATATAGACGCGTGTACTAAATCAATTTAATAGAACCTGTTACTGCTTAAGCGCGTGGTGTCAGAGTTTTGACAACCACACCAACGTTAATTTGACATGTTTACACTTCAAACATCTCCAAACCATGTCATTTCAAAGCAAAGTTACTTCAAACTAAAAGCATGGTAGATTATAACGATCAACCTAATATATATTGATCTCAGAAAATGACAGAAACTCAGAACCACCGGACTATGCAAATTATAGAAGAAGAAAAAGAGAGAGGAGGAGTACTAATGGAAAAAGGGAGAATCGGCATCATACATAAGGTTGGTTGTTGGAGTTTTACATCCTGGCAACATCTAAGGTCATATCAGGACAGGTACCGACATGTGACAGTGCACACGCATGTTGACTTTATAGTGCTTCCCCACTGGGAAATCAGGAGGCCACCACCATGAGCCAATATCACACTCAGTCACATTATCCTGAGATTGAGGCAACCAGTCCTTGCCCTATTCTATTAATGCCGAGCGCCAAGCTAGGAAGTGACAAGTACCAATTTTGTAAGTCACTGGTTAGACTCGACCGGGAATCGAACTCCCGATATCCCGCACGGGAGGCCTGCACTCTACCTAATTCGGCCACAGCACCCAGTGAGAACCATCGGACTATGCAAATGACCCCCCCCCCCCCGCCCCCATTTTAAATAGAGGAGGAGGAGGAGGAATTGAGAAAAGGAGAAAGGGCATAATAAATAAATAGGAGAACAGGGATCAAATAAAGAGTAGGACGGCGCCGTTGTGGACAATACAGGCAGCGTGTGAGCGCGGAGTCAGTTGGCGGAGATGATCCCCATTAGTGAGGCCACCGCGCCCCTAGCGGCGAACACCCCACCTGGGATACAGCCGGGCAACCGAGTGGAGAGGGGCGCCGCGCCCAGCCGCGCCCAGCCGCGCCCAGCCACGCCCTCTGGTGGCGGCGCACAACTCACTTCCGGTCCGCTGGGAGCACAACACGAGATCGTTATCTACGCGTCATCTTATCTCCGTCACCGGGTCACGTGGTGTCGCGTGACACGTCACGTGGTGTGGAATTGTCAGTGGTGTGGGAGGGAGGTGGAGTAAGGGTGGGGGGTTGGGGTGGCTGTAGATGAGGGGCTTCCCGAAACCTAGAGAATAGCGGTTGCCGTTTTAGTTTTATTTCCAAAATTGCGAGAAAAGAACTAAGTGAAAACTTGAGACGCAAAGAAGGAAGAGGAGGAGAGGGAGGGAGAGGAGGGGAGGAGGAGGAGAAGGAGGGGAAGGAGGAGGAGGAGGGAGAGGATGAGGAGGGGGACGGGAGGAGGCGGGAGGAGGAGGGGGGAGGAGGAGGGAGAGGAGGAGGAGGGGGGAGCGGAGGAGAAGGAGGGGGGGGTAGGAGGAGAAACAATAAGAACAATTACAACAAGAGGAACAAGAAGAAAAGAAGAAACAGTAGAAAGAAGAGACAAAAGAAGGAACAAGAAAAAGAAGAAACAGAAGGAAAAGGAAAAATAAGGAAAATGGAGGAAAGATGAAGACAGGGAATGGAAAAAAAGAAGAAAAATAACTACAACGATTACAATAAAAAGGAGAAGAAAATGAACAAAAAGAGAAGGAAAAGAAGCAGCAGAAGAAATTAGAAGCAGAAGAAAAAGCAGCAGAAGAAAAAACAGCAGAAGAAGACGAATATAAAGAAGAAGAAAGGGAAGAAAAACAAGAAGAAAAAGATTGTTTGTTTGTTGTTGTTTTATGTCCTAGCAACATCTAAGGTCATATCAGGACGGGTACTGACTTGTGACAGTGCGTACTCATGGCGACTTTATAGTGCTGTCCCACTGGGAAACCAGGCCACTGGCACCATGACCTGGTATCCCACTCAGTCACATTATCCTGACACTGAGCACACCAGTCCTTGGCATGTCCTAATAATGCCAAGCGCCTGGCTAGGAAGCGACAAGTATCAATTTTGAAGTCATTGGTTTGACTCGACCAGGGTTCGAACCCACGACCCCACGATCTACCAGCATGGGAGACTAACGCTCTAACTCATTCGGCCATCCCGTCTGGTCCAAAGACGAAAAAGACGAAAAAGAAAAAAGAAGAACAATAACAACAAGAACAAGAAATAAAAAGACAGACAAAAATTAACCTCACCAAAGTAGTGCCTCTTTCTTTTGCTACGCGACGCGAGTAAAACTAGTTGTCTTTAACCGGAAGCGGAAATGTTGAAGAACAGAAGGCGGCGCACAATTTTCAGACGCGTGCGTAACGTGTATTGACATTCGGTGGAGGGCGGTATTAATTAGATAGGACCCGGTGGGACGCCTCCTCATCAAATATATCAAAGTGAACGCTGCACAACCTTTCGCCGCGCGCAGCACAGTCCCTTTCCGCGCTGTGCGAAATCCTATTAGTGAAACCCCGGCCCCTGCGTACACGCCACCCTCACGCCACCCGCTCTCACACAATTTACAACAAAGTTGCCTTCTTTCATCTACACGAGCGAAGTGCGCGCCGAAGTTATTGGTGTGTGGATGGGTGTGGGTGTGGGTGTGGGTGTGGGTGTGGGTGTGTGGGCGGGTGGGGGGGGGGGGTAGAAAGGGAGTGTCCATTCAGCAACATCCGTTTTCATAATCATATATGTATATATATTTATATATATTTATGAATATATATATGAATATATATATATGTATATATATATACTTCTTTCCGGCATGGCATAAGTCTCGTATATTAATTAGAGTGTGACAGAAGGTATTAATGGGGGATGAGGAATGGAAATTGGGATGGGGTGGGGTGGGTGGGGTGGGATGGGGTGGGGATGGGAGGGAAAGAGAGAAATTGGGAAAGGAGATGGGAGAGTGGAGAGTTTAGGAGAGAGATGTGGAAAAGGCAGAGAGGGGGTAGAGGGGGATAGGAGAGGGGGGAAGGGGGGAATGGAAGAGGGGAGAGAGGGGATAGGGGGAAGGGAGGGTGAGGGGGAGAAGAAGGAGGAGGGGAGGGGGGAGAGGGAAGGGAGAAGGGAGAGGGGGGGAGGGGAAGGACAGGAAAGGGAGGTAGGAACACAGAGAAAGAGGGGGACATGGAGAGATGGGGGTGGGGCGGTCGCACAAACGAAAAGACAGCAGGCGCTAGAGCGAGAGAACGTGAACGTGAACGTGAACGTGAGGACGATGCCTACGAAAGCCAATTATATATATATATATATATATATATATATATATATATATATATACACACACAGAATAAGCATTTTATAGGGTAGAGTCGGAGAACCAGTCACTGTATACATTCGAATATGGTGGTGGCATAGAGTCCAACTCTACATAACAAGGGTAGACATACTATACCATATATTCTGTCTTATTGACCAAGAGTGATTGTGTAAGGAGAGTGTTGCTATGACCATGAATTACTGTGTATGAAGAGTATTGCTATGAGTATGACCATGAGTGATAATGTGTATGAAGAGGGTTGCTATGAGCATTAGTGATTGCGTGTATGGAGGGTGTTGCTATGACCACGAGTGACTGTGTAAGTGTTTCTACGACCAAGAGTGACTGTGGAAGGATAGCTTTGCCATCACCATGAGTGGCCAGGTGTAAGGAGAGTGTTGCTTGGCCATGCGCGACTGTAAAGAGAGTGTTGTTATAACCATGAGTGACTGTGTATTCTCGATGTCGGACATCTGGGCACTTTTTGCGCTCACAACGCTCGAAGGGTAAAACAAATGGCACTGTCATAGAGACAACATTAAAACTACCCTAACTATCACAGTAATTTGTGCTTTTTGGTGCTGTGAAAGCAAATTTCTCTTGTTTCTATTAAATAGTTCAGATCTTTCTCTACAATTTCACATTCAGCTTTTTTTATTAGCCAATGGAAGTTCTTGAATTTATTTTGCGAAAATAGTTTTTGAGGCCATGATTTGGTAAGGCTAACACTGGCACTGACACTCAGAATATCCCAACTTTCACTATTATCTCTGTTTTTAATACTTTCAGAGAAAATTGCTCTTAGGTTAAATTAAACACTTCATATCTTCCTCTTCAATCGCGCATTAAGATATTTTTAATCAATGCAATGAAAGCTTTTAAATTTATTTTGCAAAAATAAATGCTCCGCATAGACATAGCATTGCTGCAGCACAAATCACTGCGGTGTTTTACCCTTCGCGGGTGGGTTACCGGGGTTGTGACGTCACGCCGACATAGAGAATGGAGAGTGCTCCTATGACCACCTACTACATCGCCACACTAGGCCTCCTAGGAGTCCAATACCAGGTACCAGCGCGCCGTGCCGCGCTACTTACTGCGCAGTAGCAGCCCACACAGGGCCGCTGTGACGGGCCGCGGCAAGCAATGACATTTCAACTTCCCGTCGCCGCGCCATCTAGTGGCTCCTGATTGAATTTGTCACAGCCTGTCCGTCCGAGTGACGCAGTGGCGCGAGTGGCTACATCAAAGGGGCCGCCCGAGCAGCTCACCCGCTTGATTACTATGTCAGCGGCGACCGGCCTGGATGTGTGAGGGGGTTGGAAGGGGGGGCGAGGGGAGGAGAGGGGGCGAGGGAAGGAGAGGGGGCGAGGGGAGAGGAAGGGGAGAGGAGAGGGGAGAGAAGGAGAGGTGAGGATAGAGGAGAGGGGAGGAGAGGAAGGGAGAGGAAGGGAGGGGGGGGGGGGGAATAACAGGATGGGAGGAGAGGAAGAACGGAGGAAAGGCAGGGAAGGGGAGAGCAGGGGGAGAGGGGAGGCGAGGGGAGAGGAGAGGGGAGGGGAGGGACGGGACATGAGGGGAAAGGAGCGGAGAGGTGGATGGGAGGAGGGGAGAGGAGGGGAGAGGAGCGGAGAGGAGGGGAGGCTAGGGGAGTGGAGGGGAGTGGAGGGGAGGGGAGGGATGGGGAGGGATGAGGAGGGAGGGGAGGGAGGGGAGCGGCGGGGAGCAGAGCAGAACGGAGAAGAGACAAGAGGAGGAGAGGAGACGAGAGAAGAGAGGAGACGAGAGAAGAGAGGACACGAGAGAAGAGAGCAGGTTAGAGCAGGCTAGAGCAGACAAGAGCAGACGAGAGCAGGTGAGAGCAGAGGACGGAGGTGTGTCCGTGGTGTATTAGTCAGTGCTGTCGCAAGCTGTACACATACACCTACACACTGTCACACCTACACAACTCCCACACAGAGGTTGTCAGCTGTCTGGTAAGGGCCTGTGATGTCGGTAGTAGCAGGCTACCATTCTCCCGTCATCGCCCGGGCGCCATCGGTGACCACAAAGGGTCTACCCGGGCACTCTGACAGGGGCATTAGTGCCGGGCTCGCCCCCGTCCGGGCCCCGGACACGCCGGCACAAAACCGCCATGATAAAGTCGCCATGAGTGTGCACCGCCACAAGTCACTTCCTGTCCTGTGACAGTGCACACTGACGATTTTGTTGGTTGTTGGAGTTGTCCGTCCTGGCAACATCTAAGGCCATATGAGGACGGTATCATACTAGTAAGTAGCTCTAATGGAAGACAATGCCACCGGCACCATGGATGAATGAATGAATGAATGAATGAATGAATGACCAGGAATTCGATTCAGTCACATTATCCATATGATGAGCATAACTTAGTTCCCCCTTCACTCTATCCTATTAATGCTGAGTGCTAGGGCTAGGTAGCGACAAGTACCAATTGTTCTAAGTCATTTGGTTTGATTCGGTCGGGGTCTGAAACTACGAGTTCTCACACGGGAAGCCAGGAAGCCAGCCATCGCTCTTATCAATTCAGTCATCCCGTCAGTGGTGCTGATATTTAGGCGCTCTGTAGTCGGCAGGTATGGCAATACCTCAGGGAGTTTGACGCCCCTGCAGAGTTGTAAACCACTGCCTTGTGGAACAGGTTCTTGACAGAACCGAAGGCTAAGGAGGCAAACCCTAAACAGAAAACCATGTCACTGTGGCAGCATCAAGGGCGGTTGATGTATGGAACGCTCAACATCTCCCGACCAGCCACTGCAGGGACAAATAGTTTTGCACCTGTCTGGAGAGTGCCGCTGGTAACTTGCAAAAGCCAGCAGCACTTCATCACTTTTGCAGGCAGCTTTCATGAAATGTACAACTGCACAAGGAGAGCGACAGTCAAGTAATGAAAGCAGTCTTTGTCGCATCGCGACTAACAGCATGATGATGATGAGTCGGCAGGTATGCTGGTTGTGATGGTTGGTTTTATTGGGGTGTTTTTCTTCTTTTTTTGTGGGGGGGGGGGGGGGGGGGGGGGAGAGGGGGAAGTTGGAGGGGTGTGAGGGGGAGGAGATAATATACTTATTTTTGGTGTATTTGGGTTTATGTCCTGGAAACATCCATGGTCAGCTCAGGCGGTCGGGTAGCGATGTAATTCTGACAGTGCATCCCTACGGCTACATCACGGTGCTGCGCTACTGGGATACCGTTCTGCTGGCACAATGACGCAATAACCCAATCAATCAAATTATACCGACACTCAGCCAGCCAGTCCTAGTAATCATCATACATGAGCAGAAGGCTGCACAGATTGCGCTTCTTGTGGTACCACTCTCAACTTTGTGCAATATGGCATGAGGAAGTGCAAGCCAATTTAATGCAGCCCTCTGCTGGAGTTGTTTCGATTTTCACCATTGAAAAGTACATAGTTAGCTAACCAGACGAGATGGCCGAGTGAGCTGAGCGTCTTCCATTCCCCCTTTTTGATTTTCCCTCTTCCATTCCCTCCTCTTGCATTACCCCACTTCCATTCCCCGTCTGTGTCCCATTTTGGTAGGTCGTGGGATTCGAAACAAAACTCCCTCTGACGAAATGCGGTACAATTAGGGTACCAGGAGACGAGACTAAACCGGGTTCACCGGTAGAAAAGGTGGATATTCAACTGTCCATCCTGATATCACCTTAGATGTTGCTAGGATGTAAAACTCCAATGAACAAATAAACAAAACTCCCTTTTACATACGAAATGCGGTACAATCAGAGTACCAGGAGACGAGGCTAAACCGGGTCCACGGGTAAAAAAACTCCGATATTCAAATGTCCATCTTGCTATGAGTATGACACTAGATGTTGCTAGGAAGTAAAACTCCAACAAATAAACAAGAATCCCTGTTACGTACACAATGCGGTACAATTAGAATATCAGGAGACGAAATTAAATTAGGTTCACAGGTAGAAAGGCATATATTTAACTGACTATCTTGCTATTACACTAGACGTTGCTATGACGCCAAACCCCAACAAAGAACCAAAACGCTTTCTTGCATACACAATGCGATACGATTAGAACACCAGCAGACGAGACTAAACCGGGTTCACGGGTAGAAAGGACGTATATATTATTCAACTGTCCATCCTGCTATAACCCTAGATGTTGCAAGGACGTAAAACCCCAAACAAACAACGAAACGAAACTCTCTGTTCCATTCACAATGCGACACAATTAAAGTACCAGCGGACGAGAGTAAACCGGGTTCACGGGTAGAAAGGGCGTATATTCTACTGACAACCATGTTATGACCCTAGATGTTGCTAGGACGTAAAGCCTCAGCAAACAAACAGGTAGATCAGGTATGGGCTAGTTGATATCAACGCACCGGAAGTAGCTGGTGGTGGGGTGGGGTGCCTAGTTGGACAGTCAATGAACCCATCGTTAATTAAAGTTGCACAGTCCGATGCTTTAGAATTTCTTACATTTTCTAAGATAAATACATTATGCTCATCATTATAGTCTATATTAGTTTATTTTGAAGTAATTTATATTTTTAATGGCTAAATTTGGAGATATTTGACGTCAAAACATCCTAAATTAATTTTGGCAAGCATGCCAAAACTCTGGCACCATAGACTTCAGTAGTAACAGGTTCTATTAAATTGACTTATTGCGACCTTTTATGCAGCAAAACATGCTTAATAAGTGCACCAGTATCAAAGTTGAATACATAGAATTATGTCTATACAAGTGT
Organism: Branchipolynoe longqiensis; assembly: GCA_030323885.1. Lineage (NCBI taxonomy): Eukaryota > Metazoa > Annelida > Polychaeta > Phyllodocida > Polynoidae > Branchipolynoe > Branchipolynoe longqiensis. The sequence continues at coordinate 157,157,722 of CM059186.1, forward strand.
TTTGGTTTTGAAAATTTGATGTTTTCATTGGACTATGCAACTTTAACATACCTTCTCACTAATCTTAGTGTAATACTAAGTACCCGCCGTGAGACCCAACTACACTGTAACTTGTAATTAATGCCGATGACCGGAAGTTCAGTGCCTCGGTGCTGAACATGTGTATTCTGCTGAATAAATTGCTTACCTAAACACACACTAAAACCTCTCTAACCGACCACCTCCACAGATCGACCATTCCCCTATATCGATCGCTTTATTTGGGTCCAAACAGTACCATTGTAACCACATTCTAAACTCCCTAAACCGCCTACCTCCCTAAATGGACCACTTAAAGTCGCTCCCAAGGTCGGTCGATTTAGAGAGGTTTTACTTAAAAACTCCTCCAGTGGGACTGACACTGGTCTACATCCAGTGGGGGCGAGGAGGGGAAGGTGGAGCCACCGGTACAGTGTTGGTCGGAGAATAACAATAATAATAATAATAATTAACCCTTATGTATCTGTATACTGGCATAATTCGTTATACATCACATACATATATATGATATATATATATATATGATATATATATATGATATATATATATATGATATCACATAATCTGATATTATGACACAATCTGATACGTGTTTATATATATATAATATAAATTACTCCAGTGTATGGCGCGAGAGGAGCCACCCGTATACAACTCCCCGACAGCTGGGGGGGCACTCACCAATGCGCCGATAGAGGAAGTAGCAAAGTATATATATATGTTCCCTTAGCATTTATACTCGTATAATGGGTTATACATCACATATATATATATATATACGTATAAGATTGTGTGATAATTCCATCAGGCGCTTCCCCACTCTGCTTTACACACACACACACACACACACACACACACACTTTCTCTCTCGCACTCTCCCACGCCTACACAAGGGTGTAAGTAGACGGGTAATTTCAGTTAACAAGATAAGGTGAGTGGCTCACCTACATACTACATGTGTTTCTACTGACTGTGGTATACATTTATAATATATATATATATATATATATATATATATATATATATATATATATATATATATATGTCTGCATGTGTGTATATAGATACATATATTTAGATATTTAGATAAATACATATATATATATTTAGATAGCTAGATATACTTAGATAGCTAGATCTACTTAGATAAATAGCTAGATGGATAGATATATATATAGACAAACATATGGACAGATATATACAGGCATACAGACACAGACATATAGACAGATAGCCGGACATATATACACCCACCAATGGACAATGGCCCCTTGGTTCATTACAACGCGCACGCGCACATTGATTCTCACCCACCCCCAGCCCCTGCTGACACCCTGATACTGTGACAGTGTGCACACCTGGACCGCGTCCACCAGGCCCGGCTCTCACCTGTGCTCGGCAGCCCATCCCCCCCCCCCCGCATCCCCGCCTCCACCTGGCCGCCTCACGCCGGGCGCGCGCCTTTGAGCGGGCGGCCGGGACGGGGCGGGGCGGGGCGGGACGCGGTGGGCAGCGGTGGGTCGCGCGCCGGGAGGTGCCCGGGGAAGCCTTTAATATTGTCGCTCCCAAACTCAATCAGCCGCGAGGTGCAGGCGGCGTCGAGGTGCTAATCAAATGATGGCGGCGGGAGACGAGAGACGGGGCGTGGGGGGAGGGTCGGGGCGGCGGGCGGTTGGCGGTGGGCGGTGGGCGGCGGGCGGCGGGCGGCGGGCGACGGGCGACGGGCGGCGGGCGGCGGGCGGCGGGCGGCGGGCGGCGGGAGGAGGGAGGAGGGAGGAGGGAGAGAGGGCGGGGCAGAGGAAGGCTCCTAATGAAAGGCAAACCCGGGCGGGTAATTAGGGCTGATTTGATTGGGGACGACGGGCAGTGCCCGGAGCCTGCACTCCTCCCAATTACGCGCGTACGCGGCACGGCGAAACGACATTAGCTCGGCCATAGAGCTTCGTAAACGCCGCGCCCGGGAAGCCCCACCACGTTCAAAGGCGGCGCCCCATTATCTTGTTCAAACTGCAGTTGGTGCGCTTGATACTATCAGCCTCATCTTCTACGTTGTGCCACCCCTCCTACCCGAGGTCCACACACACACACATACACACGGGGACACACTTACACATGGTAAGACGATCACGCACGCACGCACATACACACCCACACACACACACCTCTGCGCGCTCCCGTCCGCCGCTGAGGAACATCAAATTTGACTTAGTTAATTTGCAAGACTAACAAGTGCACCGAAGGACACGTGTGCGCGTGTGTGTGTGGCAGAGTGTGTGTGAATGAGTGAGTGAGTGAGTGAGTAAGTGAGAGAGTGTATGTGTGTGTTAATGAGTGAGTGAGTGACATAGTCAGTGAAAGTGTTTGTATGTGTGTTAGTGAGTGACACGGTGAGTGAGAGTGTGCGTGAGTTTGTTTGTTGTTTTACGTCCTAGCAACATCTGATATCATATCAGGACGAGCACAGCCTAATGACAGTGTGCACCCATGTTGACTTTATAGTGTTGGCCCACTGGCTAGACCATTGGCACCATGACCCGATATGCCACAGTCACATCATCCTGATACTGAGCTAATCAGTCCTTTCCCTATCCTATCCTATTAATGCCGAGCGACAGGCCAGGTAGCGACAAGTATCAATTTTGTAAGTCATTAGTTTGACTCGGCTGCGATTCGAACTCTCAACCTTCCGCACTGGTGGAAGCCTGCACTCTACCGATTCGGTCACGGCGTCTGATCGAGTGAGTGAGACTGTATGTATGTGTGAAAGAGTGCGTGTGTGAGTATGTGTGACCCTGTGCCAGTGTATGTGTGAGTGTGTGCATGCGTGTGTGCGCGCGCACCCTGTGCCGGCTAAGATGAGGCGTTCCAAAATAACCCCCCCTCCCTCATATTTCTTTTCCTTTTACAATTCTTCTTTTTTGTTTTATTAATTTAAAAAAATAAAAAATCTCAGGGCGGGATCTGGGTTAGTCTGGGCGGCTGACGACGTCTCCCACCGCCCGCCCGCCTGGATGACGGCCCGCTCTCTGGTTCAAATCCCAACGCTCAACATGTCACTTCAATTTGGCACCGCTCTGATCAGGGGAGCCCACTCTTGAGTGCCGGTGGTGGCGCCTCTGGTGGCGGTGAGTGAAGTGAGAGCGGCGGCGGTCGCGGTAGTATTAGTTGTTACAGGTGGTGGTGGGTGGGTGGCAAAGAAATGCTTCTGAGAAATTGGGAAAATGTAAGAAGGCAAAGTGAGGCATGCCTGGAAGCGTAATTAGTGGGAGAGGGGGGAAAAGGCCAGCCAGTGGGCCAAGTCGCCCTCTCAGTCGCCCCCCACTCCACCCCGCCCCCACTCCACCCACTTAACCCCATCACACCCACACGGCCTTCTCACTAAAGGGCGCATTCCATATACGCGTAATGCGAATGCGAATGCGACAAAAAATCAAAACGCCTTGAAACCTATGAGCTACATTCCATATACGTGTAATGCGTAATGTGAATGCGAATGCGAATAAAATCCATTATCCCGATCGCTCCATGTAGCGATCGGTGCGTAATGCGTAACGTGTAAAGGTGGTGCGAATAGAAAGTCCTCAGTCGCCTTTGTCCATTGATATAAGGTTGGAGGAAGCGACTGATAATTACGGATAGCCGGGACAAGGTGGAGCGCGGACCTGTTAGGAAGCAGTCTCCAATGCTGCTGAGTGGAAACATATGGTAGTGGTGGTGGTGGGGGTTCGGGTTGCTAAAAATGCTACCAGAGCCACAAAAATATGAATACTTATCTATAATTTGGTTATAATAAAGGTAGGAACCCCCATGTGACGTACAAAAGTTACATAGATATAAATGCAATATTTGGTCATATACAGAGCAGTATGGAGAATAATTGTTTATTTATATTTTTTAAATATAGCCAGTCGTGTGCCGCATAACGCATTACGCATTACGCGTGTATGGAATGATGGCATTCGCATAACGCATAACGCATTACGCGTATATGGAATGCGCCCTTCAGAGAGGAGGCAGACCAATGCTCCTCTCTCACCAGCAGTGGCATTTTCATAACATCATACCTGATGAACTTCCAGTTTTTCTTTTTCATTTATTAAAGTTTTTTTTTATCTTTTAAGGAAAGATAAGCACCAAAATAATTCTGAGTCAATTATCATCGCAATGTCAGACACACGTGGGGAGGGGATATATAGCCTACGGTATCCGACTTGGCTTATGTGCTGTGTAATGTATTATGTACTATATAATTTATTATGTGGATATAAATAACGGCAGCCCCCTTAATGTTTCTCTCAGTCCATCTTAACCTCCATGATATTTGCTACGGGGTGGGCATTCTTCCTTCCTGCCTCTTCCGCACCCTGAGCCAATGGTCATCCTGCTCACTTTCAAACTGTTATTGGCAGGCCATAAAATTGATATATCTTCTCCTGCCAGAGAATAAACTCAACCCGAACCAAGTCCTAGTCTTTCTCCTCATTTTGTGAACGAACTATTTATATGAATATGAATAGCGAAAACAATCCTTCCGCCATTTTGTATTTCTCGAGTCATCATATTTCCTACCTTTTCTCTGTCAGTTCGCCAGTAACTATGCATAGTCGAAAATTGACCTTCACTTATTTGTCGGCTCGGCTCGCCTAATACGCGAGTTTTGCGGTAAGTACTATTGTATCTGGATGTCTATCCTCCTCGACCCAACACACGTGACCGGTGGCGCCCCCTCTCGGGCTTCCACGCACCCGACGGCCCCTGTCCGGCATCAGTTGCCTATATACAAATATATACTATATAAAATATATATATATATATATATATATATAAATATATATATATAGAGAGAGAGAGAGAGAGAGAGAGGGGGGGGGGGAGACAGAAAAGGGAACAGACAGAAAGGGGAGAGAATAGAGATGAGTGAGAGGAGAAGCAGGAACGAGAGAGGAGAGAAGAGAAGAGAGAAGAGAAGAGTACGATGACAGAGAAGAGAGAGAATGGAGAGAAAACAGAGACGAGAGAGAGACGAGAGAGGGAAGAAAGAGAGGAGATAGGAGACAGAAGAGACATAAGAGACAGAAGAGAGAGGAGAGGCGAGAGATATGCGATGAGAGTTAAGAGAGAGGAGAAAGAGAGAATATAAGAGAGAAGGAGAGTAAAGAGAGAGTAGAGGGAGAGGAGAGTAGAGAGCTGTGGAGATGGAGATGGAGATGGGGATATAGAGGGACAGATGTCGACCTTACAGTGCGTGCTCTTCCATCTGCAGACACCGTGGTTTGCGCCCGGCTGGGGGCCGGCCTGTCTCGGAGTGAGGCCCGTCAGTCGCCGCCGGGAGAGGGCCGCTCCCGGTCCCGGGTAGAAATGAAAGGGAACCCGGTCACAGACCATCGCTTACTGGTGGGTCTTGTCCGCACTGCCGTCTATGTCGCCACAGTGCTGATACTGATAGCGGTGTGGCGCTGGGGAGTCGGGTTGGGGGTGGGGGTGGTTTGTGGGGGGTGGGGGGGGGCAGCTAGGGGGAGCTATGTGAGCTGTTCATTTAATACGTATACCGGTCGAACACAGAACATAGCAGCACTTCATGTAGTGCATGCTTCTTCTGTTTGTTTATTAAGCCCCGTTTACACGGGCGATTTAAAACGTTTCATATGAACCCACTTGCCTAGATCGACTCACATTTGGCGTGTAGATGCAGTTCTGTGGCGTTTTAGGGCTGAATCACTTCATATGAAACGTTTCATCTAGACCACCTCGCGAGGTAGTATAGATGAAGCGATTCAGCTGGTTCCTGGCAGTGTTAGGGCCCGATTAGGCTGAAATCTAGTGAATGCGATCATATTTAAGAGAATTAGATACTCAAATAATGAAATTTAATTAAATTAACCCTAAATTACAAGCGATATTAACATAACAGCTACATCGGCGTCGAATCGACGAGGGTATAGTAAACAAATAGCAGTGCTCGCCGGCTACATGCAGAACTAAGGCTGCTTGTTCCCGGCGACAAAACACTTTCAAAAGTCTGTCCGTGTAAACGGGTCTCTAAAACGCTTCATATAAATTGCTTTGTCTAGAACGTTTCACAATTCCCCGTGTAAACACGGCTTTAGACTTCTAAGCGGTAGTACGGGCATTAGTTGGTTGGTTGTTGGAGTTTTACATCATGGCAACATCTGAGGTCATATCAGGACAGGATTTTATAGATATATATATATATATATATATATATATATATATATATAGAGAGAGAGAGAGAGAGAGAGGGGGAGACAGAGAAGAGAGAACAGACAGAAAGGGGAGAGAATAGAGATGAGTGAGCGGAGAAGCAGGAACGAGAGTAGAGAGAAGAGAAGAGAGAAGAGAAGAGTACGATGACAGAGAAGAGAGAGAATGGAGAGAAAACAGAGAGGAGAGAGAGACGAGAGAGAAGAAAGAGAGGAGATAGGAGACAGAAGAGACATAAGAGACAGAAGAGAGAGGAGAGGCGAGAGATATGCGATGAGAGTTAAGAGAGAGGACCGACTTATGACAGTGCACAGTCATGGCGACTTTATGGTGCTGCCCCACGGGGAAATCAGGGCGCTGGCACCATGACCTGATATCCCACTCAGTCACATTATCCTGACACTGAGCTAACCAGTCCTTGCCATATCCTACTAATGCTGAGCGCCAGGCTAGGAAGCGACAAGTATCAATTTTAAAGTCATTGGTTTGACTCGACCGGGAACGGAACTCCCGACCTTCCGCACACGAGGCCCGTGCTCTACCGATTAGGCCACCGAGCCTGGTGGACGGACATTAGTACTTGTCTTCAGTGACCCCCTATGATCGACAAGCCCTTGTTTGCCACGCGTGGATAATTAGCCAATGCCACTGAGGACAGTTGTTAATATTAGGGCTGAACGACAGATGTAGCCATAGCCTAAAGTTGCATAGACCTAATGGTTTTGAATTTCTGTCATTTTTCTGAGAAAAATATATTGTTAGATTCCGGCTCGATGCGCAATATTTCCCCATCTTCATCACTCCCATGACATATACAAGGCAACAAATCAAAACCATCGGATTATGCCAGTTTAATCGGTCCAACACGCCCGCCCAGACTGTGTTAACTAAGCCGACCGGAACAACCCAGAGTTGATCCACATGACTAGAGTGAATGTCTAAAATATAAGTATATTATAAGTCTCTAATGTCACATAGATTGAAAGATGTATACGTAAACTGAAGGGAGGCTGATTTGGGCCAAGTCAAATCCAGGATTGACCTTAATTTGCATTCACAGTTTGACCTCATTTTGCAATATGAACACCCTAAAGCAAAACCAGACGAGATGGCTGAATGAGTTGAGCGTCTGGCCCCCTTTTTTGGTAGATCATGGGATTCGAATCCACAGGTTCAAACCCTGGTCGAATCAAAACAATGACTTAAAAATTGCTACTTTTCACTTCCTAGCCAGGCGCTCGGCATTATTAGGATAGGGCAAGGACAGGTTGGCTCAGTGTCAGGATAATGTGACTGACTGGGATATCGGTTCATGGTACCGGAGGCCTGACTTCCCAGTGAGGCAGCACTATAAAGTCGCCATGAGTGTGCACTGTCACATGTTGGTACCCGTCCCGATCTTAGATGTCCTTATATGTTGCTAGGAGGTAAAACTCCAACAACCAACCAACCTTAATCTTTATCTTTGTCAAATTTTCGCACGGTTCTCAGATAATGCAATTCATTCAGCTGTATATAGACATGCACCAGGTGCTGGCTGACGAACCCCATAGGTAATCCACTGGACGCCCGAATGACCCTTCTAACGTATAACCCTCTAATCTCACATAGAGTGAATTGATAAAATTGCAGTCCACTGGTTTTGAGTTTCTGACAAATATTTCAGAAAAATAATATATTAGGTTGATCATTATACTTAACATTTCTTTAAGCAAATTTTATTTTAAACAGGGCATTGCTCTGTTCGTGCCGTTAACTGAACAGTAGTTTATTTCTCTCCATGGATGATGTGGAGTGAGCAGAGATGCGGTGGGATGTTTGAACTGAAAACAGGCAACATTTAATTTGGCGAAATTCTGGACAACATAAGGCTCAGTAATCACAAGTTCTATTAAATTGACATAGTATTCCTCGCATACAGCAATGGCTGTTTCACGAGTGCACCAGTACCTAAGTTGCATATACATGTAGGATCAAATCTAGGTAAGTGCTTTGGTTTAGAAAATATCATGCTTTCATCGGGCTATGCCAATTTAAGGTCGGTTGGTGGAGGAGGGGGGAGGCATCCACCCACCCACCCTCTCATCTACCCACCCACCTCAACTATCCAACCACCTCCTCATCTACTTTTTTTTCTTCTTGAAGATTCATACTGCCTGTCATGGATAAGTCTGAATAGACTTGTTTTCACCATTAGACAGTTTGTCGATAGAAAGCCCGGCCCTACACTTTTACCGACCCAAGGGATTTTTAACCTCCCACACCATATAGACATGGTATGAGAGCAACTGGCCTTTGATGACACTGTAAGTTATACACAGCAGTGGAAATCCAAATTGGCAGAGGTGGGGGCACATGGAATCGAACTACCAACCTTCAGACCTAGAAAAAAGTCAAACACCCTCACCACTCCGCCACAGAGAACACCACTTCACCCGCCCAGCTACCCACCTCACCCACTCATCTACATACCTACCCACCTCAATCACCCACTCGCCTGACCCACCTACCTGGCCCGCCTCACCCACCCACCTGACCCACCTACCTTACCCACCCATCCACCTCAACCACCCACCCCACCCACCTCGTCCATTGACCCACACATCCACATACCTACCTACATCAACTACCCACATCAACTACCCACCCACCTACCTCACCCATCCACAAACCCACATCACCAACCAACCCATCCACCTCACCACCCCCACTACCCCTCACCAACCCACTTCCCCCACGCACCACCAGGGGTCGCCTCAGCCATCCCCAGTAACAGCCCGCTGTTATGTACTTGCGCGCACTAATGAAATGTCAAAATATACGACACAATGTACTGCGCATGCGCTGATGAATGGCCTATTTCATAGGATACGGCGATATAATAGAAATTCAATTGCGCCGATCCCGTGCTAAGTCTGTAAGCGGCTTATATGTGGCCAGCCGCGGAAATGAGCGCGCCGCCTAGCGGCCCGCCCGCGCACCACTGCCGCCACCTGTAGGAGAAACCCGGAACTATGCACAGCGCAGCGCAGCACAGCTCAGCGTAGCATATAGCAAACCGGTGCCCCGTCATCAGCCCCCGATCCAAGCTGGGAGGCCGTGACCCTAATAACCAACCCCCTTGTGGGTGACTTGGGGCGTGAGGATATATATATATATATAACCCTCTAATCTCACATAGAGTGAATTGGTATATATAATTATTTGTATATTTGTATACTCATTATTGTTGGTGCCACCTAAGGCCTCCTCGCCTCCACCAGATTTAGACCCGTGTCACTCGCGCCGGAGTATGTGTGTGTGTGTGTGTGTGTGTGTGTGTGTGTATAAGTGGCGTGTGTGTGTGTATATATATAGATTAGTTAGACGAATCTTACCTGGGTATAGATAATGGATAACTATTGTTTTACCGAGGTAGGAGCCTCGGATAGACATGGGCGAGGGAGAAGGAAGCACATCCGGGTCCAGCAATCTTTACCTACTAATTCAGGATAAAAATGATTTTAAAAAACCAAAAAACTATGGTCATGTGACCTAATCTTGGTACAAGTGATTGAATAGACATGGCAGGGCGTGGTGGGTGGGCCCTCGCCCACGTCTATCCGAGGCTCCTACCTAGGTAAAACAATAGTTATCCATCATCTATACCCAGGTAAGATTCGTCTAACTAATCTATTTTACCTCGGTATACCGCCTCTGGCTAGCCGCAGGCTAGGGAGACCTTTACGTAATATCATTTTTATCCTGATATTCCTGTTAGTTATTATGATTCTATTATCAAGTCTTATTTATGTATGTGTGTACAATTGGTATGACAATAAAGCGAAAAGTTGACTTTGTCTCACCCTTGTCTTTTAGTTGGTGAGTAGCCTCTGTGCGATAGGTTGAGGCTTCTCTAGTCGCTTGTGATAATGTTTTGCAAACGATCTAGTGGTTTTCCATCCTGCATGAGCCAGGATCCGTTTCACGGAAATGCCTAGTAATCTGGCCTTAGATACCATTGCACCACGTGTAGAGTGCGATGAATATCTGTTTGTGTTGACTCCTGATAGTTTTAACACAGTCATGGTCCATCTGGCGAGGGTGTCCCTCAAAATGCCCTTGTGTGGCTTAATAAAGCTCACCAAAAGCTGCCTTGAGTTTCGTATTGTTCTTGTCTTGGATATATATGTCCGTATTGCGGAGACTACACATAATTTTCGATCCTCTGTGAAACTAGTGACACTGATTGTCGACAGGGGATCACCTAAACGATTTGATTTCAACTAAGTTGTTAAATCAAACGTTGCTTCCTTGTTATCGATTTCAAGACCATTGAGCGACAGGGCGACTATTGTTTGGCCCCTGTGTCCTGTAACCAGCAGAAGAAGCAAAGCTACTTTGAAACCTAATAGCTTAACGTCCAGGAACTTATTCTCTGGCCATTCCTTGAAGAGTTTAAACACAAGAGATACATCCCAAAACCTATTATATTTGGGTTTTGGAGGGTTCCTCTGATAAATTGATCGTACGATCCAGCAAATAACATGGTGTTTACCCATTGTTTGTCCATTAATCCTAGGTAGGATTATTGACAGCGCACATCTGGCTGCATTGATAGCGCCATATCCTAAACCTTTGTCTTCTAAGAAACGTAGGAAACGTCCTACCTGGGATATTGTCGGGTTCATTGGCTTAGCTTTCTTAAGTAAGCAATATATACCCCATTTCTTTAAATAGGTTGCATACATTTTCACAGTTCCCTTCCTCCACGCGTGAGAAACCAACCGTTGTTGTGTAATCTTATCCAAGCCGAATTGTTCCAAATATTTATTTAAAAAAGGAATGCTACCAAAGGAGTCGTCGACACGTTTCCGTGGCGCGCTAATGGTCCCTGATGTTTCAGGTTTCCTCGGTATCTTGGGAAGCGTGGGCTGGTTTTGGCCGTCGCGACTAATCTCGCTAGCCACGGTTGAGTGTCCCATTCGGGGACGATGAGGATGGCGTGTGTTTTCTCCATTTGTATCTTTCGGGCGACTTTGCTAATAATGGTAAAAGGGGGGAAAATGTAAAAGAAATGATTTTGCCAATTTAGCGAGAAGGCATCTATGTGCCAGGCATTCGGTTCGGGGTGCCACGAAACATATTTGTCCAGTTTAAAGTTATTACGTGAAGCAAATAAATCTATATCCGGCCAGCCCCATATGTTACAGATCTCTTTGAAAATTGATGGGTTTAGTGACCACTCTAAGTGGTCATGGAAATGGCGACTCATCTTATCTGCAAGACAATTCTGCGTACCGGGTATGTGTGTTATTGTTAACGAGACCTCAAAGCTTTGCGCCCAATTCCAAATGAGTAGTGCCAATTCATTACACTTTATTGATTTTGTACCTCCCATATTTCTGACATAAGCCATCGCCGTGGTGTTATCCGTAAGGATACGTACATTATTTTTGGGTACTTTAACAAGGCTGGTTAAACCTAAGTAAATGGCTCTTAATTCTAAAACATTAATATGATCGGAAATTTCCGATTCTAGCCATCTTCCTCCCGTTGCTACATCATTGCGATGTGCCCCCCAACCTTGCAGTGACGCGTCAGTTGTAACTGTAGTATTGGGCTCACCCATTCTAATGGGATTGGGGGAGTTATCAAAGTGACTTAGCCACCAATAAATGTTGGCTAGTCCATTCTCAGAGATAAACATTCTCTTTTCAAAGTTACCCTTTGCTCGGGCCAAAGCTAGATTTTTATCAATTTCCAGGGACTTAACGTGTGCGGCCCCATATAAAATAGCAGGGCTGTACAAAATGATTATACCGATTAAGACTGCGACCTCTCTTATCTTTGGCCTAGAAATGTCTAACAGCTGTATCGCTGTGTCCCGCAACTTATCTTTCTTTTGTTGTGTAAGTGACACGGTCATAGCCGTCGTGTTTAAAATGAAACCTAGACACTTAAGCTCCTTAGTAGGAGAAAACACGGATTTCTTATCATGTATGAAGAAACCCAAGTTTGAGAAAAGTTTACATAAATCTTGGACGGCGAGCTCGCATTGTGTGAAAGATTGTCCCATAATGAAAGAATCATCAATGTATGGAAACATACAATGACCAAGTTTAGCCATTTGTGAAAAAACCGGTTTCAACAACTTAGTAAAAAGGCGTGGTGCACAGGCCAAACCATTAGGTACGCAGGTAAATTAAAAAAGCTGGCCATTCCAGACAAACCTTAAATATTTGCGATACACCTCCTGAATAGGGACGGTATAGTAAGCATCTCTTAAATCGACACTCACTAGCCAACACTCTGGGGTGATCAAATCGCGAGCTGTTTCTAAGGAAAACATTTTGAAATGTTGGTATTCAATGATTTCATTTAATTTAGTTAAATCTAAGATCATTCTAATGGACCCGTCTGGTTTAGGAGTGGAGAAAATATTTGAAATGAATTCACCTTTAGCATGTTGTACTCTTTTGACGATGCCTTTGCCTTCAAAAAGCCTAACCTGTTCATTTAATTGAAATCTTTCTTGCGAATTGAATTTATATGGAAAAGGTGCTCTTTTCTGGACAGGTAATTGTGTGAAAGGAATTGCAATGCCTTTAACAATACTAATAACCTCTGGGTTTGTGGTTAATTGTTGCCATTGCTCTAAATAATTAACAATGTTCCCCGCTTGAAAAAAGCTTACGTCAGTTTGTGTTTCCTCTGTGACCATTTCAGGGCCAGGAGGCTGAAAAGTTTGTGTGGCGTTCTCTACTTGTTCCCTGGTTTGGGGAACTGCGGCTTGGGAACAAACTCCCTTTTGTAACCGCGGTTGTCGTTCCAGTTTGAGGGTTGTCTGTCGCCTCGACCTCTTCCCCTCTGGCTGAATGCGAAGGATGGTCCGCCCCTGAACGGCCTTCCTCCCTGGCGGAAGCGAAAATCCGTCCTGCTTCGTCTGAACCCGAGTGGGTTTTGGGATTTACGGCCCTTGAGTTCCGTGTTCTTGGCACTCTTAGTGTCCACCTCTACTTGCTTGTACAGATAGGCAAGCTGACCCCCAAACATCTTGGACTTGTCCAGAGGTTTGCCTTTGATGGGTGTAGGTCCGGAATACACTGTGTATTCCTTGCCGTCATGATCAGTCATCTTCTTTGACCGGGCGACCTCTTTGCCCGCGTCAGTAGTGACGGATTTGAACACATTTTCGAAGCGGCGATGTGTCATGTAGTTACTCGCCGCAGCGAGCAAGGCAATGCCCCTGTCCATTACCCGAGCCAAGGACGAGAACTTATTCTCGGTTTGCATGCGGTTTGCAACCGGGATAATGGAAGTCAAGGACCCCAAAACTGCCTTATGGATCAAAGATAGGGCAGTTTCATAGCGGCGACGTTCGTCTGACAGATGGATGCCAGCATCCATCTCCTTACACACCGTAGCGGGAATACCTTTGACGCCGGAGATCTGTTCAGTCAATTTATTAATGACCTCAGCTGGTTTGAAGGTTGTAAAATGGCCATTGACCGTTTTCCTCATCATGGTTGTGGTACGAACCTTTTTTGCCTTTTTTCTTGACAATCTTCTTCCCAACCTTAGCGCCTATTTTGGCGTACACCCCAGCGCGTTCCGTATCGGAATCTGATTCCGTGGAAGAGGAGTCGTCTGACGAGTCCGAGGACGAGTCTTTCTTTTTCTTTTTCTTTGACTTCTTAGGGCGTTTAGCGTTAGCGGCCTTGGTGAACTCATCACCTGAGCTGCTAACTGTGCGGCGTTTCTTGCCGCGCGCTTTCGGTTTCGGAACCTCGGGGGCTGAAACCGTGTCTTCCTCGTCGTCGGAAAAGTCTTCCCAATCCTCATCAGGGATTTGGGGAGGGCCCGCAAAGGAAAGAGCCTGGAATTGGCGCATCTTTTCCTCCATCATAGCTGCCATCTTAGCCTCCCAATCACTTGGTTGAGGTGGCTGGTCACTGTCCCGGTCGGACGTCTGTGCCCCGGGCTGTGGGGACGGCGGAGCCGTAGCCGCCGGTGACGAATCGTAATCCGTAGGGGCAATGCCCTCGGCTGCCGCAGGCGGCTTATTCCGCCGAGTGGCCATCGGTTCCTGTAACGACAAAAGTATTACCTAACCGGAATCATCTCAACTACACAAAGTGTAACCAGTAAACTGGGTTGAGGTAACAGGTACAGAATAGCGTGTATTACAACGTTTCAGTACAGGCGTGAAGCTAAATTTTGCCGTAGGTTTAGGGTAACGAAACCAACCAAACGGGGGGTATCGATCCTGAGATCGCCCACTCTCTCTGTTCCGTACACTTCTCCCACCCGCGGCTACGACGCCAGCAAGTTGGAGAAAATATTACGAAACACGGAGGTTCGCCTTAAAACCGGTCTGGGGTGTCTATAAAAAAACACCCAGAAGCATCCCCAACAACATCCTCTATTCAGGATCCGGGAGAATTTTCTTAGGAAATGAGCAACTCGGGTTACCATTTCTCCCTGTCTCAAAAACAGGTGTCGATAGAACAAAGGACTATCGGTTTCGTTTGTGCCAGCGGCACCCAGTGTTCTATCCTCAAGTAAAAAACACGTACAAAGTCCAAAAGGGACCTGAGAAAGTTCTGAACTTTCATAATGTGATGCTATAAAGCATCATACACAAATTAACCTAAGATTCCATTACTTACTTTGTGAATAAGTAGTCTTAGTAAATAAATCCTGTTGGAGCAACTCACAAACGTCCTCCCGTTGTGAGTCACTTATGCTAATTGCTGGACCCGGATCTGCTTCCTTCTCCCTAGCCTGCGGCTAGCCAGAGGCGGTATACCGAGGTAAAATATATATATACACACACACACACACACACACACACACACACACACACACACACACACACATACTCCGGCGCGAGTGACACGGGTCTAAATCTGGTGGAGGCGAGGAGGCCGTAAGTGGCACCAACGGTAATGAGTATACAAATATACAAATAATTATAATAATTCCCTTACGTATTTTTATATTTGCGTAATTCGTTATACATCACATATATATATGTGTGCGCGTATGTGCAGGTGTATGTGTATGTGTGTGTGTGCAATCACTGTGCTCACACTACACACCACACACCACACACTCACCAAGCTATTCTGTGGAGGTTGGTTGGTTGTTGGAATTTTACGTCCTGGCAACATCTGAGGTCATGTCAGGATGGGTACCCACTTATGACAAAGCAACTTATAGTGCTGCCCCGCTGAGAAATCAGGCTGCCATCACCATGACCCAATATCTCACTCAGTCACATTATACTAATCAGTCCTTGCCCTATCCAATTATTGCCGAGTGCCAAGCTAGCAAGCGACAAGTATCAATTTTGTAATTCATTGGTTGGACTCGAGCGGGAATTGAACTTCCGATCTCCTGCACAGGAACCCTGCGCTCTATCAATTCGGCCGGTGAAACATCTAGGTCTGTACGACCAATAACTAATGATCCAATATCACCACGTCTCCTCCCGCCCATATCCCAGAGGACGCTCACACCCTTATCCCGGACACTAATTCCCCACCCGCACACCAGACGACCCAGTTCCGCGAGTGCCACCAGTGGGCGCGTGTGTCGGATTAGTGAGTGCTGTCCTCTCTAGCCGCCCCCCCCCCCCACACACACACCTCGCAGAACGGGTTAATCCACGGCATGCTCGGTTCTACACCAAACAATGAGGAGCCTTCCTCTCTCTACTCACTTTACAACCGGTAGGATGCAGAGTTCCACCAACCTCATACGAGATACTAATCCCACCACATCTCTGCTCACTCCACATCATCCAGGGAGAGAAATAAACTACTGTTCAGTTAACGGCATGAACAGAGCAATGCCCGGTTTAATTAACTGTTGGTTCCCTTCAAAATGACGTCCAAGATCCAATCTGCTGTCGTTTTGGCAATCTCGGAATTTTTCGGATTGGTTAGTTGTTGGAGTTTTACGTCCTGGCAACATCTAAGGTTATATCAGGATGGGTACCGACTTGTGCACTCATGGTGACTTTATAGTGCTGTCCCACTGGGAAATCAGGCCGCCGGCACCATGACCCGATATCCCATTCGGTCACATTATCCTGGACTGAACTAACCAGTCTTTGTCCTATCCTATTAATGCTGAGTGCCAGGCTAGGTAGTGACAAGTAATTTTATAAGTCATCGGTTAGACTCGATCGGGAAGCGAACTCCCGATCACCCGCACGCGACGCCCGTGCTCTACTGATTCGGTCACCGCGCGCGGTACTGCTGTTCAGTTAATGGCACGAACATGCCCTGGTCAGTTAAGAGTAACTCTTGGTTCACTTCAAAATTACGTTCGAGATCAAATCTGCTGTCATTTGGCCATCTCAGAATTTTGTGGAAGAATTAGCGTAAACATATAAATGTGACAAAACTCTTTTCTTTGTGTGTGAAACCAACATGATGGAATAAATTCTACTAACTGTTCATTCTGCCATGAATATGACATTTGCTGTTGGCATGGTGTTAAATCATCACCAATCACTCACTCACTCAATCAATCAATTAATCATGGGTCAGTTTATAACCCGGGGGATAAGACACACTGCGAACAACTGGACGGGATGATCTAGTGCTTAGAACGTCTGATTCCTGCACGAGAGGTCGTCGGATCGATCCCTACTCGAGTCAAATCAAAGACTTAAAAAAATGGTACTTGCTGCTAGTGCTACCGTTTCTGATACTTGGCAATACGGGAAACCAACGCTCTACCGACTCGGCTACCGCGTCCGGTGGTAAACTTATATCGTAAGAGTGAATGCGCGGCGAGGGATTTAAATAAACACCGAACACATTAGAAGAAGCCATTGGTTGGCTCCTCGGAATACTGACACTCACAGGACTAATTAAACACTGGTGCGTCTCTTGACCCGCCCACTGTCCCACTGTCCCCTCCCCCACTGCCCCACTGCCCCCTCCCCCACTGCCCTACTGCCCCACTGTCCATCTCCCCACTGCCCTACTGCCCGCCGGGCCCCACAACGCCACTGCCCCCATTGGCCCCCAGGGTACAGATTAAACTCGCCAGGTGGCACCAGGATCGCGCCTGGGCGTGACGTAAGCGGCGCTCGTGTGAATTAGCTCTATTACCCAGGGATCACCGCGCCAGGAAATGAAATGCGCGCGCAGATAGTGGAACGCGGCGTACGGGGGAAGGGGGCGGGTGTGTGGACGCCAGGGGGCGGGGGACGCCGGCGGGAGACGCGGAGGGACGGGGAGAGACGCGGGGAGGGACGCGGGGGGATGCGGACGCCGCCCCTCTCATCAACTGCTTACGGAAAGAGGGGCGTGGCCGCTGTGACGTCACAGCCGACAATGGGCGGTGTCAGAGGGGCCACAGCGCCATCTCGCGGTGGCCACCAGGTGACAGTGGTCAGGGATACCAACAGGATCGCCGGCCACAATCACACATTAAAATATAAAACATTGCTAAAAAGAAAAAGAAATATATATAGTATATATATATATATATATATATATATATATTATATATATATATATATATATATATATAAATATAAATAACACCTAAAATCAAGTCGATTAACACCGATAGTTACTAAGCTTGGCGTTTGATAGCTTCCCTCCGAGACAATGTATAAATCCGACAGCAGGACAATCTGGCGTGCAGGGGTGGGGTGGGGGGAGGGTGTGTCGCGTCACGTGACTGTTCCCCGGGTGAACACTATGGGCTCTGGTAATTGAGTCCAGATTAAACTGTTGACTGTTCCGGCCAGTTGTTACGGCACCGACCACACCCGGGCCTGATGAACTTACCAGCTGGAACCAGGCGGTGTGAAGACAGTGTGTGTGTGTATGTGTGTGTGTGTGCGTGTGTGTGTGTGCGCGCGTGTGCGCGTAGGGAGGGGGCTCCGAAATAGGCGCGTAGTAATAGTATCTATTCTATCGGGTGTATGCGACATGGTTTAGGGACATGGCATTGGCAGGTTAGTGTTATTTCAACATACTAAACAATATGATGACCCGAATACTTAGGAGACACCCATAAAATACGACACGCCTATTTTGGTAATTGTTGACACCTAACCAGATATCCCTAAATTATAGCAAAATAACCCCAATGTCCCGCTTTCCCACTTGTAATTGTAATCTCCCGCCAAAGAATCATTTTAGCAATTGTGCATATTTTTCATCAAAATGCACCAGAAAGCACTATTTTTCATCACTTGCTCCACCCACTACTCCATCCCGACTTTGTCGACGCTATTACTCCCTATTTACAATTTGTGTATTACGGAAATCTCACCTACTTACACTCTTATCTATTTATTGTATACTACTTATTTTATATAAAGCTTTAAGCTGGGGTACGCCGATACGCAAAACAAAATAACGAAAGTACACAATCTTTTTTGGTTTTGTTCGTTTGTTTGTTGTTTTACGTCCTAGCAACATCTAAGGTCATAATATCAGGACGGTCTTTCGTTTTTTTTGTTGTTGTTGAAAGTACACAGTTTCTTTGAATGGAGTACCCAAATAGGAAATTTTGGACAGGCAAGTCTGCTATATAGTAACTTGATAATACAGGGGTAGGCCACTTCTCTTACGGGTGGCCGAATAAACCGGAGATGGCCCGTGGATTGAAGCAGGTTTACAATGTGTCGTCCTTTCGTCATCAGCAGGATTAGCAATCCATAACAATGGCAAATAATTGAATCAAGTTATCACCTTCCACAAATCTCGCCCCGCTCTCTTTTGCCATTTGATTTGGCATATTATCTGACAATGATAGTTACCTGGAAGACACATAACAACGACACAATACAGTATAACCCCTTTAAACCAAGCTCGGTCAAACCAAACGAACGGTTAATCCAAACTTTTGTCTTTTTTTGACTTTTTTGTTGTTGAAAGTACACAGTTTCTTTGAATGGAGTACCCAAATAGGAAATTTTGGACATGCAAGTCTGCTATATAGTAACTTGATAATGCAGGGAGGGGTAGGCCACTTCTCTTACGGGTGGCTGAATAAACCGGATATGGCCCCTGGATTGAAGCAGGTTTACAATGTGTCGTCCTTTTGTCATCAGCAGGATTAGCAATCCATAACAATAGCAAATATTTCAATCAAGTTATCACCTCCACAAATCTCGCCCCGTTCGCTTTTGCCATTCGATTTGGCATATTATCTGACAACGATAGTTACCTGGAAGACACATTACCACAACACAATACAGTATAACCCCATTAAACCAAGCTCGGTTAAATCAAACGATCGGTTAATCCAAACTTTTTTTGGCTGCCCGGCAAAATACTACCATTTATCATATAAAAAAGTTGGTGGAACCAAAGTTGGTTAACCCAAACTATCAGTTAATTCAAACAAAATTTTCGAACCCTAGGCCACTTCCAGTGCGGTTAAACCAAACTTTCATGTGGTTATACGGTCATCTGAGAACCCACTGACTTTTTTATATGATAAATGGTAGTATTTTGCTGGGCCGCCGAAAAAAGTTTGGCTTAACCGATCGTTTGGGTTAACCAAGCTTGGTTTAACGGGGTTATACTGTATACATAAAAAAAAAACAATAATCAAAGTGTCCACATACATTGTATATTACATTCATAATGCGCCTGCGTTTTTGCCAAAGCCAAGTGAAAGTTGAAGCCAAAGATCGGTTAAACCAATGATCGGTTAATCCAAACAAATTTCTAGGGTCCCTTCAAGTTTGGTTTAACAGGGTTATACTGTAATAACAAACAGTGAGTGAGTGGAAGTTATCCATGGGTACTTACAGGATATTGAGCTGCATTTGTCTGCGGATCAATGCGTTCTTCTTGTTTACCAGCAGGAACCACTCCTGCATCAAGGCTTCCTCCCGGTCCTTCAACCCTGGAGATAGAACCGAGTACTTGTAGCTTTACCACGTTATACTTATAGTTAAGTTATACACAAACGCAGTTTAGCTGGCGTTATATTATAGGGATGAAAGTAGTCTCAGGGGAAATAAGCGGAAATGCGGATATTCTCCCATAGGTTTAGCATTGTCAGGGAATCACGGAAAATTCCCGGAAGTCAGGTTTCATATATATTGGTATACGCTGATCGTGCTGCACCGTTTGAAGCATGTATTGGTAGTATACACTGACAGTGCTGCAGTGTTTGGAGCATTTATTAGTAGTATACGCTGATAGTGCTGCGACGTCTGCACTACATATTAGTATAAGCTGATGGTGCTGCATGATTGAAAAATCAGCGAAATCAGCGAAATCGTGGAGACCTTTTATCCCTGATATTATAATCAAGCTGATAAAATAATATCACATACAAACACACATTATATACACACACCCCGGCCACAAATTCCGGAACATATATATATATATATATATATATATACAGGCTTGGATAGGATGAGTGCATTAGAGCCTAAATATTGTAATGGTTAGCACGCTAGCGCCGGAATGGCAAGAAGAGTGGGTTCGAATCCTGCTCTAGGCAAAATATTTCCCATTTTCATCACCTCTATGACACACACACACACATATATATAGATTATATATATATATTATATATATATAATATATATATATTATATATATATATATATTATATATATATTATATATATTATATACAGTAAAACCTCTCTATACCGACCCCTCCACAGATCGACCACTATATCGATCGCTTTATTTGGGTCCCAACAATACCATTGTAAGGATATTCTAACTCCTTAAACCGACCACCTCCCTAAATGGACAACTTAAAGTCGGTCCCATGGTTTGTCGAATTAGAGAGGTTTTATTGTATATATATATACACACACACACAAACTAAGGGTAGAGTTTCAGTTACGGTGTGCCTTAGAACCAAATCTACATCAGTATCTCAAAGGATACACGTATTTTATTCAGGGATGAAGGTTGCCTATGAAAAAAAGGCGGAAATTGGACTTGAACTAAATTCACTCAGGCAGTGTTATTAGTGGCGGTCTTGTGGAATTTCTTGTATTGGGGCACAAAATCACGGAAATTAGCGGAAACGCGAAGGTCTTTAATCCCTGATTATTAAGGTAGTGAAAAAGAACGAGAATAGTAAGAATAGAACAAAACTAAGAATTCCTTTTTAGGTACAGATCTACGTATGAAATGTCTACCATAAAAGAATTACAATTATTAATCAAATAATATAACCTAGAGACCTTTGTAATAATTAGCTTTAATAAATGAATGAGTTATTTCTTTAATTTACAATAACCAGATTTGTGCCATTTTTTGAAGGTACAAACTATCCTGTGACGTGTATGCTTGCCCCCCCCCCCCCCGCCACCCCCAAGGCATCCCCCCCCCATACCACCCCAGCAACAAACTCTGGAAGTCATATACTGACGCTAAAACTTCATAACCCGACGAAAGCATCAAGTTTGATAGACCAAAACAATTAACTAGATTTGATCCAACATAGCTACTTAGATACTGGTGCTCTTATTATACATTTATTCCTACATACCGTTGATGTCCCAATAGATGCGCACTGCACGAGTGCAGACACATGGATGCATGTCTATTCAAAGTTAAAGAATTTAATGGATTTGTTTTTGTTGTGCCTCTGAAATAAAGTGGGATTGTCTTATTTTATGTGCATTCAGTCTGAATATGATCGTAAATTTGTGCATGCTTTCAATCTTGAAATGGGGGGTGTGCTTCTATTGGGTAGCGTGCTTCTATTGGAACATATACGGTAGATGCAATACCAAGTCAGTTCAAAAGAACCTGCCATAGACTGCACTCATACAAGCCTATGATGTCCAACATTTTGTTGGTGCCCTCATGATACATTTATTGCTACAAATAAGGTACATCAAGTCAATTTAATAGAACCTGCCATTGATGCACTATTACAAACCTAAGCTGTCCGACATTATTTTGCGTGTTTACACTTCAAATATCTCTACAAAGTTAGCCATTTGTAATAGAAGTTACTCCAAACTAAAGCAAAGTAGATTATAAAGATCAACCTAATACAGATCTTTTAAAAATAGGCCAGAAATTAGAACTATTGGACTATACAACGTTAATACCCCCATCCCAAAGGATCTATACATATACTACCGCCATAATATTAATAATTCCCTTACCTATCTCAATGCCGTACTCTAGTGAAACTATAATGTTTTCAGTGAAAGCTTCAGCTTAAAATGTTGTCTGCGGGTAATCTTTTAAGTGAAAGTTTCAGTGAAATAATTACCCACAGATGACATTGAGTTGGAGCAGATGACAATGATATAAAATGGTGCCTGCCACACAATACCGTACTCTAGTGAATCTCCATTATTTTCAGTGAAAGTTTCAGTGAAATGATTACCTGCAGACGACATTGAGTTGGAGCAGATGACAATTATACAAAATGGCGCTTGCCACCCAATACCGTACTCTAGTGAAACTCCATTGTTTTCAGTGAAAGTTTCAGTGAAATGATTACCTGCAGACGACATTGAGTTGGAGCAGATGACAATGATATAAAATGGTGCCTGCCACACAATACCATACTCTAGTGAATCTCCATTATTTTCAGTGAAAGTTTCAGTGAAATGATTACCTGCAGACGACATTGAGTTGGAGCAGATGACAATTATACAAAATGGCGCTTGCCACCCAATACCGTACTCTAGCGAAACTCCATTGTTTTCAGTGAAAGTTTCAGTGAAATGATTACCTGCAGACGACATTGAGTTGGAGCAGATGACAATGATATAAAATGGTGCCTGCCACACAATACCATACTCTAGTGAAACTCCATTGTTTTCAGTGAAAGTTTCAGTGAAATGATTACCTGCAGACGACATTGAGTTGGAGCAGACGACAATTATACAAAATGGCCCTTGTCACCCAATACCGTACTCTAGCAAAACTCCATTGTTTTCAGTGAAAGTTTCATTGAAATGATTACCTGCAGACGACATTGAGTTGGAGCAGACAACAATTATACAAAATGGTGCTTGCCACCCAATACCGTACTCTAGCAAAACTCCATTGTTTTCAGTGAAACGTTTCAGTGAAATGATTACCCGCAGACGAGATTGAGTTGGACTCTTGGAGCAGACGACAATTGTACAAAATGGCCCCTTGCCACGTACCTTTGGGCATCACCACGCGGAGTTCCCACTCGACTTGTGCGGCCCGCTCATCAATCTGCTTCTGTTCACGCTCCACTGCAGCCATCTCGCCACTGACGTACTGTGACGTGTCCAGCAGCGCCTGCAGATGACAAAACAACACGTCAGCAATGATCCAAGTTGCCATAGAAACGCTGCTACTAGTATAGGCAAACTGACTCGAGGCAATCAATGTCAGATGCTGAAAGGGCTGGGTGTCATTTATTGTTAGACAGAGCACGTTATGGATCCACAAGGAGAAATAAATAACGGTGTTCCAAACGTACATTACAACAAATAAATCTCCATGGCAACACCTGTTTGGACGTATCCGCAATTACTACGAGGATTGACAGCTATGTAGTAGTTTACACTGGCCTCTCAGGCTAGAAGGTGGGCGTGGGTAGGGTGGGCGTGGGTAGGGTGATGCCATCAGAAAGCCTAGGTGGTGTAGCGGTTAGCACACTAACCCGGAATGCAGGGGGTGTGGGTTTGAGTCCTGCTCTAGGTGCAATATTTCCCATTTTCATCACCCCTACGACATCTATAATACTTTATGGTCACCCCACATCTTCATTCCAGAACAATGTGTAACATATAGCACATTCCACCGCCCCATCTGATTCTGCAGGGGTAGGGACAGGGGGTCCGCGAAAGGGGTCGTGGACAGGGGTCGAGGCTCTTCAAACCCTGCCATTCTTCTTCATATTAAAAGTGCCCTTCTAGTCAAAAGGATATCTTTTAAAAATTTTAATTTTAATGGACTGCCATTATCTCAACTAACCCGCTTCCCTTCTGAAAGTATATGCACTTCACTGCCTTGATGTTGCTTGATTGATTGATTGATTGATTGATTGATTGGTGGTTGCTTTGCGCCGTGTCGGCAGCATAGGCCATATTCACGGCGAGGGATGTTGCAAGAACCCCAGTTATCCATTGTTGGCAATTCCTTTACTTCTTCTCAATGACGTTAGAACGAAGCGATATTGAATGAAAATGACGCTATAGGGGGATGTCGGAAGTTGGTAGTCGGGAGTCGGGAGTCGGGAGGGGTATTTGGTGCATTTGTTTGTATTCAATGCACCCGACTCTCAACAGTGGTGTACTCAAACCGGCTGGCTTTGATGGCGGGTTAGAAAGCACAATGATACAATGACACGAGACGGGGTGGCGGGGGGTGCTGAGGTCAGTCCGGCCACACCCCGGCACTGCCGTCCTGTAAGCGCGGATAACCGACAATAAAACAAAGGGAGAGCAGTGCGCCTTATCCCCAATACAGGTGCACCGACTGACTGACTGACTTTGGACAACACCCGCACCGTCCCATCTCAGGTAACAGAAGGCATTTTACACACACGCACACCCACACCCACACCCACACACACCCACATACACACACACACACCGGGCGCGGTGGCCGAATCGGTAGAGCGAGAGTCTCGCGTGCGGGAGATCAGGAGTTTGGTTCCCCAGTCGAGTCAAACCAATGACTTATCAAATTGATACTTGTCGCTTCCTAGCCTGGCGCTTGACATTGATAGGATAGGGCAAGGACTGGTTAGCTCAGTGTCAGGAAAATGTGACTGAGTCGGATATTGGGTCATGGTGCCAGCCAGCCTGGTCTCCCAGTTGGACAGTACTGTAAAGTAGCCATGAGTGTGTATTGTCACAAGTCGGTACCCGTCCTGATATGACCTTAGATGTTGCCAGGATGTGCACATTTCAACAACCAACCACACACACACACACAGACGGGTACGTATGGAGTGGTACGTATGTGTGTGTGTGTGTTTGTTGGGGGGGGGGGGGGGTAATCAGGTAGGGCTAAGCCCACACCACAGAATGGCCCGGTCGCCGTAAGCATGGGTAATATACGCAAAGCACAACACCGTCCTCTAAGCGCGGACAACCGAGAATAAGACAAAGAGTGCACTGACTGACTTTGGACAACACCCCACCGTGCCATCTCAGGTAACAGAAGGCATTTTACACACACACACACACACGCACACACACACACACACACACACACACACACACAGAGACACACACACACACACGGGGACTACTCCCAATGTCCTATCCTCCAGTAGGTAGGTGGATCCTGAGTGGTACATTAAAACCTCTCTAAATCCTCTCTAAATCGACCGACTATGGGACCGACTTAAAATGGTCCATTTAGGAAGGTGTTTGGTTTAGGGATTTTGTTTTATCGTTACAATGGTATTGTATGGGCAATCGTTTGGGACCCAAATAAAGCGATCGATATAGGGGAGTTGTCGATCTGTGGATGTGGTCAGTTAGAGAGGTTTTACTGTATATGTGTGTGTGGGTGAGTGGGCGGATGTGGTGGTGTGGTGGTGTGTGGAGTTGGAGCGTGTGTTTACGGAGTGGTACATATATGTGGGTGTATGGGTGTGGGTGTGGGTGTACCGAATGGTAGATATGTGTGAGGTTGTGTGTGTGGGGTGAAGGGTGGTGTGTGGGGAGTGGTACATATGTACGGAGTGGTACATATGTATATGTGTGGGTGTGGGGTGTGTGTGTGGGTGTGGGGTGTGTGTGGGTGTGGGGTGTGTGTGTGGGTGTGGGTGTGTGGGGGGGTGTACGGATTGGTACATATGTATATGTGTGGGTGTGTGGTGTGGGGTGTATGTGGGTGTGTGGGTGTGTGGTGTGTACGGAGTGGAACATATGTATATGTGTGGTGTGTGTGTGTGTTTGGTGTGTGCGTGAGGGTTAATCAGGTATGGCTAAGTCCTCACCACAGAATGGTCCCGTCGCCGTAAGCACTGGTAATATGCGCAAAGCACAACAACGCTGCGCGACCTGCGCCATTGTGCTCGCCACCGCTACACAGCGGCCTGAGCCGGGGCTGAGCTCGTGTTCAGCCACTCGGGAAGGTCACCGCCACGCCGCCCATTCAGCCCCCTCAATGCCGGCCGGGTCGCCGTGTCCATCCGTCAGCGGCCCACGGGGCGACCGGCGAAGTGCAAGGAAGATGTGGGTGGACGGGCCAAGTGAAGGCGCCAAAGCCGAGCATTGTAAGCTAGTAGGTTGGGGGTGGGTGGGGGGTGGGGGGTGGGGGGGCTAAGGTCAGTAAGTGTGGGAGGTGAATGTCTGGGAGGTGTGATTAGGTTGGTGTAAGGTCATGGGGTGTACGGCGGGAAGTGATCAGGTATGGGAGGTGGATGTCTGAGAGGCGCGACCAGGTTGATGTAAGGTCACATGATGTACGGCGGGAAGTGGCAAGGTATGGGAGATAGATGTCCTAGAGACACGACCAGGTCAGTGCAAGGTCATGTGGTGTATTACAGGAAGTGGCATTGTGTGGGAGGTGGATGTCCGAGAGGTGTGACCAGTGTCTGTGTACATGTGTGTATATATATATATATATATATATATATATATATATATATATATAGATTAGTTAGACGAATCTTACCTGGGTATAGATGATGGATAACTATTGTTTTACCGAGGTAGGAGCCTTTTACCGAGGTAGGAGCCTCGGATAGACGTGGGCGAGGGAGAAGGAAGCACATCCTGGTCCAGCAATCTTTACCTACTAATTCAGGATAAAAATGATTCTAATAAACAAAAACTATAGTCATCTGACCTAATCTTGGTACAAGTTATTGAATAGACGTGGAAGGGCGTGGTGGGTGGGCCCTCGCCCACGTCTATCCGAGGCTCCTACCTCGGTAAAACAATAGTTATCCATCATCTATACCCAGGTAAGATTCGTCTAACTAATCTATTTTACCTCGGTATACCGCCTCTGGCTAGCCGCAGGCTAGGGAGACCTTTACATAATATCATTTTTATCCTGATATTCCTGTTTGTTATTATTTATTCTAATTATTATAGTGTTATTCATGTATGTGGTGTACAATTGGTATGACAATAAACCGAAAATGTTGACTTTGTCTCACCTTTGCTTTTAGTTGGTGAGTAGTCTCTGTGCGATTGGTTGAGGCTTTTCTAGTCGCTTGTGATAATGTTTTGCAAACGATCTAGCGGTTTTCCATCCTGCGTGAGCCAGGATCCGTTTCACGGAAATGCCTAGTAATCTGGCCTTAGAGACCATCGCTCCATGTGTAGAGTGCGATGTATATCTGCTTGTGTTGACTCCTGAAAGTTTCAACACAGTCATGGTCCATCTGGCGAGGGTGTCCCTCGAAATACCCTTGTGTGGCTTAATAAAGCTCACCAAAAGCTGCCTTGAGTTTCTTATTGTTCTTGTCTTGGATATATATGTCCGTATTGCGGAGACTACACATAATTTGCGATCCTCTGTGAAACTAGTGACACTGATTGTCGACAGGGGATCACCTAAACGATTTGATTTCAACAAAGTTGTTAAATCAAACATTGCTTCCTTGTTATCGATTTCAAGACCATTGAGCAACAGGGCGACTATAGTTTGGCCCCTGTGTCCTGTCACCAGCAGAAGAAGCAATGCTACTTTGAACCCTAATAGTTTAATATCCAGGAACTTATTCTCTGGCCATTGCTTGAAGAGTTTAAAAACAAGAGATACGTCCCAAAACCTATTATATCTGGGTTTGGGAGGGTTCCTCTGATAAATTGATCGTACGATCCAGCAAATAACATGGTGTTTTCCCATTGTTTGTCCGTTAATCCTAGGTAGGATTATTGATAGCGCACATCTGGCTGCATTGATAGCGCCGTAACCTAAACCTTCGTCTTCTAAGAAACGTAGAAATCGTCCTACCTGGGATACTGTCGGGTTCATTGGCTTAACTTTCTTAAGTAAGCAATATATGCCCCATTTCTTTAAATAGGTTGTATACATTTTCTCTGTTCCCTTCCTCCACGCGTGAGATACCAACCATTGTTGTGTTATCTTGTCTAAGCCGAATTGTTCCAAGTACTTGTTTAAAAAAGGAATGCTACCAAAGGAGTCGTCGACATGTTTCCGTGGCGCGCTAATGGTCCCTGATGCTTCAGGTTTCCTCGGTATCTTGGGAAGCGTAGGCTGCTTTTGGCCGTCGAGACTAGTCTGGCTAGCCACGGTTGAGTGTCCCATTCAGGGACGATGAGGATGGTGTGTGTTTTGTCCATTTGTATCTTTCTGGCGACTTTGCTAATAATGGTAAAAGGGGGAAAAATGTAAAAGAAATGATGTTGCCAATTTAGTGAGAAGGTATCTATGTGCCATGCATTTGGTTCGGGGTGCCACAAAATATATTTGTCCAGTTTAAAGTTATTACGTGAAGCAAATAAATCTATATCCGGCAAACCCCATGTGGCACAGATTTCTTTGAAAATTGATCCGTTTAGTGACCACTCTAAGTGGTCATGGAATTGGCGACTCATCTTGTCTGCTAGAATATTTTGCGTACCAGGTATGTGTGTTATTGTTAACCAAACCTTAAACTTTCGAGCCCAATTCCAAATGAGTAGTGCCATTTCGTTACACTGTATTGATTTTGTACCTCCCATATTTCTGACATAAGCCATCGCTGTGGTTTTATCCGTAAGGATACGTACATTATGTTTCGGTACTTTAACAAGACTTGTTAAACCTAAGCAAATAGCTCTTAATTCTAAAACATTAATATGATCAGAAATTTCAGATTCTAGCCATCTTCCTCCTGTTGCTACATCATTGCGATGTGCCCCCCAACCTTGTAGGGACGCGTCAGTTGTAACTGTAGTGTTGGGTTCACCCATTCTAATGGGATTGGGAGACTTATCAAAGTGACTCAGCCACCAAGTAATGTCGGCTAGTCCGTTTTCAGAAATAAACATTTTCTTTTCAAAATTTCCCTTTGCTCTGGCCAAAGCTAGATTTTTGTCAATTTCCAGGGACTTAACGTGTGCGCCGCCATATAAAATAGTGGGGGTGTACGAAATCATTATACCGATTAACACTGCCACCTCTCTTATCTTTGGCCTAGATGTGTCTAACAGCTGTATCGCTGTGTCCCGAAACTTATCTTTCTTTTGCTGTGTAAGTGACACGGTCATAGCCGTTGTGTTTAAAATGAAACCTAGACACTTAAGCTCCTTAGTATGAGAAAAAACGGATTTCTTATCATGTATGAAAAAACCCAACTTTGAAAAAAGTTGACATAAATCTTGAACGGCGAGCTCGCATTGTGTGAAAGATTGTCCCATAATGAAAGAATCATCAATGTATGGAAACATGCAATGACCAAGTTTTGCCATTCCTGAAAAAACTGGTTTCAATAATTTAGTAAAAAGGCGTGGTGCACACGCCAAACCATTTGGTAGGCAGGTAAATTCAAAAAGCTGCCCATTCCAGACAAATCTTAAATATTTGAGATCTAATTCCTGAATAGGTAGGGTATAGTACGCATCTCTTAAATCTACACTCTCTAGCCAACAATCTGGGGTAATCAAATCTCGAGCTGTTTCTAAGGAAAACATTTTGAAATGTTTGTATTCAATGATTTCATTTAATTTAGTTAAATCTAAGATCATTCTTATGGTCCCATCGGGTTTAGGTGTGGAGAAAATATTTGAAATGAATTCACCTTTAGTATGTTTTACTCTTTTGATAATGCCTTTGGCTTCAAAAATAATTACTTGTTCATTAAGTTTAACTCTTTCTTCCGAATTGAATTTATATGGAAAAGGTGCTCTTTTCTGGACAGGTAATTGTGTGAAAGGAATTTTAATGCCTTTAATTATTCCAAGAACCTCTGGGTTTGTAGTTATTTCTTGCCATTGATGTAAATAATTAGCAATGTTGCCAGCTTTAAACTTGCTTACGTAAGTTTGTGTTTCCTTGGTGACCATTTCAGGGCCAGGAGGCTGAATTGTTTGTGTAGCGTTTTCTACTTGTTCCCTGGCTTGGGGAACTGTGGTTTGGGAACAAAATCCCTTCTGTAACCGCGGTTGTCGTTCCAGTTTGAGGGTTGTCTGTCGCCTCGACCTCTTCCCCTCTGGCTGTATCCGAAGGATGGTCCGCCCCTGAACGGCCTTCCTCCTCGTCTGTAGCGAAAATCCGTCCGGGTTCGCCTGAACCCGAGGGCGTTTTGGAATTTACGGCCTTTCTGTTCCGTGTTCTTGGCACTCTTATTGTCTACTTCTACTTGCTTGTAAAGGTAGGCGAGCTGACCCCCGAACATTTTGGACTTGTCCAGAGGTTTGCCTTTGATGGGGGTAGGTCCCGAATACACAGTGTATTCCTTGCCGTCATTATCCATCACTTTCTTTGACCTGGCGACTTCTTTCCCAGCGTCTGTAGTGACGGATTTGAACACGTTTTCGAACCTGCGATGCGTCATGTAGTTGCTCGCCGCAGCGAGCAAGGCAATGCCCCTGTCCATTACACGGGCCAAAGACGAGAACTTATTCTCGGTTTGCATGCGGTTAGCGACCGGGATAATTGAAGTCAAAGACCCCAAAACTGCCTTATGGATTAAACATAGGGCAGTTTTGTAGCGGCGACGTTCGTCTGAAAGATGGATGCCAGCATCCATCTCCTTACTAACCGTTGCGGGGATACCTTTGATATCGGAAATCTGTTCGGTCAATTTGTTAATGACCTCCGCCGGTTTGAAGGTGGTAAAGTGGCCATTAACAGTTATTCTCATCATGGTTGTAGTACGAACCTTCTTTGCCTTCTTTTTGGTAATTTTCTTACCGACCTTAGCGCCTATTTTGGCGTAAACCCCAGCGCGTTCCGTGTCGGAATCTGAGTCAGTGGATGAGGAGTCATCTGACGAGTCCGAGGACGAGTCTTTCTTCTTTTTCTTTTTCTTAGATTTCTTGGCTCTTTTAGCGTTAGACTGCTTAGTGAATTCATCACCCGAGCTGCTCACTGTGCGGCGTTTCTTGCTGCGCACTTTCGGTTACGTAACCTCAGTGGCCGAAAGCGTATCTTCCTCATCGTCGGAAAAATCTTCCCAATCCTCATCAGGGATTTGGGAAGGGCCCGAAAAGGAATGAGCCTGGAATTGGCGCATCTTTTCTTCCATCATTTGTGCCATCTTTTCCTCCCAACCTTTAGGTTGAGGTGGTTGGTCACTGTCCCGGTCGGACGTCTGGGCCCCGGGCTGTGGGGACGGCGGAGCCGTAGCAGCTGGTGACGAATCATAATCTGGAGGGGCAATGCCCACGGCTGCCGCGGGCGGCTTATTGCGCCGAGTGGCCATCGGTTTCTGTAACGACAAAAGGGTGTTACTTAAACCGGAATCATCTCAACTACACAATGTGTAAACCAGAAAACTGGGTTGAGGTATAAGGTACAGAACTACGTGTATTACAACGTTTCAGTACAGGCGTGAAGCTAAAGTTTGCCGTAGGTGCATGGTAACGAAACCAACCAAACGGGGGGAGTCGATCCTTAGATCGCCCACTCTCTCTGTTCCGTACACTTCTCCCACCCGCGGCTACAATGCCAGCAAGTTGGAGAAAATATTACGAAACTTGGAGGTTCGCCTTAAAACCGGTCTGGGGTGTCTATAAAAGACACCCAGAAGCATCCCCAACATCATCCTCTATTAGGATCCGGGAGAATTTTCTTAGGAAATGAGCAACTCGGGTTACCATTTCTCCCTGTCTCAAAAACAGGTTTCGATAGAACAAAGGACTATCGGTTTCGTTCGTGCCAGCGGCACCCAGTGTTCTATCCTCAAGTTAAAAAACACGTACAAAGTCCAAAAGGGACCTGAGAAAGTTCTGAACTTTCATAATGTGATGCTATAATGCATCATACACAATTTAAACTAAGTTTCCATTACTTACTTCGTGAATAAGTAGTCTTAGTAGATAAATCCTGTTGGAGCAACTCACAAACGTCCTCCCGTTGTGAGTCACTTATGCTAATTGCTGGACCCGGATGTGCTTCCTTCTCCCTAGCCTGCGGCTAGCCAGAGGCGGTATACCGAGGTAAAATATAGAGATATATATATATAGTATAGTTATACGAATCTTACCTGGCTACAGATGATGGATAACTATTGTTTTCCCGAGGTACTAGCCTCGGATAGTCGTGGGCTAGGGAGAAGGAAGCACATCCGGGTCCAACAATCTTTTACATACTTAATAGGATCAAAAATGATCTCAACATTCTATGGATACTAATATGTTTTCGTTTCGGCACAAACCTACGTCATAGTTGTGGTAGGGTAGGATGGGTGGGCCCTAGCCCATGACTATCCGAGGCTAGTACCTCAGGAAATCAACAGTTATCCATCATCTGTACCCAGGTCAGATTTGTATAACTATACTACTTTACCTCAGTACTACACCTCTGGCTACTCGTAGTCCAGGGAGAACTTATGTAATCTCATTTTTGATCCTTTTATACTTATCTTTAAACATATAATGTTTCAGTACAAAAAAGAATTTTGTTGTTTCTCAGACATCTTTAGTTGGTGAATAGGCGAGTCACCAGGCCACTTGACTTTTCTAGTCGTTTGTTGTAATGTTTTGCAAACGATCTAGCCATCTTCCAGCCGACGTGCACCAGGATTCTCTTCACTGAGATTCCCAACTGTCTTGCTTTAGAGACCATGGCCCCCGCGTTGAGTGGGATGTGTAGCATCCCACATCAACGCCTGCCTCTTGCAGCGCCTTGATTGTCCATCTTGCGAGTAGGTCTCGCAAGATAGCCTTATGCGGTTTAATAAAGCTTATTAAGAGCTGTCTGGAATTCCATATTCCCCATGACTTAGATATATAAGCCCTAATGGCTGACACTACACAAATACGTCGATCAACTGGAAAACTATTTACAGGCACCGTGGACAGCGGGTCCCTGTGCAATTCGACTTTAGTAATGTCTGCAAATCGAAGGTCAGCCTGTCTTTCGCTCCTAATATGACTGCCGCTAGCCATGGTTGTGTATCCCACTCTGGTACTATCAGTACTGCATGCGAGTGATCCATCTTGATCTTCCTGGCCACTCTGCTGATAATGCTGAATGGTGGGAATATGTAATAACATTTATTATTCCAAATCAGAGAAAATGCATCCACTCGCCAGGCTTCTGGCTCGGGATGCCCAAACAGTTATTTGGGTAACTTTCTGTTGTTTCGTGATGCAAACAAATCAATTTCTGGCTTGCCCCATTTATCACAAATCTAATTGAAAATACTGTGACTTAACGACCATTCTAGATGATCATGGAAATGTCAACTTTTTCTGTCAACCAAAGTATTTAGTTAGCCATATATCATGTTCCTGTGCCCAGTCCCAAATTAGTTTGGCTAAATGGTTACATGGTTTGGAACGCGTCCCGCCATATTAGGTATGTAAGCCATGGCTGTCATATTATCTGTTAATGCCCAGACATGATTTTTAGACTACGTAATCCCATATAAATAGCTCTGAGCTGTAGTACATTAATGTGATTGGAGATTTCATCTTCCATCCACCGACCACCGGTTGCCTGTTGGTCTCTATGAGCCCCCTATCCTTCTAATGATGCATCAGTCATCACTACCGTATTGGGTTCTCCCATTCTAATGGGGTTAGGTGAATTATCAATGTGTGAAAACCACCACATAATATCCTGTAGGCCTTCTGGCAAAATTGTCATAGGCCTTTCAAAATTTCCTTTAGCGTGAGCCAATGTTAAGTTCTTATCTATTTCTAGTGATTTAATATGGGCTTTACCATATAGAATAGCAGGGGCATAGGCTATCATGATTCCTATCAGGGGCATAGGCTATCATGATTGCAAATTGTCTTATCTTTGGTTTACTTAACTGTAATAATTGGTTTGCTGTTGTTGTAAATTTATCAACTTTCTGTTTCGTTAATGAAATGGTCATGTCTGTGGTGTCAATGATAAACCCCAAACACATTAATTTCTTTGTAGGTGTTAATACTGATTTAGTTTCATGTATGTAGAAACCTAACTTTGTAAGTGGTCTACTGCTGTTTGACATGGTTGTTGTGTTTGTGCAACAATGAAAGAATCATCAATATAGGGAAACATAATGTGTCCTTTCCTAGCCATGTGGGGAAAAAACGGCTTAAGCAACGTTGTGAAAATACGTGGACCACAAGCTAGACCATTCGGCATACACGCGAACTCATAAAGCTCATCATTCCAACAAAACCTGAGAAATTTCCGATCAGGTTTAAAAATCAGCACTGTATAGTATGCGTCCCTGAGACCCACACTAGCCAGCCAGAAGTCTTGCGTCACCAAGTCTCTAGCTGTTTCTAGGGAAAACATCTTGAAATGTTGATACTCGATTAATTTGTTTAACCATGTTAAGACCAAAATAAGTCTAATGTCCTCATTTGGTTTGGGTCGGGTGAAAATATTCTAGATAAATTCCCCAGCCACATGAAGCGCTGGCTCTATAATGCCTTCTTCACTAAATTTAAGGACTTGCTCATTCAAAGCCTCCCGTTCTGCAAAATCAAAACGATACGGAAAGGGTATACCTGTTTGTATGGGCTGTTCCATGAGTGGTATCCTAACCCCTCGACTAGGCTGAGGATAGTCAGATTATCGGTAATGTTATTCCATTTCGATAGGCAATTATTAATGTTACTAGCCTTAAATCCACTTATAAAAGCCTGCGTTGCCACCTCTACTTGTTCCCTGGGCGGGGGAATGGCTACTGCGGGGTGAACTCCCTCTTGAAAGGTCTGTTCCCATCGTTCCAGCCGAACGACTATCTCTGACCCCTTCCCCTGGCCTGGTAGCCATAGTTAGTCCTGAACCGGCCTCCACGCTTCTCCGCCAGCTTCATGATCACCTCCACTGGCTTGAAGGTGTGGAAATGACCTTGTATGGTCTTCCTCATCATGGTGGTGGTCTCGATTTTTCTCCTCTTTGCCACTCAGTTTGGCGTATTTCCCCGTCCGTTCGTTGTCTGAGTCCGTGTTCGTCGAGGACGAGTCAGACGAAGATGACTTGCTATTCTTAATCTTCTTCGACTTCTTCTTTGGCTTCTTCACCAGCAGCTTCTTTTTATGGGCCCTGGTGAAGTTGTCCCCCTCGGATGAATCCACCCTCTTTTTGTGCTTACGCTTACACCTGGGCCGCACCATCTCTTCCTGGGACTCCTCATCAGAAGAGTCCTGTGGTTTGGAAAAATCCTCCCACTCGGAGTCCTCCGACACGATCGGCTGCTTAGCCCTACTAGCACGCGGCTTAGCCGGGAGCAATTCCTAGGCGCCCTGGTGCAATCACTACCTAGGTTCTCTGATGCAAACACTACCTAGACTCCTTGATACAATCACTACCTAGACTCCCTGATGCAATCACAACCTAGGCTCCCTGATGCAATCACTACCTAGGCTCCCTGATATAATCACTACCTAGACTCCCTGATGCAATCACTAGCTAGACTCCCTGATGCAATCACTACCTAAGCTCCCTGATGCAATCACTACCTAGGCTGCCTGATGCAATCACTACCTAGGCTCCCTGATGCAATCACTACCTAGGCTCCCTGATGTAATCACTACCTAGGATCCCAGATGCAATCACTACCTAGGCTCCCTGATATAATCAGTACCTAGACTCCCTGATGCAATCACTACCTAGGCTCCCTGATGTGACCACTACCTAGGTTCCCTGATGCAATCATTACCTAGCCTCCCTGATGCAATCATTAGCTAGGCGCCCTGATATAATCACTACCTACACTCCCTGGTGCAATCACTACCTAGACTCCCTGATGTAATCATACCTAGGCTCCCTGATGCAATCACACCTAGGCTGGCTGATTCAATCACAATTCCGTTCATCTAGGTCAGCCGGCCCCGCCTCTCCAGAATCTCTTTGTTCTGGTGACCTTTGCCCTCTTACCGGCGGTGACCCGTCTTCATCTTCACTGAGCTCGTGAGGTGCATCCTTACTCCGCTTCGTAGCCATAGCTGGGCATCTGTAAGAAACCGAAAACCAAAAGGTTAGGAATCTGGCATGGTGGACGTGACACTGGCAAACAACAATTATTTTTACCAAAAGTGTCTAGTTGTGTTAAATCCGTATTTAAACCGTTTTTAACACAGGCGTGTGGTTAATTTTGTCAGTCATAGGTAACCGGTATGGATAACCAACCAAAACTAAACGAGGGGTAGGGACCAGTGTAGCGGTAGCCTCCCACACTCTCTGTCCAATAAACTTCTCCCACCTGTGACTTTTGTGGCCAACAAGTTGGAGAAAATACTACGGGACTCGGAGGTACACCTAAAAATTGTTGGGGAATCTTAAAGAAACCCAGGAATAAATCCTAACGATGTTAGTGGCTCCTGCCAAACATCTCTCCGTTCGGCAACGGGCGGCATTACAAAAAACAATGGCTGCATTGTTCTAATGATGTTACAACACATCGTAATTAACCTGTACATCAGTTAATTTTCCATCAAAAGTTTTAAAAACTTGACGTATGTGAATGCTATCAGGAACTGTACCAACGTATCCATTCAAAAAAACGATACTAACCTGGTCGGTTTAGTAGTTATGTAGAAAACTGCAGGAGCTACTCAACAAACGTCCTCCTGTTGTGAGTAGATTATGCTAATTGCTTGACCTAGATGTGCTTCTTTCTCCCTGGACTACTAGTATCCAGACGTAGTACCGAGGTGAAGCAAGAGTGGGGGAGTAGGGGACGTGGGGCGGGGCGGGGCAGCCCCGATGGCATCTGCAGTGCATTGCATACATACCCTGGTCAGAACTAACATCCCCCATCTAGTTGGCCTTCCTGCTACTACCGAAGTCGGTGTCAACCGCTCCAGGACTGGCTACCGCCGTTGGATTGATGTCCCCAACCTCCAGCGCTGTCCCTGCGGCACTACGATCTTCAATGTGGCCACATACTCGCCTCATGTGGCGCCATCGACAGATCTGCCATCAGTGACTTCATGGGTGGTGGTTTGGGGGGGTGTGTTTTTTGGTTTTTGTGGGTGGGTTGGGTGGGTTTGTTTGGTTGTGTGTGTGTTTGGGTGTTTGTGTGTGTGTTTGTGGGTTGGGTTTTTTTTGTGTGTGTGTGTGTGGGTTGTTTGTTTGTGTGTGTGGGTTGGGAGGGCTCTGACCGCCAACTCAGCGACAATAGGGCCGCTCTGGTTATCCTCTCCAGGATTTCCAAGTCATCCTGGAACACACTTGCTCGCTTCTACCGCCAGAACGTAGACATCATCAACGCTGTCGGTTGCCCAGACCATGACACCGAGGACTAGCATACCCCACCTCGTTGCCATAGCTGACTCGACACCACTACCAACTAACCACTAATTTTCACTAACAACTAACAGGGAACCCCACCCACTGCCTAACTAATCCCATCCTCACTTCACTTCACTTCTTCCTCTGGACTTGGCTGGACTTACTGTGCATAGCGGTGAATCCGGAGGGAGTGAAGTTTGGATCCTGGTTGAGTCAAACCAATGACTTATAAAATAGGTACCTGTTGCTGCTCGGCGCTTGGCGTTATGAGGTCAGGACAGAGACTGGGTGCACAGTGTCAGGATAATGTGACTGTGTCAGGTCATGGTGCCAGCGGCCTGATTTCCCAGTGGGGCAGCACTATAAAGTTGCCATGAGTACACGCTGTCACAAGTCGGTGCAAGTCCTGGTATGGCCTAGGGTTTTACTGGGGCGTAAAACTAACCAACCACCCAGCCTCCCGGGGCCTTCTCAGAGGACTGCTGTTGGGCTCTCAGAGGACTGCTGTTGGGCTCAGAGGACTGCTGTTGGGCTCTTTGGCCTCCCCCCCCACCTCCCAATTTCTCTGCCCACTACCCATCGGAAGCCAACTCCCGACCACATGGGACCGCTTTGAGCGGTGCCCATACAGTGCTGCAGAGTTGCAGCCTTCAGTGCACCAATGCGACTGAAAACTCCCCCAAAACAAACAATACATAGTCAGAGCACAAACCTAACAGTAACGGGATTATTTTATTTTGAAGGAAAAAAAACACCAAAAACTGCCAGCCAAATACTGAGTACGTGTTCAGTATAACGCGGTGCGAATACACACACACACACCCACACACATGGATACCCACTGACATGGACACCCACACACACGGACACCCACACACAAGGAGGGGAGGGAGGGTGTGTACACATGGCTACCCTACCATTCTCACCAAAATAACAAATCTTTTACAGCATAATATACAAGTGTTGGTTGGTTGTTGGAGTTTTACGTCCTGGCAACATCTAGGTCATATCAGTACAGGTACCGACTTGTGACAGTGCACGCTCATGGCGACTTTATAGTGCTCCCCAACTGGGAAATCAGGCCACCAGCACCATGACCTGATATTCCACCCAATCACATTATCCTGACACTGTGCTAACCAGTCCTTGCCATATCCTATTAATGTCAAGCGCCAGGCTAGGAAGTGGCAAGTATCAATTTTATAAGTCATTGGTTTGACTCGACTGGGAACCGAACTCCCGATTTAGTGCCAGGCTAGGAAGTGACAAGTATCAATTTTATAAGTCATTGGTTTGACTCGACCGGGAACCGAACTCCCGATCTCCCGCATAGGAGGCCATCGCTCTACCGATTCGGCCACCGTGTCCGGTCCATACAAGTGCATGCTCAGATATAATTGGTTCATTTTGACAGAACTAAATGGAGGGCAGGCAACAGGACAGGTGCACCACCGTTGCCAAATTTACATTAAACAATTTTATATAAAAAAAAGATAAAGAAAAGATAAATAATCTTTTTTTAAACTACAATTCAAAATCAATGATTTGTTAGTGAATCGCTCACCGGTGAGAAGGGGGGGGGGGAGGGGACCGGTCGGTTTTTGCGTGCCGCCACTCCCGCACCACGCACGGCATACACCCCCAACCTCCCATCAATAAGCACGCCCGTCACAATTAACGACTGATCCCCGCATCGAACTCGGTGATCAATCCCCGTCCTGCCGCTGATACCCCTCCCTATCGATCTGGTGCCCGGCGCGCCCGCCCCCACAAATCCCATCATTTTTCTGCTTTAAGCCGTGGCTCGCTAAGATGATTAGTTATAATAGTTGTGTGTAGAGTGAGAGAATGGGAGGGGGGAGGGGGGGGGGGGAGGGAGGGAGGAGGGAGGGTGGGAAGGAGGGAGGGTGGGAAGGAGGGAGGGTGGAAGGAGGGAGGGAGGGTGGGAAGGAGGGAGGGAGGGAGGAGGGAGGGGGGAGGGTGGGGGGAGGGAGGGGGGGAGGGTGGGAGGGAGGGGGGAGGGAGGGAGGGGGGAGGGGGAGGAGGGAGGGCGGTGGTGTGGGGGGGGGGGGGGGGGGGGGGGGGAGGGAGGGAGGAGGAGGGGGGAGGGAGGGGGGAGGGGGGGGAGGGAGGGAGGTGGGCAGGGAGGGAGGGGGGAGGGAGGGAGGAGGGAGGGAGGGAGGGAGGGAGGGAGGGAAGGAGGGTGGGGGAGGGGCGGTGGTGTGGGGGGAGGAGGGAGGGAGATTGTATGGCACTGACAACTCACCAAGCAAGCATGCGAGGCAATGTTTGTGTACTAGAGTAAGAATGGTAATTGATTTGTTTATATTCGCATAATGCATTATGTGACTATAAATGAAAGTGATCCCTATCTCACATTTCACTGGGAATTAAGAGGATAAGGTACGGAATGGTTAGCTCAGTGTCAGGGTAATGTGACTGAATAGGATATCAGGTCACGGTGCTGGTGGCCTGATTTCCCAGTGGGGCAGCACCATGAGTGTGCACTGTCACAGGTCGGTACCCGTCCTGACATGACCTCATGTATAATTAGTGATCCACGAGTCTAAACTGTTGTAGCCTTCACATACACTTGTTTCAGTTTGATTTCATATAGAAAGCTTATCCAATTGCCCAAGCATTCCCTTGTCTAGGTCACTCCAGTTAAGAAGGGTCATTGGGGGGATGAATGACCCCTAGCCACAGCTGGGTTACAATGGCAATACAGGCTGTAAACAACTCCCACCGAATAGGTTGCTTCAAGATACTTTCCCCTGATCATGATCATTATGAACGGCAAACGATGTAGAGGACCGCCTCAAACTCAATGGTTTGGCAGTCTAAGGCAGCTCACTGGCATGAGAAGGATCCCGTATTAATTCAACAGGTAGGGGATCAAACACTGGTGACGAACAGTCATAAATATTCCCGACAGGATGAACAAGTACTGACCGACGGACCGACGGACCGACGGACCGACGGACCGACGGACCGACGGACCGACGGACCGACAGACCGAAAGCTCTTTTGACCATGTTTCTATAACTTTCTAAGTGCCCCCAGAGGTCGTCTCAGAAACTGTGTACCACATCTTTGGTTTCCATGTTACATTGTTAACCAATAAGCCTTTTTTGGGGGTGTAGCAAGTTAAATAGTTATTGTTGCCTCTGTGTGTTAAGTACGTTAGCAATACTACATGTATTTAATCTATCCCAGAAAATGTATCCAACATATGCTTATTTGATTTCATGCTAACGTCAAAATGTGTATATTAACACCATGCATCTATCTAAACTTTCTTTTTCAATTTACTTTTTGTAAGATCTTTTTTTTTGCTTGAACTGTAATCAAACAAATCTTGCTTGAATTTGCTGTGTGTGTTAAAATAATGTTATGGATGTGTGTTAAAATGATGCCATAGATAAGTATTACACGGTTAACTTTAACAGTTTTCTCAATTTCTATGAGATCAAAAAGTGAGAGAAAAAAATCCAACACATGGTCCACAACTGGTTCGTCAAAGGCTCTGGTGTGTGCTGTCCTGTCTGTGGGAATGTGCATATAAAAGACCCCTTGCTGCTTATCGGAAAGAGTAGCCTATGTGGCGGCAGTGGGTTTCCTCCAACGAAATATGTCAGAATGACCATATGTTTGATGTCCAATGATAGCCGATGATAAAAATCAATGGTCTCTAGATGCGTCGCTAAATAAAACAAACTTTCCTTTTTTTTGCTATGACCTGTAATGTTTTCGGCTATTATTTGGAATGTTTTCACTTTTGGTTTCCATGTCAGTCACAAATGTGGTACACAGTTTCTGAGAACCACCCATATAGATTACACACGGGGCTAATAATCTCCCCCCCCCCCCCAAGTCGCTCTTCGTGACGTCATTCATTACTGTCTGGTACCACAGCACTACTGACAGCTTCTATCACCACACGTGTTTGCCTGTCACCGAGCGGGGCCATAACTAACTCGCCGGTACCTAGCTATGATTCAGACGCTGCTGAGGCTTAGAGAGACGCGCCAGTCTTAAGGACTAATCAGGTCGACGGTAACTAAGTTTGAAAAGTGTTCTATGGCACACCTCAGCTCAGGATAGCTATCTGTATGATTTGGATGGTTGTTGGAGTTTTACGTCCTGGCAACATCTCAGGTCATATCTAGGACAGGTACTGACTTGTGACAGTGCGCATTCATGGCGACTTCATCGTGCTGCCCCACTGGGTTGGTTGGTGGCTGGTTGTTGGAGTGTTACGTCCTTACAACATCTAAGGTCATGTCTAAAACGGGTACTGACTTGTGACAGTGCGCACTCATGGAGATTTTATCATTATAGTGCAGCCCCGCTGGGAAATCAGGCCACCAGCACCATGACCTGATTCATATCCCACCCTGTCACATTATCCTGACACTGAGCTCACCAGTCCTTGCCCTATCATATTAATGCTGAGTGCCAAACTAGGAAGCGACAAGTATCAATTTTGTAAGTCATTGGTTTGACTCGACCGGGAATTGAACTGCCGATCTCCGACACGGGAGGCCTGCGCTCTACCGATTTGGTCACCGCGCCGGGGCTATCTATATGAAGCTCGCAGGTATTGCGTTAACAAAATAATATTGATAAATATATTAGGTTGATTGTTATAATCTACACAACTTTATTTAGTTTGAAGTGACTTTTATTTTTAAAAGGCTTAACTTTGGAGATATTTGAAGTGAAAACATGCCAAATTAATTGTGGCATACTTGTCCAAACCGGGAGACCATAGGCTTCAGTAGTAACAGGTTCTATAAATAGATTGACTTAGTGTTTGTTGCCTTCTAAGTTCTATGCAGCAACAAATGCTTATTAAATGCACCAGTATCTATCTTGGATATGCAGAATCCAATCTAAGTAAGTATTTTGGCTTCGAAAATGTTATGCTTCTATTGGATTGTGCAGCTTTACCAAACAAACTTGTTATAATTGTTCCACTTTAGGCTTACAAAGGGATATGTAATTTTCTCTGTCTTTTTACATCTTCCCTTTGTGGTACATAATTTCTTTTTCACAACCACGCCCTGTCAAGTTCACTGCACCTGAAATCAGTTACTGCATATTTACACCGAGGGCGTGGGTTCGATCCCTGACCGAGACAAACAACAGAATTTAAATTTGCATTATGCTGGGCATCAGGGGGTAGGGACTTCTTGAGTCAGTGTTAAAATACTACTACAGAGTGGGATATCATATCATGGTGCTGACGGAATGACATCTCAGTGGGGCAGCCCTA
Source organism: Branchipolynoe longqiensis (assembly GCA_030323885.1). Taxonomy (NCBI): domain Eukaryota; kingdom Metazoa; phylum Annelida; class Polychaeta; order Phyllodocida; family Polynoidae; genus Branchipolynoe; species Branchipolynoe longqiensis. Next base: position 157,200,534 of record CM059186.1, read on the forward strand.
TAGAGCCACCGCGAGGAAACACTGTTACAAGCATATATACCCATCCTGATGTTCTTAGGTCTTAAAACCCCAATCACTCACTCACTCACTAACCTCACCATAGCAGATATTTCTTGGTTTTCCTAGGGTTTTACGCCCTAGCAACACCTAACATAATATCAGGGGGGATACTGAATTGCTACAGTGCAAACTCATGGCGACTTTCAAAGTGCTGCTCCACTGAGACACCTGGCCGCCATCACCATGACCTGATATCCCACCCAGTCACATTATTCTGAAGCAGTCTTTGCCCTATCATAGCAATGCTACTTTCCAGGCTAGATAGTGACATGTATCAATTTGATAAGTCATTAGTTTGACTCGGCTAGGGTTGCAACTGACAACCTCCCACACACGAAGCGATAGTGCTCTAGTCGATTTGCCCATCCCGTCAGATTACACAAGTTGAATAACAGCAAGAGACTGTATGACAAGATACGCCACTCAGAGCTTTCCCACGAAATACAGCAAACAAGGTAATTGGACAGGTCCCCTAGCCCAGTCTGACTGCTGTACCATTGGAATTAGGGGACAGGTTCCCTAGCTCACCCTCACTGCTGTACCATCAAAGACAATGAAAACAATATTATAGTAAATTAAAGTTCAAACATACTTTAAGCACTTTAATCTGTGCCACACATAAATAAACTTGTGATGATGTCTGAGAAAGAAAACTACTACTACACCTGATCAAAGACAATGCACCTTGTTTGCCGTGGGGTGGCGCCACTGCATGATTATTTAAGAAATTCTCATATGAAACCGCTGGGTGCCGCGTCTTGTCATACATTGCCTTTGATAACAGTTAATTATCCATGTACTTCATATCAGTATCGATGGACAAAATATGGGTTTCCTTGGAGTGGTGGCGATGCGGGTGGGGGTTTCCCCCTGAATTCAATGTGGGATAAAAAACTAATAATAATAAAAAGAAGTATTGCATATGAAAAAAATAGGAGAAAAGCAGTAAAAGAACTAATGCATGCACTGTAGGCTAGGGACCCATGACCCTTCAGGTGTGGGTTGTGGCCATATGGTGGCAGCACAGGCCTGCCCACGTGACTTAGTGCCTATAAAGGCTGGCTCAGACTGATGCATAGGAAATGACTCGTCGGGATTACTACCATAAACGTCCCATTTATCATATCATAATCTTCATAACTTTGCGTTGATGGGTCTGCAAACGGCTGCTAAGCCTTATTGTACAGCGTGGGATAATGTCCTGTGTGTGTCTCTACTATTACTGAGAGGTCTGCATACTGAAGGTGCAAGCAACCCTGACAAGGAAACCAGCAACCTCCAACCTTCCCCCGGGACTATGTTATACATTATATCTATATAAATGTGTCTCCTAAATACAAGTGTGTAATTACAGTTGTATAGTCCGATGGCTTTGAGTTTGTGCCCATTTTCTACATTGTCTGATCGATAAATAGATATACAAGATTGATCATTATAATCTTCTTTACTTTAATTTGAAATAACTTTTGTATTAAATGGCTAACTTTGGCAATATTTAAAGTGAAAACATAAATTAATTTTGGCAAGTACGTCAATGGTCTGAGACTAATTTTGTTGTTGGTAAATATGTTGATTCTGCTGAATAAGTTCTTTTGTAAGCGCATGAGTGCACACTCATGGGGACTTTATAGTGCTGTCCCACTGTGATGCCAGGCCACTGACACCATGACCCGATTTCCAAACCAGTCACAGTTTTCTGATACTCAGCTAACCTCTCCTGGCCCTATCCTAGCGATACCAAGCACCTGGCTAGGTAGTGACAAGTATCAATTTTGTCAGTAATTGGTTTTACTCAGCTGGGATTCGAACTCCCTACCTTGAAGCATCGGCCACCGCGTTCTGCTACACAGTCAATAAGGGTTGTAATTATTGCAAGCCTTGTTGACAACATAGTTAGTTGCATGGCTTTTGTTTGTTTGTTGTTTTATGTCCGAGCAATATCTAGGGTCATATCAGGACGGGTACCGACTTGAGAGAGCACACTCATGGTGGCTTTATAGTGCTGCCCCACTGGTAGACCAGACCGCCATGACCCGATATCCCACACAGTTACATGATCCTGATACTGTGTTAACCAGTCCTTGTCCTAGCCTATTAATGCCGAGCACCTGGTTAGGTAGTGACAAGTATCAATTTTATAAGTCATTGGTTTGACTCGACTGGTATTCCAACTCGCGACCTTCAAGCATCGGTCACCGCGTAACTTTTCAAGACTTTCCAGGCCCCATATGGACCCTGTATGTATTGGCGGGTCAATCGAAGGCTATCCCATGGATTATGCTTAGCTCTATGCCCCATGGTCAAACGAAATGCACAAAGTGAAACCACATTCTAAGTATCGAAATATATCAGGACGACAGCGAGCCCGTAGAGCGTGTGAGCTAAGGATCGTCTCCTTCGGTATCATATGAGCCATAAAATCTAAAGTAAGCGAATAACGCTATTTGCGTGTTCAATATTAGAAATACGTATTCTATGTGTGCAATTGGGGGTTCTAAAAATAACTTAGATACCCAAAATTAGATCTTTTTTAAAGCAACTCAAGTTGTTGGAATATGCTAATTGACCTGAAACAGGAACTGCTTTAATCTCCCTGGGCTGTGAATGCCCTGGTGGCAACATCCCCAGATAGATAAATAAATAAATATATATATATATGCTGTATAAACAATTATATGAGAATAATTATCCGTAAACTAATTACCCATGAACTGTGTCTTTAATTAACACCAAAATGACACTACACAACTGATGACACTCTACTCAAGTGACTAGTCAGACCTCCTGCCTCGCCTGGTGCTGCCACCTGGCTTATTCAGCTATCCTGGCACTGCCTCAAGCCTATACCACTCGCTTATATATAGTATAGTTATATGAGTCTTACCTGGCACAGATGATGGATAACTGGTGTTTTCCGTAGGTACTAGCCTCGGGTAGTCGTGTGTGTTTGTTGTTGTTTTATGTCCTAGGAACATCTAAGGTCATATCAGGACGGGGGTAGTCATGGGTCAGGGAGAAGGAAGCACATCCGGGTCCAGCAATCTTTTAATACTTCATAGGATAACAAAATTATCTCAATATTCTATGGATACTCTTATGTTTTCATTTCGGCACAAGCCAACTGAATAGTCGTGGTGAGGCTAGTACCTCGGGAAAACACCTGTTATCCATCATCTGTACCAGGTAAGACTCGTATAACTATATTATTTAACCTCGGTACTACGCCTCTGGCTACTCGTAGTCCAGGGAGAATTTTACGTAATCTCATTTTTTTATCCTTTTATTCTTAATATTTAAACATCCTATAATGTTTTAGTACAAAATAGAATTTTGTGTTTCTCACTCGCGGTTAGTCAGTGAGTAGGTGAGTCGCCAGGCCGCTTGACTTTTCTAGTCATTTGTTGTAATGTTTTGCAAACGATCTAGCCATCTTCCCGCCCACATGCACCAGGATTCTCTTAACTGAGATTCCTAACTGTCTTGCTTTGGAGACCATGGCCCCACGCGTTGAGTGAGAAGCATAGCATCCCGTATTAACGCCTGCCTCTTTGAGCACCTTGATGGTCCATCTTGCGAGTGTGTCTCTCGAGATAGCTTTATGTGGTTTATCAGAAGCTGTCTGGAATTCCTTATTCCACGTGACTTGGATATATATGTCCTAATGGCTGACACTACACAAATCCGTTTATCATCCGGAAAACTATTTACATGTACCGTGGACAGTGGGTCCCCTGTACGATTCGACTTTAGTAATGTGTCCAAATGGAATGTTGCCTCATCCTTATCTATCTCTAGTCCGTCCAGAGACAGTGCCACAATTGTTTGGCCTCTTGTGTCCCATCACTAGCAGTAATAGGACTGCTACCTTAAATCCTAGTTCTTTCATTGATAAATGTCTATTACTAGGCCATGACTTAAATAACTTAAATACTACTGACACATCCCAAAGCCTATTATATTTGGGTTTGGGTGGGTTTCTTTCATACAGTCATCTAATAAACCAGTGTACTAACTGATGCTTTCCAATCGTTTGTCCATCTACCCTCGGTAGAATAATTGAAAGTGCACATCTTGCTGCATTAATCGCACCAAATCCTAATCCCTCATCTTCTAATATTCTTAGAAATCTTACAACTTGGGCTATTGGAGGTTTTTATGGCTTGACTCTTTTAATCAGACAATGAAGTCCCCATTTCTTTAAATAACTTGTATATAATTTCACCTTTCCTTTCCTCCAGGTATGTAAAATAAGTCTTTCTTGTGTAATCTTGTCTAAACCATATTGTTCTAAATGTTTTCTTAAAAAAGGAATGCCAAAAGGGGTGTCATTGACAAGTCTCTGTGAACTGTCAGTGGTCCTTGATGATGTAGGTTGTTCCTTTTTCGTGGAAACCTGAGCATGTCTTTTGCTTCTAAGGTTACTGCCGCTAGCCATGGTTGCATGTCCCATGTTGGTACTGTCAGTACTGCGTGTGAGTGATCCATCTTGATCTTCCTGGCCACTCTGCTGATAATGCTGAATGGTGGGAATATGTAATAAAATTTATTATTCCAAATCAGAGAAAATGCATCGACTCTCCAGGCTTCTGGCTCTGGATGCCAAGTACATATTTGGGTAACTTTTTATTGTTGTGTGATGCAAATAAGTCAATTTCTGGTTTGTCCCATTTATCACAAATTTGGTTAAAAATACTCAGATTTAATGACCACTCTAGATGGTCGTGGAAATGTCGACTTTTCTTGTCAGCCAAAGTATTTTGACTGCCTGGGATATGTGCTACTGTTAGCCATAAGTCGTGTTCCTCTTCCTAGTCCCAAATTAGTTCGGCTAACTGGTTACATGGTTTGGAACTAGTCCCTCCCATATTCGGTATATAAGCTGTAGCTGTAGTCTTATCTGTTAACACCCTTACATGATTTTTAGGTAGACGAACTAGGCTACATACTCCTAGATAAATAGCCCTAAGCTCTAGTACATTTATGTGATTGGAGATTTCATCCTCTATCCACCGACCACCTGTTGCCTGTTGGTCTCTGTGAGCCCCCCAACCGTCTAGCGAAGTGTCTGTTGTAACCATGGTATTCTAATGGGGTTGGGAGAATTCGTAATGTGTGCTAGCCAGCACATAATCTCATCTAGACCTTCTGCCGAAAATTCCCTTTAGTGCGAGCCAACGCTAAGTTCTTATCTATTTCTAGCGATTTAATATGTGCCTTGCCGTAAAAATAGCTGGCATATAAGCTATCATAATTCCTATCAGTATTGCCACTTGCCTTATCTTTGGTTTGTTCAATTGTAATAATTGGTTTGCTGTTGTTGTAAATTCATTTTGTTCAGTTAACGAAATGGTCATTTCAGTGGTGTCAATAAAGAATCCCAGAAACTTTAGCTTCTTTGTCAGTGTTAATACTGATTTCGTTTCATGTATATAAAAGCCTAATTTGTTAAATGTCTGACATAGCTCATCTACTGCTGTCTGACAATGGTGTTGTGTTTGTGCCACAATAAATGAGTCATCAATATACAGAAACATAACATGTCCTTTCTTAGCCATGTGGGGAAAAAACGGTTTAAGTAACCTTGTGAAAATGCTTGGGGTGCAAGCTAGCCCATTAGGCATACAGGTAAACTCATAAAGGTTATCATTCCAATAAAACCTGAGATATTTACGATCAGATTTATAAATTGGTACTGTATAGTATGCATCCCTGAGATCCACACTGGCTAGCCAAGAGTCTTGAGTTATTAAGTCTCTAGCCGTTTCTAGTGAAAACGTTTTGAAATGTTTATACGCAACTAATTTATTTAACCTTGTTAAATCCAAAATTAGTCTGACATCTCCATTTGGCTTGGGTCTATTGAAAATAATAGAAATAAATTCGCCAGGCTGGTTCTATAATGTCTTTCTCACAAAATTGGTGAAGGACTATTTTGCCTAGGCTCTCACTCCCTCCACTAAGCTAAGAATAACTAGATTATCCGCAATGTTGTTCCATTCCGGTAGGCAATTATTTAAATTACCCGCTTTAAATTTGCTTACTGGAGTCTGTGTTGCCACCTCTACTTGTTCCCTGGGCAGGGGAACGGTTTCTGGAGGGTGAACTCCCTCTTGAAGGGCCTGTTCCTGTCTTTCCAACCGAACGACTGCCTCTGGCCTCTTCCCCATGCCTGATAGCCATAGTTCGCCCCGAACCGGCCTCCTCGCTGTCCGGTTTGACGACTTCGAAAATCCTGCCTCGTCTTCTTGAAGCGGGCAGAATTTGAGTCTCCAGATTTCTTTTTGTCGGTTTCCATGTGTTTGCCGCACTTGGTCCCGGTCTCGACTTGTTTGAACAAGTACTGGAGTTGACCTCCGAACATCTTTGTCTTGTCCAAAGGCTTGCCTTTCACTGGCTTGGGGGCAAGGAATAACTTGTATTCTTTCCCATCATTGTCCATCACCTTCTTGGACCTGGCTACCTCTTTTCCAGCATCCATACAGACCGCTTTGAAAACGTTCTCAAACCGTCTGTAGGAGAGGAAATTGCTGGCCTCTGTGAGCAGTGCAATCCCCCTGTCCATTTCTTCACACAGGGACGAGAACTTGTTCTCGGTCATCATCCTAGTCGCAATAGGCATGATGGCTGCCAGTGCTGACAACACCTCCTTGTGTACGGTGTGTAAGACCCCTTCAAATTTCTTGCAGTCCTCGCTCAACTTAACGTCACTGTCCATCTCCTTGATGGCAAATTCCGGGATTCTTTTGATCCCTGTGAACTTTTCTGCCAGCTTCGTACTTACTTCCGCCCACTTGAAAGTATTGAAGTGGCCCTGAATAGTCTTCCTCATCATGGTGATGGTCTGGATCTTCTTTCTCTTAAGTGTCTTGCACTTCTTGACCACCTTGCCACTGAGGTTGGCATATTTACCTGCCTGCTGGGTGTCCAAGTCGGAATTCGTCAACGACGAATCCGACGAGGAGTCTGAAGAAGACTTTCTCTTCTTACTATTCTTTGATTTCTGTTTCTTACTTTTCTTCACCAGCGGCTTCTTTTTATGAGCCCTGGTGAACTAATCTCCATCAGAGGTCAGCTCTTTCTTGTGTTTTCATTTGTGTGAAACCACAACCACTTCCTAGGGGGACTCCTCATCTGATGAGTCCTGATCCTCGGAAAAGTCCCCCACTCGGACTCTTCCGAAACTGGCGTGGGTTTAGCAGCCTTAGTAGCGCGCGGTCTCACAGGGAGCATCTCTTCCAACTTGAGTTGTACCAGACATGTCAGCTGCACATCTAGGTCAGTCGGGCAGGGCTCAGAGACTCCTGCCTCCTCAGAATCCCTTTGTTCTGGTGACCTTTGTACCCGTACCCGTGATGGTGGGTCTTCGTCTTCACTGAGCTCTAGGGGAGCATCAGCTTTACTCCGCTTCGTAGCCATAGCGGGGAGTCTGGAAAAGTACCCAAACCAAAGGTAAGGCATTATTCCAGGTAAACCTCACATGGGTAAATAGAGCATTATTATACCAAGTGTGGACCATAGTGTTAAATCCGTATTTAAACCGTTTTTAACACAGGCTTGTGGGTATTTGAGTGTCATAGGTATGCAGGTATTGCAAGTATTACAATACCTCCGGGAGTTTGACGCCCCTGCCCTGCAGAGTTGTAAACAGGTACAGGTTCTTGACAGAACCGAAGGCTAAGGGAGCAAACCCTAAATAAAAAACCATGCCACTGTGGCAGCATTAAGGGCGGTTGATGTATGGAACTCCCAACATCTCCCGACCAGCCACTGCAGGGACAAATAGTTTTGCGCCTGTCTTGACATGTTCTTGCCGGTGTGAAACCTCTATTTGCTCCCCGAGAGAGTGCCGCTGGTAACTTGCAAAAGCCAGCAGGACTTAAACACTTTTGCTGGCAGCTTTCATGAAATGTACAACCGCACAAAACACCATACCGGCTCGGTCATCGCCCGGGTGAAACCTGAAGCTGAGAGACATTAAGACCGACTCATGGACATCACTCTCACAGCAGAGAGCTAAATGGAGAGCGGAAGTCAAGTAATGAAAGCAGTCTTTGTCGCATCACGACCGACAGCATGATGATGATGATGAGGTAAACGGTATGGACAACCAACCGAAACCAAACGAGGGGTAGGGAACAGTGTAGCGGTCCCTCTCATAATCTCTGTCCTGTAAACTTCGTCCACCTGTGGCTTTAATTGCCAACAAGTTGAAGAAAATACTACCGGACTCGGAGGTACGCCTAATAACCATTGGGAATCTTAGAGAAACCCAGGAAATAAATCCTGATGAGGAAATGGCTCCTTCCAAACATCTCTCCGTTCGGCAATGGGTGGCATATAAAAAGAACAATGGCTCTATCGTTCTAACGATGCTACAACACATCGTAATTAACTGTAAACCAATAAATACTCCACGACAAGTTATAAACTCTTGATGTATGTGAATGCTAACATGAACTACCATAACGTCACCAGTTAAAATGGTACTAACCTGGTTGGTTTAGTAGTTAATGTAGAAAAACTGCCGGAGCTACTCAACTGAGTAGATTATGCTAATTGCTGGACCTGGATGTGCTTCCTTCTCCCTGTACTACGAGTAGCCAGAGGCGTAGTACTGAGGATTAGCTGTAAAAACCTGTGGTGAGATTAATCAATTTTCGTTATAAAATAATCAATGATCTGTTAGCACAAAACGTAGAGCTGATCCCTGGTGTGTTGATCACTCCGGCATGGGGCGTGGCGGCGGTCAGTGAACCAGCAGGACACGTAACCGTCCAAGTGGAGGCTCCGGATCAGGGACAGCAACGTCATACACGAGTATGATTAATTATACAGGCACCCAGGCCCACTTCTCGTGACGTCACGAGGGTGAAGCGGCGTAGGGCGGAACTAAGTAACAACCTATACAGTTGGTTGGTTGTTGAAATTCTATGTCCTGGAAACATGTAAGGTCATATCAGGACAGGTACCCACTTGTGACAGTGTACACTCATGGTGACTTTATAGTGTTGCCCCACTGGGAAATCAGGCTGCCAGCACCATGACCCAATATCCCACTCAGTCATATTATCCGGATGCTGAGCTAACCAGTCCTTGCCCTATCCTATTAATGCAGAGCACCAGGCTAGGAAGCAACAAGTATCAATTTTATGTCATTGATTTCACTAGACCGGGAACCTGAACTCCCGATCTCGGCGGACGTAAAATCCACACATTGTCGAGCGTTGTCGTACGTCGAAAGTTTTGTGCATGCACAAAACTTTGCCGACCCCCTGACGTGCAATGCCGTATCTCGACAAACGTCGACATACATTGACCTATACCAATGTGTGCCTAACGCATAACGAAGTATCCCAACGTAGTGGCCCAAAATCACATACATCAACGTATGTGTGCACGATGCGTCGTAATGTGACAGCACCATTAGTGGGTTGGCCACAATAAGTTCAGTATGATGGGCTAAGATGGTAGGTCGCTGCAAAAACTGTACTTCTTATTTAGGGTATGGTGTGTGTGTGATGCGGGTGGGTGAGAGAATGGAGCCCCCCCCCCCCCCCCAAGTCCCCACAATCAACCCGGTTAGCTCTGCCACCTGATATATAGAGGGTGGTTAGTTGCCTGTATAGCTGAGGTAAGTAATTGAGTGAGGGTGGAGGGAGGGGGAGGACAAGGAGCGAGGGGTATTCTGGATAGGACGTGTACAAGTGCAGCTGGAGTTGGGTCCTCCTCTCAACGTGAACAGCGCCAGGGCGCCACATGAGTGCCTCCACCTGGTATCTAACGCTGGAACTAATGGATCACGGTGCTGGTGCTGCCCCTGGCTGTGGCGATCACTGAGATCCAACGGGTCGGCGTACACAATACACTGGACTGCTAAGTAAGTAAGTATGTAAGTATGTATGTATGTATGTATGTATGTATGTATGTATGTATGTATGTATGTATGTATCTATGTATGTATGTATGTATGTATGCATGGATGTATGTATGTATTTATGTAATACTTTGCCCTACATGGATAATTGTTTAATTGTTTATTTGTTTGTTGGGTTTTACGTGTTGGCAACATCTACGGTCATATCAGGACGGGTACCGGTTTTTTTACACTGCGCACTCATAGTGACTTAATAATGTTGCCACACTGGGAGACCAGGCTGCTGGCACCATTACCTGATTTCCCACTCAGCCACATTATCCTGATACAGAGCTAATCAGTCCTTGCCCTGTCCTGGCAATGCCAAGCATCAGGCTAGGTAGCGACACGTATCAATTTTGTAAGTAATTGGTGTGACTCGGCCGGGATTTGAATTCCTGACCTTCCGCACTGGAAGATTGTGCTCTTGCCGATTCCGCTACGACGCCCGGTCACATAGATAATTAAATACTAGTCGACCCTGAAGCAATTCACACACTCCCTATACTACTGACTACAGAGAAAGCCACAACTGAAACTACCTATAATTATTATAATCGCTCATCCAGGTCTTACAACAGATATATATGGGTTTGGTTTAATGTGGATTTACGTCCTATCAAGACGAGTACCGAATTGTGTGTGACACAGTGGGCACTTATGGCAGCTTTATAGTACTGCCATACTAGGATAATGAGTCACAGGCACCATGGCCCAAAATAACACACCGGCATATAGTTCTGATATTGAACTAACCAGTCATTGGCCTATCCTATTAAGGCCAAGCGCCAAGCTAAGAAGTGACATGTATCAATTTTGTAAGTCATTGGTTTGACTCGACCGAGATTCAAAGGGAGGCCTGTGCTCTACCGATTCGGCCACCGCGTCCGGTCAGAGGGGCCAGTCAGACCAGAGTTGTTGGCTTGATCCAATTCCTGTTTTGTCTTCGTTTGTATGGAATATAATAATAATAATATGCTCGAGTCTTTACTGCGCATGTGGAGAGCACTGACCTCGTCTGTTTCAGGCTCTGAGTTGGAGGACCCATCGTCATATCGAACCTCGCCACTACTGTCAAGCTGCTCATCTCAGTTATGCTTACAAGCAACCCTACCCCAACTCCTGTCCTCCAGGTGGCAGCGCCCCCACCGTCTACTAATCTGTCCAGTTCTCCACCGATTTATTTCTTTAACAAATTGTGCAGTAGATCTTTTTAGGGGGCCAGAGAGAGTTATTGGCTCGATCCAATTTCCGTGTTGTCTTTGTCTGTATGGAATAGAATAATAATAATATGCGCGAGTCTGTACTGCACATGTGGAGAGCACTGACCTCGTCTGTCTCAGGCTCCGAGTTGGAGGACCCATCGTCGTGTCGAACCTCGCCACTACTGTCAAGCTCTTCATCTCGGTTCATTTGCACCTCTGGATGGAAAAAACACACAATAAAAACAACAATACAAACAACAATCCATAAGCACACATCTCTACAACACCAAAGAAGCGCGGCTTTGGCTTCCTCACTTCATTCAATATTGATCAATGATACAGTTTGTTTTTTGTTGGAGTTTTACGTCCAGGAAACATCTAAGGTCATATCAGGATGGTTATCGACTTGGGGCAGTGCACACTTATGGTGACTTTATAGTGCTGCCCCACCGGGAAATCAGGCCGCCAGGACCATGACCTGACATCCCACTCAGTCACATTAACCTGACACTGAGCTAACCAGTCATTGCCCTATCCTAATAATGCCGAGCGCCAAGCTAGGGAGCGACAAGTATCAATTTTGTAAGTCATTGGTTTGACTGGACAGGGAATTGAACTCCCAATCGTGCTTGTTTTTTTTTTTCAAATATCCTAGCAACATTTAAGGCCATACCAGGACGGGTACCGAGTTCTTGTGAGAGTGTCCAATCATTGCAACTTCATAGTGCTCGTTGGGTGTTACGTCCTAGCAACATCTAAGGTCATATCAGGACGGGTACCGACGTGGGACAGTGTGCACTAACAGCGACTTTATACTGCTGTATCCCAGTGCTGTCTCATTGTGTCCTGGCGCAATGACCGATCGGTAGAGCGCAGGCTACTCATGCAATAAGGTTACAACAGATTGATATTAAACTAGATTTGGCCGCTAGGTGGACTCGTCTAGTATCACCTCCCCTCCCTCCCTCCTTCATGCCAAAAAACCTGTCATTATAAAGAATTCACAAACTCGTACCTCTCTTGATAGGGGGTATAAAGTCTGAGTAGTTGTTGATGGCATCTTTTCCTGGTTGTATGACTCGTCGTGGATGCCTGTCTTCTGGGGAACTTTCCTTGTGAACCTGCTAGAGAGAGTAAGCATGGCAGAGTAAGCATGGCACGGTCCGTACACATGTGAAGATATGGAATTCAAGACTATTTCAAGGCTTTTCAAGGTTGTTTTTGACACAAATTCAAGACTATCTTCATTTGGTTTTCAGGGGGGAAAAAACAATGGCAAAGCCGATTTCGGACTAATTTAGATCAGTGGGGACAGTTTAATGGAATTCAAGGCTTTTCAAGACCAATTACCTAAAATATGTTAAAATCAAGGCTTTTCAATGCCTTGAAAAGGGGCAAATGAAGTTAAAGTTTTTCAAGACTTACCAGGACCCGTATGGGCCTTGGCATGGTTACTATTTTTTATAAGGTTGGCTTAAAAAAAGAGAGAATTTTTAAGGTCTTTTCGGGACTCGAGACAGCTCTTTTTAAGGACCAAATACAGAAATCCTGTGGGCATCCCTTATGAAATGTTGCATGCTGTAACCCTGCAAGGATGTTGGAATCATGTAGTGACCATCCAAACCTTAATGAATCATGGAGAATTCAACAACAAAGGGTCACCAAAAAATCATTTTTATTTGCAAACTAAGATTACAAAATTACAACAGGATTTCAAATTTGCAAGAAACTGGGTGGCTGTAGTTGACTTGCATTTCTAGAAATGCATCTAGGCATTTCCGAACTGCAAAGGCACAAAATCTCAGGCGTTTCCCAACTGTAAGCGCACAAAACCCGCAGGATGCTCCCAGCCCCAATGGGTTAATCAATTAATGTAACCAAACAAACTAAAATACACCCACAAAAAAAACACCAGAAACACTCAGGAATCCTGACCTCTCTTTGCTGGCGTTCTTGCTCGCCCTTCTCCAGCTCGTCATCCCTCGTTCGGGAGGCGTTTGTCTCAAGGGCGCTGGCCAGGTTCGGCCGAGCCAGAAGGATCTTCTTCAGCTTGACATCTGTCTTTGTGGCATCACCTTTGGCACCTGTTTAAACCCAGACACAGAAACTCGCCAATTAGCAATTAGCCACAGACCCTCCTGCCACAAAATAGGAATCGCTTTTCTTCCCAAGATGGCTACTTTAATGTCGAACCCATCCATCTACACATCTATGTCACGAGTCTTGTTGCTCATTTGCAATACGCGTCTTCTGAGTACTGCTGGTCCTCCAGGAAGGACTACTGATGCTGCGACCCAGCACGCCGGATCACAGCTTCAGCTCACATGCCGGTTGGCATGGGAGAGACGGTGAATGCACATACACGAAGTGGTATTTTAACTAATGTAAAATATATTTACGGGGACAATTTCAGTGCAATGTACATTAAAAACAAATGTATGGCAAGAACCATAACAGGTTTGGTAATCAGGAGGCAGATGGTTATAGGCGCAAAGTGAGTTTAAAGAATAGGGTCAATAGCGAAGGATAAACCTGGAAGGGGCACAAACTGCCAACTTTCGCTGTCTAACTTGAAGCTGTGACCTGGCGTGATTGGTCAGTTTCAGTTGTTCGTTAGGGACCAGCGGAACTCGAAACACATAAATTATGGAACGGCTATTGAATATATCAAAGTCATATACAAAAAAGGAGTGCTTAATTTGGGGAATAGTTAATCTCAAGGGTGAATAGAAATAGTTCAGTTGAAACGGGTATGGGGTATCTGTAATAGACGTTTTACATATGGTTACATTTCATGACTGCATGCATGCATGGTAGAATTATACATATATAATAGATTTAAAAAAGAACTAGTCTTATAAAGCGGGTAAATTCCTAAGATTCATGTCACATACCTCTTTAACTGATCTAAGCAGGGGTATATCGCATGTAGAAATCATGCAGATCTCAATGAGAAGAGAGGGGGGCGAGGGTAGACGGGGGGGGGGGGGATTGGGTGGTGGTGGCGGGGGGCTTTGTAGAAAGCTGCATGATGGTTTTAGCCAGAGATCTACAGCAAAAGCCTTCAGGTCACATGATCACCCACAAAGTGATGCCCCCTTTCTTCTATGGACGAGGCTATTCGCACCACCGCTGTGTGAATAGAGGTCTGTGGTTTCCTTATCCGCACAGCGGCGGTACAAATAATGGTACATGGATTTCTTATTCGCACAGCCGTCAACTTAAATGTGGAATAATTCTTTTCTTGTCTTATATTATTGGTTTTAAAGGGCGGCAAGGGATCACGTGATAAATCAGGAATACAAAGTTTATGAAAATTAAATTTTGAAAAAAATAAAGAAAAGTAAAATGGCTTAGACGAGGAATCGAACCCCGGCCGCAGCGGGGTGAGAGCGTCGCATCATAACCACTAAACCACCAGGGAAGGGACGAATATCTATGGTTGAAATGTGTTAGTGATAGTTCATTATACAGAGCAGCTGTGCGAGTAAGTAAGGAGCAGCAGAGAAACTATTCGCACAGCGGCGGTGGGAATATCCAGTCCCTTCTTCTTTATAAAATTCAGTTCAATTTATTAAAATCCAAGCCAGTGCTAAAAAATGGGCGCCATTTCTAAGCTTAAATAAATAGAAGATATTTGGCAATGTTTTAAAGAATGTTGCGGATGTTGACCTTTTAATAGCCGTGTTTTAATTAGAGCTTAATTAAATCAAAACTTAACTGAATGTCAATTATCTTAAGCCAATGAAACTTACCTCCTACAAGTGCATCTTATTCTGTGTGGATAGTGTATATATATATGTATACATATGTATATATATATGTATATATATAAATATATGTATACATATGCATACATATGTATATATATATGTAAATATATGTATATATATTAAAATCCCTCCTACTGAGATATGGCTATGCTGTGCGGTTATTCAGTGTGGTTGATAAATACTGGTTTAATAAGTGCATGTGGTGATGCTATCACGCTATATATTTACTGCAATGCCAGCGACCTATCTAGTCGGATAAATGCAATATCAGACAACTTTCAGGCAAATATCGCATGCTGGGTCTAGCTGATATATGTTAAAAGACTGGTCAATTTCAAATACTTTCTGATAGTTGAATAGCTAAGATGTGAAAAGCTTTAACCCTTTTTTTGTTGTTTTTGTTTTACTATAAGGGTAGTGGTTTGAGGACCTGGAGCAAGCTAGGTCAATAGAAACCTAAACCAATATTCATCCAGGGTATGTTGGGCCTTACAAACCCCCATATCGGGCATTAACGGCTTAATACCAAAGGTTAACCGAATAACCTTTGGGGTTCATGCTAGCGTTCCATGCTTTTTCTGGCGGGTGGGTGGGGGTGGGGTGTGAGGGTTCATTCGTGGATGGAATAACCGTAGGAATATAAGATATATTCACATAGCCGAATCTCACATAGAGATAATAACACACAGGCAGTCTTAATTAATAAAAGGTAGTGAAGCTTAAATTTAGCATTCAGTTGCAAAATGTGTCTTTAATGGTAAACCCGAGCCATACTTACATACCCATTTACTAGGGATTGACCCAAATCAGATAACCTTATACACACTAACTTGCCGTGTTTATTATGAGAAGTAAGTTGGGGTTTCTAAAAGGGGTTGTTTTTCGTGTGAGTTTTTGTTGTTGCTGCCCTTCTAATAACATAACCTGAGAAAAGTCCAGAACCCGAGTATTATTTGTATTGTTCACCAACAATATATAATATATATATATGTTCAAATATGTTATATATAGGGGCACATATATATATATTAAGAGTAACAAAGTCCAGAACCCGAGTATTATTTTTATTGTTCACCAACAATATATAATATATATATATGTTAAAATATGTTATACATATATATATGAATATATACATATATAACACTGTTATATTAAGAGTAACAAAGTCCAGAACCTGAGTAATATTTTTATTGTTCACAAACAATATATATATTAAAATGTTATATATACATATATATATGCAGATATATATATATACATATACATGCATAACACTGTTATATTAACAGTAGCAAAGTCCAGAACCCGAGTATTATTTTTATTGTTCAACAAAAAACAAAACAAAAAATTGAAGAAGAAACAAAAGGATGAGATAGCTGAGCTTGGACAGCTGCAAGCAGCTAGAAGCATGCATACTACTAAGTTTGTAACAATGTAAGTAGTAAGTCTAGGGGTGCAACAGTCGCGAGGCGGCGGAGTTAGGACCGGCAAGGAAACAGCGAGTCGTACCCTGGCGAGTGAACTGGTAGAAACCAATGCCGACACCTAGTGAGACAAACGGGAACTAAGCGTTGCAGTTCAGAGAGAGAGATATACATCTCCCACCTCACAGAGTATGTGTACACTCTTTTTGTTTAAAGAGTGCTTAATATCGTAGAGTAGATCTATGCGCACACTTTTTGTTTAAAGAGTCCTTAATATCGTAGAGTCTAATCTATGCACACACTTTTTGTTTAAAGAGTGCTTAATATCGTAGAGTAGATCTATGCGCACACTTTTTGTTTAAAGAGTGCTTCATATCGTAGAGTAGATCTATGCACACACTTTTTGTTTAAAGAGTACTTAATATCGTAGAGTAGATCTATGCGCACACTTTTTGTTTAAAGAGTGCTTAATATCGTAGAGTAGATCTATGTGCACACTTTTTGTTTAAAGAGTGCTTAATATCGTAGAGTAGATCTATGCACACACTTTTTGTTTAAAGAGTCCTTAATATCGTAGAGTAGATCTATGCGCACACTTTTTGGTTAAAGAGTGCTTAATATCGTAGAGTAGATCTATGCGCACATTTTCTGTTTGAAGAGCGCTTAATATCGTAGAGTAGATCTATGCGCACACTTTTTGCTAAAGAGTGCTTAATATTGCAGAGTATATATATGCAATTTTTGCCTCAAAAATACTTAATACCACTGAGTAAGTGTGCACTTTTTGTGCTTAATATCACATGGTATGTGTGGACTTGTAATTTATAGATTGTTTAATATCACAGCATATGGGTGCACTTTCTTTTGGTTAAAGAGTGTTCAATATAGAGAGCATGACAGTCGTTGCCAAACTTCATATCGATACTATGTCTAACTATATTTAAATATATAACGATTTCTCTTGCTTGGCTTCAAAGGTTATCTCATGTGACAATATGCACTTGGGTCAGTTTATTCAGATTAATAGCCGAGTAATCAGATGCCACATTTGAATCAACTGGCTTTTTTTCTTTTACTTATGGGAGGCCCCCTACAGTTGTTTAGACGAATTAAAATATAAGCGATTTAATTATACATGTCAATTTTAAATCAGTAACAACTTAGCATTTGAAGAAAAAAGAATCTGAAGGCATATATATATAATAATGGTTGAAATGTGGCGAAATATCTCGATATATAAGTATACATATAGAAATTATAAAGACCTCAAATTGCTCTTTGTTTAGATGCAAAGCGTTTGAACGATTTACACGTATACACACATATATGTGATGTATTATGTACAATATGTATGCATATATATACTATATTATATATATTTCTTTGAAGCAAATTAAGACTATGTACATAATATCTTTACCAATTTGATCGGGATGTAACATGGGAGAAGACTCACTGATCGGTACGACCATGAACAATGTGCTAATAATTAATAATAAACAAATACATAACAACTTTGGAATTATATTGACCCGTCAATAAGAATTTGTGAGTTGCAGATTTAAGTCAATGATTTGCAGCTTGAGTTGGATGAAATTTAGATAAAAGATTTACCATGTACTTGCAGCAGTGGTGAATGACAATGTAGTCTAAATACGGGCGAAAATAGCTTTAGTGTGGAACAGGAAGTGGAATTCTCGGTTCCAGTATCAACTGGCCACTTATATGAGCATAGAATTGGTGAATTGGCAGAGAATGAAAAAAGACAAGATGGCGATCATAGAATGCCATCAATTTCACTTTTAAAGTCCATTAAACTACATGTTTTATTATATTTGTTAAATCAAAGGTAGTGGGTAAATATTGAGATATATGTGAAGAATATATTTTACTTCTTAAATTAAGAATGTATCTGCTCATTTTATTTACCCAGCATGTAGATAATTTTCGCCACTTTTTCTAATGGGTTGATTTTCACACCTACTGTAAGTATGGGGTGAATCCTTTATCTAGATGAGATTGTGTTGCAGAGAGGTCACTCTGATCAATTAAGGTGTTAGCTTGCTTAAGCTATGTATATAAACGGAAGGGCTACCTCGATGCTGTTTTTTCCTATTGACTCCTGCTGTTAATTGATGAGATTTTTAAGTGTTAGAAGACAAAGAAAAGCAACAACCAAGGTTAATAAATAGTAAAACCTCTCTAACCGACCATCTCCACAAATCAAGCACTCCCGCATATATTGATCGCTTTATTTGGATACTAAACGATCACCCATACAAGACCATTATAACAATATCTTTTTTTAAACTCACTAAACCGATCACCTCCCTAAATGGACCATTTAAAGTCGGTCACATGCTCGGTCGATTTAGAGAGGTTTTACTGTACTATCCGTGTGACACACGACAGGTGGAATCGGAACATTCACTATTTTAAAAGTGAAAAATAAACCATTAGATTCGGTAAAACACACACACAAACAGGAATGAAAGTCGTCTCCAACAAAAAAAACCTGCGGAAATCAACTCGAGATTATTACACCGACGGTGAATTTCCGCGAAAACGCGGATCTTCTCCCATAGACTTACTTACTTAGACTTGGCACTGGCATGGAATCAGGTTTCAACTATCCTTGTTGTGCCTATATTATCGCCTAATACATAACTCGTTCTTATTTGGGTTTCATGTTTTAGCAACATCTAAGGTCATATAAGAATGGGATTCGAACCACCCAACTGTTGCTATATACATCATAATCCCTTGGAATTTTGCTTAATATTAATCGGTAAATATTCTTTTTAATCGCGGAAATCGGCGAAACCGCGGAGATCTTTCATCCCTGAGGTCAAACTACAAATAGTGGCTTAATTAAAGAGTGACTATGGAATTATATTACATAACATTACACAACCTTAACCTAAGTGACTAAATCATAACACTCACATCTGTTTACAATCATGTTTGGGATTCAGCACTAAGCGGATACCATGTTATTGTTACAAGTGTTAACCCAATGCCCGTGCTAATGTGTATTTTTGTGTGTAGGATTGTCAGTGTTGTTGCTGTACATATGTGATGTATAACGTATTATGCAAGTATAAAGACACCTAAGGGAATTATTATTATATTGGTATACTCCTTAATCTGATCTATAATAAGTGATATTATACACACACACATATATATATATATATATAATATCTGCTTCAGCTACACGAGTAGTGAATGAAATAGGAAATACATTATAACCATGTGAATATTGATGTTATTTATATTCACATCGGCTCTAACTTTAGTTTATTTATAATCAAATAACAAATAACATTGTATATATAGCCTATATGCTGTATAAGAATTATACGAGTATAATAACCCGGAATTCTATACTATCGTAACACCCACCAGTAATCGGTTGGTTGAGCCTCGGACTACTCATCTACTGTTCAGGCTTCAAGTCTGACGGTGGCGCCACCGCTCGCCTGCTCACTAGCCTACTCACTAGCCTACTCACTTAACGCCGAGAAATTTTATATATTTCGCATCAACCGTTGCTCTGTGTGTATATATATATATATACATATATATATATATACACACACATATATATATATATATATGTGTGTGTATATATATGTGTGTGTCTGTATGCCTAACTAAAAGAATAAATGATGCCACATATCATACCAAAGATTATACTACATAATCAATTACATACTGCATAATATAATCTTTTACTACACCCCAGTCCCCCCCCCCTCCCCCACCCCCGTCCGCCTCCCGTCGTCCCCCCCCCCCTCCCTGGCCACAGCCCACCTACCGTCATTGCCTGAGAGAGAGGTGGTGATGGTCTTGATGGGAGTGGGAGACACCACGACCTTGGTCTCCGTAACCTCGTTGTTGGTCTTCTGGATCACCACCGTTTCCGGTTTGCCGAGTCCGCCGCCAGAGGACGCGCGCGCCTCGGCGATGAGACGCCGGGCGCGTTCCCGCAGCTGCCGCTGTCGTTCGTCCTCCTGTGTGTGTGTGTGTGCGTGTGTGTGTGTGTGTGAAAAGAAGGTGGGAGGATGGAGGTTACTGGGTGTAGATTCAGTGAGTTGGTTGCGGGACGACCACTAGACAGACATGTATATATTATATACACGGGTCATTCTCTGAAACTGGGCGCTAAACTGTGACACGGAAACCGAGTGAAAGCTTTCCAAATAATAGCCAAAAACATTCCAAGTAATAGCAGAATCCATGTTCATTATGAAGGTTTACATTTTGTGCATATGTCAGAGTTGAAAATACATAGTATTTGATTTTGATCTTATACAAATTGAGCAATATCGCTTGTGTAACATGGAAATCAAACACACACCCAGAACATCATTTTAATATACACAATCAATTTAAACAAGATTTGATTGATTCTAATTAAGCAAACAAGATTATGTATTTCAAGAACAATTATTTTTAAAAGTTTGGGTAAATGCATGGTGTCGATGTGCAAATTTTCACTTTAGAACAAAATCATACAAGCCTACGTTTGATACATTTTGTGGGATATATTAAATACATGTAGCATCGCTATCATAGTTAACACACAGAGGCAACAGTAACTATTTGACTAAAAACAGAAAGAATTAATTATCACCATCGTAACATGGAAACCAAATATGTCGTGCCCAGTTTCAGAGAATGACCCTTCACGGCAGTTAAAGACCACACTTCACGTATCTGATTGGTTGGCTGAAACTAGTGAAAGTTGGATCAGAAATCTGAAGTCTACTACAATGTAGTTAAATATATATATATATATATTTGAATATATAAGTTATAACATACCGGAATTATATTTATAACAAAAGATATCATTTGCCCACGATTCTTTAGCGGAATAAATGCGAAACTACAGCTACCAATATGGCAATAACAAACGGGGGTTTTCCACACTTGACGGCCATTGCTGGATAGAGCTCATGCTGATTTATAACTATATCGCAAACACATTTTCATTAAATACTCCCAAAATATATTGTCAAAGACACAAAAAGCCATGTATTACATATAGAGAGCACTTCTAAAGATTGTCATACATTTCAATACAATTATTGTCATCAATTGTCAGAAGTATAATTGTCACCGCAATGTCAACATTTTACAGGGCCATGGAGGTGGCAGTCTGAGTGGAATCAGAAACCCGGTCTAGCATTGATTGACCTGCTCCGAAGCAGACCTAGCTGCTCGCCAGGTCGCTCCACCGCCTTCAAAGGATAGAAGTACGTAGTAGAATAGAACAGGAGTAATTACAATTAGTAATTACAATTACAGGCAGGAGCATTACATAATTAATAATATGTGCATAACATGATACACAATACATAAGTGTTACCTCTATGAAATCAGCCAATCACATATGAGAAAAACGGTCTTTAACAAAAGAACTCCTTTTCTAGAACTATTGGCAATGTTCCAAAGGCTAGCTTCGGCTGTTGGTTTCTTTTGTTGGAATTATACACTGCTTACCTTTTAAATTATATTATTACACATATTGAACTACATCGTTGTCCAATGTTTTCTGATATACAACATTTTAAATTCAACAACCAATGTTATTGTTATCACCGGTTACAAATGAACAACTTAATTCGCGCACTTTACCAATACAAGACTAATTAAGAGGCTAATTAAATATATTGTTTCTTAAATTTAAATGAAGCAATAATTATGATTAAGATTGAGTGAACTCGTGCACTTATAGTCGGTTGCTGGAGTTTTACGTCCTGGCAACATCCAAGGTCATGTCAGGACGGTGTGCACTTATAAATATGAAATAATAATTCACTGTATGCTTAAATATTACATGGGTGTATTGAAATCTACCATCTCAGATTTAACAAAATTATGATCATGATTATTATTAGTAGTATTAGATTAATGAATTTATTAACAGCACGTCATCACGCAGTCAGCTGAGTAGTGTCATTAATGCGACAGACTTCAACTCCATTAAAGCTGCATACTCCGATGAAAACATCAAATTTTCTAAACCAAACCAGTTATCTAGATTTAATCCTACACATCCAATTTAAATACCGGTGTACTTATTAAGCATGTGTTGCCACATAGAATGGAATACTAAATCAATTTAATCAATAGACCCTTTACTGCTGAACCCTATGATGTCACTTTTGATGTGCATGCCAAAATTAATTTGGCATGTTATTGTTAGCACTTTTTTTCTGTAAGATTTATACTGCCTATCATGGATAGGTCTGAATAAAATTGTTTTCACCATTATACAGTTGGTCGATAGAAAGCCCGAGTCTACACTTTTACCGACCCAAGGGATTTTTAACCTCCCACACCACATAGACATGGTATGAGAGCAACCGGCCTTTGATGACGCTGTAAGTTATACACAGCGGTGGAAATGCAAATTGGCAGAGGTGAAGGCATGGGGAATCGAACCACTGACCTTCAGATTAGGTGTCTGACCTAGAAAAAAGTCAGACACTCTAACCACTCCGCCACAGAGAACAAATATCTTCAAAATTAGCCATTTAAGTAAAAGTTACTTTAAAATATAGGTAGCTTATAACGATTAAACTTATTCTATTCATTTGGGGGAAAAGAGTGAAACTCAATTTTACCTTCGAAATATGCAACTTTAAGAATCTTAACGTGCATTTAAAATGAAGTTAAAATATCGCTGTTTT
Organism: Branchipolynoe longqiensis; assembly: GCA_030323885.1. Taxonomy (NCBI): domain Eukaryota; kingdom Metazoa; phylum Annelida; class Polychaeta; order Phyllodocida; family Polynoidae; genus Branchipolynoe; species Branchipolynoe longqiensis. The sequence goes on from CM059186.1 coordinate 157,223,616, forward strand.
AGTTTTTGTTTACAACTGAACTATCCTTGGTTAGACGCAACCACACAGAATTACCCCACCCCCCGTCCTCCCACCCCCCGCGAATCACATTAGTAAGTAGATTAGTAAGTGTCCTTGTCGTAATGACGGGATGCGGTTAGAGCAACTCAACGGCTTTCAGCACACACTTGGAGGCGCTAGTGTGGGCACACCTCACCAGGCGGCTCCACACGAGTAAGCAGCAGCAGGGTAGCCGCGGTGTGGCGGGGGATGGAACTAGCAGAGCAGCTCAATGACCGACACTCAACAGGGCCGCCATTGGGGTTTCACAAAGGCGGATTAGTGGGCTTCGATCAGAACATTTTCTCTCCACGGACCGGATCCTTAATTAGAAGGAGCCCTGCAAAGTAACTATGTCTATGTATTTCTGAGTTAGAGCAACGGCTATGACTGAGAGAGGTCTGGTCCTGGGGCCATATGTATGAGCAACTTTTTATCGGCTCCGGTGTTAACAGCAGGTCCTGGGTTATCTAACGCCGGTGTTCCAAATGTGTCACGGGGTATGTATGTGTCCAAAGCGTGGCGGGGTTAGTTAAATATGATCGCATTGAATAGATTTGGGCCTAATATATTGCCGCTGATGCTGTGGCGTTCTGGCAGTATGGATATCGACGTCGCTGCAGCAGCGGTTTGTTTAGTTTACATTCGTCGATTCGACAATATGAATTACACCGCCAATGCGGCGGCAGCGTTAATAACGGTTTGATTTTAGGGTTAATTTGATTAAATTTCACTTATTGATTATGTAATTCTGTTAAATATGATCGCATTGAATAGATTTGGGCATAATCGGTCCCTAACATCGACGTTAACCATCCTATGGCTTGGGGTTAGTGCAGGCGACTTTAAGCTCGCAGTGTTTGTCTAACGCCGACACATAGATACAGAGTTTTCGCCGCTAACCCGGTAAACCCGCCGAAAACCAGCTTCGCCGCGCTAACCCTGACACATACATATGGCCCCTGTATACAAGTTTGATGCTAATTTTGTTGGTTTGTTTCTGTTTCTGTTCAAGTGATATTGTTTCTCTACATAACATATTTGGGAGAAAAGACCAGCAGCAGCACCATGACCCGATATTCCTTTCGATCACATTATCCTAATATTGAGCAAACCAGCTTTTTCTTTGCCTTCTTTTTGTCTTTTAGTGATTGTTTGTTTATTCTGCTCATAACAGTTAAGTGCATGCACTTGTTTTCGCTGCTATGCAGTAGTCGTCATAATCCATGTGGATTCATTTCCATCGTCAATCATTTCTGTAAATTTGTTTATGGTGTGGAGGCTATTTTGTTTTGTCCTATATTCTATCCAAATACCAGGCTAGTTATCGACAAGTATCAATTTGATAAGTCATCGGTTTGACTTGGCCGGAGCTTAAAAATAGAACCTCCCCTAAGGGAAGCCAGCCAGCCATCTTAGTCAGACACAGAACAATTAATAATGATATTAATAAGTATAAACTAATATTAAGGATATGAATAGTCTGGATGGGGCAAGAGATTTGGGGGATAAGACTTATATTTGTGATTATAGTAATATTCCCAACCTAGACTGCTAGAGGTCAACCCCATCCGAATGTCCATTGTTATTCAGTATCACCTCCCTTCCCCAGACAAGTAGCTTGTTGTTGTTTTACGTCCTAGCAACATCTAAGGTCATATCAAAACGGGTACCGACTTGTGACAGTGTGCACTGACGGCGACCTTATAGTGCTGCCACACTGGGAGACCAGGCCGCCAGCACCATGACCCGATACCCCTCACAGTCACATTATCCTGACACTGTGCTAACCAGTCCTTGCTCTATCCTATTAATACTGAGTGCCAGGTTAGGTAGTGACAAGTATCAATTTTATAAGTCATCGGTTTGACTCGGCTGGGACTTAAACTCCCGACCTTCCGCACTAGAGGCCTAGGCTCTACCGATTCGGCTAGCGCGTCCGTTCACATGCTCACCTTAAATTGACACATGCTCACCTTAAATTGAAGACACTTAAAACTGTGGCTTCGCACAATTCAAATGACATAAGACAGTCGACACCCTTTCAAGGGGGCTTTATGGGTACAGTCATTGATCAGTAAGGAGAATGTCACTACTTCTAGATCCTAAAACAACAACCGCTCATATTGTACGGCAATCTCTACAATATGGACGCCAGAATTATCATGTCCGCATTTCTCAACGACAAGCCGCAATGGCACCTGCTTCACAAGCAGATCACCGATATTCCCGCCAACAAAGAAATAATGAAAAACAAATTTATTAAATTAAAAAAACCCAAACAAGTCCAGCTGCCAATGAAGTGAATGCAGAACAGATCAACAGCTGTGGCTTTTGGCGGGAATAGGCGGCGAATTGTTTGGAGACAGGGGCCCCTAGCCGCATGCCAAGGTAAGGTAAGGTAAGTGTAGCTACACTGGGGCACCCCGGGAAGTGAGGCTCGGGTGGCAGCCCGGCCTGCGCGCGCGCCTGCGCAATGATCTGACGCGTGCGCGCCATTCTCCGCTCAGTCTCAATGTTTATGTCTTCCACCTGGTGGACAGAAGGCGAACTAGAGGTGAAGGGCAGATACGCGAGGAGGAGAGAGGGAGGGTGCATGTGATAGATAGATCTATGGTATCTGATATTGATTGACATCTGCGATGGGTGGAGCTCACAGTGCCACAGCGAGGGGCGCCACCTAGGGACAATGAGGTGAGTTGTACACGTGGTAGGAGAGAAAGCAAGGAGAATGTAAATGCGGCATAATAGTAATATTAAAGTAGAGAGAAAGAAAGGCCCCAGCAGTCTCCGGCTATGTACCGTTGGACACGCTGCATGGCACATCATCTACACAATGTGGGCGGTGAAACTTCAGCAACCAGCAGTTCGCTTCGCAGATTAAATAAATGGGGGGAAAAGAGAAGAAAAATGTGTAGTGGAAAGTAAACGGGGCAATATAGGTTAATGGCTGCCACACCAGAAACCAGCAAAGGAGCCAGATGAAGCCAAATGCGGCATTCAACCATTTAACCAAATATGCAATGATTCATCGTTAATAAATTTGGCAAAGTTGAAATTGAAAATAAAATCGCTATATTACCAAATTAGCTATCCTTATTAAATTAGCAACTTCAGCAAGTGGCAGTTCGCTTTGCAAATTCAATAAATTGGAGGGGGGGGGGGGTAAGAGAAGAAAAATGTGTAGTGGAAAGTAAACGGGGAAATATAGGTTAATGGCTGCCACACCGGAAACCAGCAAAGGAGCCAGATGAAGCCAAATGCGTCATTCAACCATTTAACCAAATAGGCAATGATTCGTTAATACATTTGGCAAAGTTGAAATTGAAAATTTAATGAGTTTGATGGGTAAATTGATAAACACGGTATGAATTTGAACTTTGTGGCTTTGTTAGACCACAATTTGGAATTTGGAATTTGTCACATAATAGCTACTTATGCATGGCCGATGCTATAGAGTGGGCATTTGGGTTAATTCAACCCACCCAATGAGAGACGCCTGCTTCATTATGTCAGAAACCTGCTTCATTATGTGAAAATCCTGCTTCATTATATCAGAAACCTGCTTCATTATGTCAGAAACCTGCTTCATTATGTCAAAAGCCTGCTTCAGTATGTCAAAAGCCTGCTTCAGTATTTCAGAAGCCTGCTTCATTATCTCAGAAGCCTGCTTCATTATCTCAGAAACCTGCCTCATTATCTCAGAAGTCTGTTTCATTATCTCAGAAGCCTGTTTCATTATCTCAGAAGCACAGACTTACATACTTTGGACTACCAATATGATATGTATTGAGTCTTCTCAGATTCTTATTCTTCCTACTATAATTATATACATATATAGTTTGCACCTGTCTTGACATGTTCTTGCCGGTGTGAAACCTCTATTTGCTCCCCAAGAGAGTGTCGCTGATAATTTTCAAAAGCCAGCAGCACTTCAACACTTTTGCAGGCAGCTTTCATGAAATGTACAACCGCACAAAATGAGAGTGGCACTCAAGTAATGAAAGCAGTCTTTGTCGCATCGCGACCGACAGCATGATGATGATGATGATGATATATGTATGTACATATGCATATATATATATATCTGTATATATGTGCACATATACATGTTTATATATGGATATATATGGATATATACATATATATATATATACATATAATATATACATATATACACACATATATATATATACATATATATACATATATATATTTCCCAGGGAGTAAACACTGCCAGTGCCACGCCACCACCACCAGACACATATATGTATATATACATTATATATATATATACATTATATATATATATATTTATATATATATAGTTATACGAATCTTACCTGGGTACAGATGATGGATAACTGTTGTTTTCCCAAGGTACAAGCCTCGGATAGTCGTGGGCTAGGGAGAAGGAAGCACATCCGAGTCCAGCAATCTTTACCTACTTATTCAGGATAAAAATGATCTTAAACTTCTATGGATACTTCAATGTTTTTGTCTTGGCACAAGCAAACGTAATAGTCTTGGCAGGGTTGGGTGGGCGGGCCCTAGCCCACGACTATTCGAGGCTTGTACCTCAGGAAAACAACAGTTATCCATCATCTGTACCCAGGTAAGATTCGTATAACTATACTATTTTACCTTGGTACTAAGCCTCAGGCTACTCGTAGCCTCAGGAGACTTTTACGTAACTTCATTTTTATCCTTATCATTTCAATTTAGTATACATTAGTATTACGAAAATATATACTTTTAATCTTCTCACCGCTCATGTTAACCGGTAAGTAAGTGTGTCGCAAGGCCGCTTGACTTTTCTAGTCGTTTGTTGTAATGTTTTGCAAACGGTCTAGCTGTCTTCCAGCCTGTGTGTGCTAGGATCCTCATAACGGAGATCCCCAGCTGTCGTGCCTTCGAGACCATGGCTCCTCTTGTCGAATGGGAAGCGTATCAAACCGTATCGACGCCTGTGCCCTTAAGCACTTTTATAGTCCATCTTGTGAGTGTGTCTCTCAAAATGGCCTTGTGTGGTTTAATAAAACTCACCAAAAGTTGTCTTGAATTTCTAATTCCTTTTATCTTGGCTATAAAAGCCTGTATGGCTGACACTACACAAAGTCGTTGGTCATCCGGCAAGCTATTCAAATGCACTGTGGACAGTGGGTCCCCTGTGCAGTTTGATTTCAGTAATTGTTCTAAATCAAACGTCGCCTCCTTTCGATCTATCTCCAATCCATCTAGAGACAATGCTACTATGGTTTGTCCCCTCTGTCCGGTGAATAGCAGTAATAGAACTGCTAACTTAAACCCTAGCTCCTTAATGCCTAAATGATAATTACTAGGCCAGGATATAAATAATTTAAAGACTATCGATACATCCCAAAATCGATTATATTTTGGTTTTGGCAGATTTCTCTAATACACAGATCTCATGAACCAGTGAATAACTTGGTGTTTACCAACTGTTTGTCCATCTACTCTCGGGAGTACAATTGACAATGCACACCTAGCAGCATTAATCACTCCAAATCCTAAGCTCTCATCCTCTAGCATCCGCAAAAATCTAACTACTTGTGCTATAGTAGGCTTTAAAGGCTTAACCTTCTTAATTAAACAATGCAGTCCCCACTTCTTTAAATAACTAGAATATAATTTCACTGTTCCTTTCCTCCAAGCATGTGAAAGCAGCCTCTGTTGAGTAATTTTATCTAATCCAAATAGCTGCAAATAACTTGTCAAAAAAGGAATGGCAGAAGGGGTGTTGTTGACACGTCTCCGTTAATCGTGAGCGGTCCTTGATGTTGTAGATTTCAGCGTGCTCTTGGGAATCTGAGAGTGTCTCTCGCTCCAAATGCCACTGCTGCTAGCCATGGCTGTGTCCCACTCGGCACGATCAGAATTGTGTGTGTCCGATCCATTCTGATCTTCCTGGCCACTCTGCTGATAATGCTGAATGGTGAGAAAATATAATAAAAATTATTTTCCCAAATTAATGAAAATGCATCCACTTGCCAAGCATTGGGCTCTGGATGCCAGGATACATATTTAAATATTTTGTAGTTCTTTCTTGATGCAAACCAGTCTACTTGTGGCGTTCCCCATTTCTGACAAATTTGTTAAAAAATAGTGTCATTCAACGACCACTCCAAATGATAATGGAAATGTTGACTCTTTCTGTCTGCTAACGTGTTCTGACTACCTGGGATATGGGTTACAGTTAGCCAAACGTCATGCTCTTGTGCCCAATTCCAAATTATTTCGCTATTTTATTACACGGTTTGGACTTAGTCCCTTCCATGTTACGAATGTATGCCATTGCAGTAGGACAGAATTCTGACATGAAATTTTGGTATGTGGATTAAACTGCATAACCCTAAATAAACCGCTCTTAGTTCTAGAACATTAATATGGTCTGAAATTTCTTCCTCTAGCCATCGGCCTCCAGTTGTCAAACTGTCATGATGAGCACCCCATCCGTCTAAAGACGCATCTGTCGTAACTACCGTGTTGGGTTCACCCATGCGTATCGGATTCGGAGAGGAGTTAATATGTTTAAACCACCACTCAATATCCTCTAGTCCTTCTGCTGAGATAAACATTTTCCTTTTAAAATTCCCTTTAGTACGGGCTAATGCTAAATTCTTATCTATCTCTAGCGACTTAATGTGAGCTTTTCCATATAGAATAGCCGGGGCATACACTATCATGATGCCGATTAGAACGGCGACCTGCCTAATCTTTGGCCTCTTTAATTGTAACAAATGGTCTGCCGTATCTATAAACTTGTCTAGTTTCTGTTTTGTTAGCGATACTGTCATTTGTTCTGTGTTTAACAGAAAACCTAAACATTTTAATTCTGTAGTTGGGAGTAAATACTGACTTCTCATGGATGTAAAATCCTAATCTAGTGAATGTTGCACATAGATCATCTACCACATTTTGACAGGCTGTCCTTGACTGTGCTACAATAAATGAATCGTCAATATATGGGAACATAATATGTCCTTGACGTGCCATCAGTGAGAAAATTGGTTTGAGCAGCTTAGTAAACAAGCGAGGGGCACAAGCTAAACCATTCGGCATACAAGTAAACTCATAAAGTTGTTCTTTCCAAACAAATCGCAAATATTTTCGATCTGCTTCGTAAATTGGAATTGTGTAATATGCATCTCTCAGATCCACACTAGCTAGCCAGGAACCCTTTGTTATCAAATCTCTTACTGTTTCGAGAGAAAACCTCTTAAAATGTTTATATTCGACCAACTTGTTAAGTCTTGTTAGATCTAAAATCATTCTAACATCCCCCTTGGGTTTAGGTCGCGAAAAAATATTTGAAATAAATTCGCCTCTCTCATGGTTCACCTTTTGTATTATGCCTTTCTGACAGAAATACCCCACCTGTTTATCTAGTGCCTCTCTCTCGTTGACATGAAACCGATAGGGAAAGGGAATTGTTTCCTGTACCGGTAAACTGGTAAAGGGAATACGTATCCCCTCCACAATACTCAATACTGTTATATTATCAGTAATTAAGTTCCATTCTTGCACACAATTTTAAACATTTCCAGCCTTAAATGTGCTTACAGGTGTTTCGGTGGCCGTGGAGGTTTGCGTAGCAACCTCTACTTGTCCCCTGGGCAGGGGAACGCCTTGCTGGGAGTGTACTCCATCTTGAATGGCCGGTTGCCGTCGTTCCAGCCGAATGGTTGGCGCCGTCCTCGACCTCTGGGCTGGAAGCCATAGGTCGGGCCGGACCATCCGCCTCTGCCGGACCGACGGTTGCGAAAATCCATGCGGCCTTTTCGGGAGCGGTTGTTGCCATCAGTGGTTTTCCTTTTAGCATCCATGTGCTTACCACACTTCGACCCCGTTTCTACCTCTTTAAAGAGGTACTGGAGCTGCCCACGAAACATTTTGGTTTTGTCCAGTCGTTTTCCCTTCACTGGCCTGGGCAGGAGGAAAAGAGTATACTCTTTCCCGTCATTATCGACCACTTTCTTGGATCGAGCTACTTCCTTTCCCGTGTCAGTACAGATGGCTTTGAAGACGTTTTCAAACCGTCTGTAGGAGAAGAAATTACTTGCCGCGGTCAGCATAGCTATGCCCATGTCCATTGTCCTGGCCAAAGATGAAAACTTGTTCTCAGTCTGCATGTGATTGGCCACTGCCGCAATCGCTGTCAGGGCCCCAAGGACCACTTTGTGTATGGTGTGGGGGACACCCTCAAACTTTTTACAGTCCTCGTTTAGATGGATATCTCCGCCTTCTTACTTTTCTTCTTCTTAAGGGGAAGTGGCTCCGGTGATGAGTCCACTTCCGGAAACTCGTCATCACTGACATCTTCCCAGTCTGTGTCTTCTTGGGGAGGAGGAGGCCTCTTCCTACCACGAGGCCTGGTAGGGCGAAACTCCTGTAGTTTCGACTCCAGCAGCGTCGTCATACATGCCTCCCAGTCCAAAGACACTGCGTCGACCGTGTCAGGCGCACTGTCAACATCCTGCTCGGACATGACATGCGCACCGCCTTCGGGAGATGGCGGGATTGTCACCACCGGCGATGAATCATAGTCGTCAGCGGGCATGCTGCTGCTGCTGCTGCTGCTGCTGCAGGCTTACTCTGCTTCGTAGCCATCGGTAGTCTGTAACAATTGAAAGAAAGTTACTGTAAACCGCATTTTATTCTAAATGTCACAACAGGTTAACAAAAACCACATCTGTGGATCTAGTGGTATTGGATTACGTATTTACACCGTTCCAACACAGGCGTGAACAAGCTAAAGTGTATAGTCATAGGTATGTGGTATCGAAACCAAAACCAAACGAGGGCTAGGGACCAGTGTATCGGTAGCCTCCCACACTCTCTGTTCCGTACACTTCTCACCCCTGTGGCTACGGCGCCAGCAAGTTGGAGAAAATGCTACGAAACTCAGAGGTACGCCTAAAAAATGTGGGGAGTCCATAAAAAAAACCAGGATTAATTCCCAACAAAATCCATAAAAGAAACCGAGGAAAAATCCAAACGAGATGTGGCTCCAGCCAACATCGCTCTCCGTTCGGCAACGGGAGGCTTGTAGAACAAAGGAAAAAATGGCGCCTTGTTCTATCGGTGCTACACAAATTGTAAAACACCCATAAAAGTAACAATAAACATCTCTAAGTTTTAATAACTTCGTCAAAACGTGCCACAAGGTATCATAACCAAAGTGCGCCACTTTAAATATCAATACTTACAGTTAGTACGTCGTCGTAGACCAAAAACTGCCGGAGAAACTCAACGAACGTCCTCCTGTCGTGAGTTGATTATGCTAATTGATGGACCCGGATGTGCTTCCTTCTCCCGAAGCTACGAGTACCTGAGGCTTAGTACCGAGGTAAAATATATATAAACATACATAGATTTCCCGGGGAGTAAACAGTGCCACACTACCACCACCAGAGGAGTGCACCCATTCAGGCAGGCAGGCCCGACACCCGAGCCCTGTGCAGAGAGAGGCACCGTCACCACTACGAGTACGACAGGCGTTAGGGCTAGAGACAGGGCCATAGAGTGAGGCCATAGAGAAGCGCGTTGTGCAGCCCTACCCCGATGACTGGCTCTGCAGCGACGGCCTCAACAACAACCGCCGACTGTACATCAATAGCGCCGCTCTCTACTTCCTGAATGTGCAAAAAAAAGGGGGGGTAAAGAAGAAAAAGAAAACACAAAAACAAAAGAAGACATAAAGCAGAGATATTTAATGCAGCCTCGTAACACTAACAGGTAAATTATCAGGCGAAATAATAGAGCTCGACTTTTACACATTGAGCGCGGTTACTGATGAAATAAAACAACAACAGTACTAGTACTATTACCACTACTACTACTATGGTGAGGTGATACGCTAAAACATACTATGGTTAAATCAGGGTCGGTGACAAACAAGAACTTTCTCTCTCTCTTTCTACAGCGTTGTTATTATGGTTGGTGTCGCAGATGTTGATATGCAATGGACTCAAATAGCAATGATTGATGGTTTAAAAAAAACACTTTCTTTGTGCATAGTTTCATTGCGCTGTTAATTTTCATATTGATTGATTGATGGTTGACTGGTGATTGATTGGTGATTGATTGGTTTTCAGCAGCACAGGCCATATTCACGGCGAGAATTTTTTTATTTTTTATTCAACCATCGATTTTACATAGAGTGTAAAAGTATACGATTAATTATGTATCAATAGACAGCTATGCATTTTAAAATCTCGCAGTTATATCATCTCTGGCCAAGGGAAATAAAACATACAAGTTCAAGGCTTTATAATTATTGATTGATAAAATTGTATTAATAAACAATATGAGGTGGTACAGACCAGCTGTCCTCTAAAAGGCACAACAATGTCTTCTTGTTTTACTTTAGTAAAAAGGTCATGCATGGTGCCCTGCAGTGTTGGTGCAAGGCCAACAAAATCCACACAAATTAATAAAAATGTGTTAAATAAAAGTGTTTAATAAAATGTTAATTTCAGAGAACATGGCCAATGGGGAATGATATAACGGGTAGGTAGGCTCTGCTGAATCTATTTGGTGTGAAGCATTTATTTCATAATGCCGGTACATAACCGTATTTCCCCAATGAAGCCCTCACCTTTTGACTAAAGGGGGTGGGGGTGGGGGGTGATCCAACGTTTTCAACATTTTCATGGTTGCACAAAACATATGATAGGGAGGACCACAGTGGTTTGGCAGTCAAGTACAAGTTTTGTGGTTTAATTAAATGTTGATATAACATGACCCACTATTATGTTTTGTGATCAAATGTTCACGTGTAACTATTCTATGGGGAAGGAATGGGTGGGTCAGGAAAAGTAGCACTCTTGGCATTAGGCCAAATAAAAAAAATGTTGGTGATCATCCTTTCGATTACAACAAATCAGGGTCTGGTGGGCGGCTTTTATTTTTATTTATTTTTTATTTGTTCAGTATTAAAAAAAAAAAAGAATTCTACCACCCTAGACTCATAAAAGGATTACATGTCATTCATGTACACATCGTAATGTTTTCAGTCAAACAATGAACACTGCATTCTCGTTTAGAAATTTATTATATCATACAGTTCTAGAAGTTTCAATTGTGTGCTTATGAAAGTTAAATTGCTGGTACCCTGACTCATTTTTCAAAAGCGTAAACACAAATCAAAAATCAAAATAAATCAGGGGCGCACACATTTTCAGTCATGGGCGGGGATGATCACCAATTTAAAAAAGAATTATTTGGCCTTACTGTGAAAATCTTGAAAATGTTGGATGACCCTTAAATGACTCTCTTAATTGTGAGCGTCATTTTGAAAGTATCCCCAAGCCTCTTTCCCTGTCCAGGCCTTCCTCTCTAATCTAAATCTAACCACACAAGATGGCCGAATGAGTTGAGCCGCCCACTTCCCAGCTGCGAAGCCTGGCCGAGTCAAACCAATGACTTAACAAATTTATACTTGTCGCGACCTAGCCTGGCATTTGACATAAACAGGATAGGGCTATGAGCAGTGGAATGAGGAAGCGATTGCGCTTGTGATTGAAATTTCACATCCTTAATTGAGCAATATAAGAAGAAATTTGAAATTTGAAATCTCACCCCAACTTCCAGCTCACTTTGCACCCATAAACACACGGTTTCTGATGACCAACCTTAGGAGGGTTCTTGCCATACACTGATTCTACATTAGATAAAATACCACTTCCTGTAATTACTTGATTGCTGGAGTTTTACGTCCTGCCAACATCTAAGGTCACATGAGGATGGGTACCGACTTGTGACAGTGCACACTCATGGCAACTTTTTAGTGCTGCCCCACTGGGAGACCAGGCCACCAGTACCATGACCTGATATCCCACTCGGACACTTTATCCTGACACTGAGCCAACCATTCCATGCCCTCTCCTGGTAATGCCAGATGCCATACTAGGTAGCGACAAGTATCAATTGTGTATGTCATTGGTTTGACTTGGCTGGGATTCCAACTGCTGACCTTCCGTATGGAAACCATACAAACAAGTCACTCATACCTGTACAGCTACAAATACCCGCCTGATCTATCATCTATAATCTATGTCCATATAACCAAAACAAGGACCGGGCAGTGATCGGGTGGTTAACTTAAAAGGACCAGTGTAGCGGTATTTATCACAACAGAGCCACTCACACCAATTAAAGTTGCATAATATGATGAAAGCATAACATTTCCAAAACCAACGCATTTTACTAGATTCGCTCCTACATATCCAAATTAGATACAGGTGCACTTATTAATAAATATGTCGATTGCAGCATAGAAGGACTGGAATATTAAGTCAATTTAATATAACCTTAAAATACTGCAAATCGTATGAGACTATAGCCGTGTTCACACACACAACTTTAGGCCAAACTAGATAAGGCGAACTAGATGAGGCGAACTAGTGTTGTGTCCACACACGGGGCGGTTTAAGGCGGAAATCGATATCTGCGCATGAGCAAGTCCATACTAACCAGTGCCAGTTTCGGTTAGTCGATGTCGGCACGAGAGAGTGTGGGTTCGACCTAGATCTGTTTCGACTGAATCGTATTGTTTTGGAATGGTAAAAACTTCTGCTGGGCAGTGAAACCCTAAAAATAAATGATGACACAAATATCTGTGCACAGCTAGCAGTTTCTTAGAGCAAATTTACCGGAAAGTCAACAAACTCAGGTCTCGACTGTGACGTCCTTAATCCGCATCATCTAAACCGCTACCGTCCACACAGGCAATATGGGCTGACTTAAGCTAGTTCGGTTCATATAAGGTACCTCGTGACGGGATTTACATGAGGCAAACTAGTTGAGGCGAATCAGCCCTAATCCGCCTTAGCGTCGTGTCCACATGGCAAATGTGAGCCGAACTAGACAAGGCAAACTAGTTGAGGCGACTTAACGCCCGTGTGTGAACACGGCTTATGATGTCCCACATTTTGCAGTACACATCGAAATTAATTTGGCATGTTTTCACTTCGATTCCAAATGTATCCAAAGTTAGCCATCTAAACTAAAAGTTACTCCAACCTAAAGGATAGGAGATTATATCCATCATCTGAATATATTTTTATTAAAATAAATATGGCAGGGACTCAAAACCATCAGACTCTGCAACTTTAATTCCATCATTCAGGGATGTGATTGGCTGTCAGCAAATAAAACTGTGAAAGTTAGGCCGTGGACTTGGAGGCTGCCATGTCCCCCAATAGGGTCCAAAGGCAGTGCCCCACTGAGGGCCAAGGTGGCATAGGCAGCACCATCGAAAGGTCATACAATTTAAGCATTTTAAGGCCTTAAAAGTAGTATTTTCAGTAGGAAAACATACATTTTTCCTTTCTCTGTATATTCAAGTCAAGGCCCGTAACCCCCTACCCCAATATTATAACACAACAATATTGTTTCACCGGATCTGCACAAATCACAAGAATGACCAATTCGCATCATTAAAACAATGAAAATCCACGGAGGCGCGGAAAAAACATCACATCCCTGAACAATTAGGATATCTCTATTATTGTTAATTAATTGACCCCCCGATCATTACAAACTCAGCTAACAAGGTCTAGGTGCTCAGTGGTAGAAATACGGTATGGCGCAGAGAGAAGTTGGTGAAATGAGAACAACGCTGTAGATTGTCAACTAACAACAAAGGCGACTCACTGTACCCTGGGGTGACATTAAACTATCATAAGACAGTGTAAGACAGTGTAAGACAATGAAATACTGCATAAAGTCTAAGCTCAATACAAGTGAACAGTTAAGCGGTACTACACCGAAATACATGAGGGCGCCATTTGATTGGTCGAGGCAGGGTCACGTGTTACTTACCTCGGGCGGCGATTGGTTGGTTGGCGAGGACCCGTCCTCCGACATAGAGGACATCCGGTTGAGTTTCTTATTGGCTGCGTCTCGCCGTGCTTGTTCTAATAGTAGTCGTGCTCGTTCTTTCAATTCTTCGTGTCTTGAACGCGGTCTCTATGATATATAAATATACACGATTTAAATGTTCACGGTTCTCTCATTGAAGTAACATTTGTTTTAAATGATTAACTTTTAAGAAATTTGAAGTGCAAATATTCTAAATGAATTTTGGTCAGCATGCCAAAACTCTGACACCATAGGTTTCTGCATTCACAGCTTTTATTAGATTGACGCAGTGTTCCCTTCTGTGTGGCAACACATGCTTAATAAGTGCATCAGTATCGAACTTAGATACGTAGAATCAATTCTAGGTGAGTGGTTAGGTTTTGGGAAATTGACGATTCATCGGACTATGCCGCTTTAATGAATCATGTGGTTTATAATTATCTTTTTAAATGAAATAATAAAAATAAATAAAACTGGTGTAAATAACTGTAAAATAAAACAAACACTTACGCCCCTTACACACACAATTATACTTGATGAATTATGTGATTTATAATTAGTTTCTTAAAGCGATATATATATATATATTAATGGTATAAATAACTATAGATACCACCCACGGCTAGAACATTAGGGAGTTGAGAAATGATCTATTTATGTGAATACAATTACAAGTCCACCCCCACCCACCCATTCTACCCAAAGACTTTTGTCTCTCCATTTCTTTTTCAAAGGGAGAAGAAAAACACCACATTCTAGTAATATCTGCCAGCCAGCTAGACAGCCAGACAACCCCCCTGACGGGACAGACCCGCCCTCGGCCGGCGCGTACTCACGGGGATGATGTTGACGCCGGTGGGTGACATGGGGGAGGTGGGGGAGGTGAAGGAGCCGGGCGCCATGCCGGGACCAGGAGGCCGGTCCGGGCTGCAAACCTGCGGCGGGCTCGGCGTCGGCGGTGACTGCATCAGCGACTGGCGAACAGCCTGCGGGACGAGCAGAGTTACAGAGGGCCTAGGTGGAGTGTCAGCGGGCATTACAGAGCAGGTGGTGGAGAGTGTTAGCGGGCATCATGAGCCGTGTTTACATGGGCGAGTTAAAACGGCTCATATAATGCGCCTTGCCTAGTTCGCCTCACATTCGCAGTGTAAACGCTCCGCTGAGGCGGATTAGGGCTGATTCGCCTCATATAGTTCGCTTCAAATAAACCATGTCGCGAGGTAGTTTATATGAATCGATTGAGCTTGTTCCGGGTGGCGATAGTGTAAAATAGCAGTGCTCGCCGGTTACAGGCTCAGCTGTAACTATCGCTGGTGCCCGGCAGTGTTAGGGACCGATTAGGCTGAAATCTATTGAATGCGATCATATTTAACAGAATTACATACTCAAATAATGAAATTTAATTTAATTAACCTTAAATTCCAAGCGATATTAACGTAGCAGCTACATCGGCGTCGAATCGCCGAGTGTAAACTAAACAAATAGCAGTGCTCGCCGGCTACAGGCGGAACACTAAGGCTGCTGGTTCCCGGCGCCAAAACACTTTCAAACTCGGTCCGTGGAAATGCGCCACTGCATCGCTTCATATAAATCGATTTGCCTAATTCGCTTCACAATTTCCCGTGTAAACACGGCTATGGAGCAGGAGAGCTTTGGTTGTTGTTGTTGTGAGTGTAAACGGGAACCAGAATGCACATGTGCTTTGTTGTTGTTGTGAGTGTCAATGGGAACCAGAGTGCACATGTGCTTTGTTGTTGTAGATGTGAGTGTCAACGGGAACCAGAGTGCACATGTGCTTTTGTTGTTGTACTTGTTGTGAGTGTCAACAGGAACCAGAGTGCACATGTGCTTTTGTTGTTGTTGTGAGTGTCAATGGGAACCACAGTGCATATGTGCTTTTGTTGTTGTGAGTGTCAACGGGAACCAGAGTGCACATGTGCTTTTGTTATTGTTGTTGTGAGTGTCAACAGGAACCAGAGTGTACATGTGCTTCTGTTGTTGTGAGTGTCAATGGGAACCAGAGTGCACATGTTCTTTTGGTGTTGTTTTAGTTGTGAGTGTCAATGGGAACCAGAGTGCACATGTGCTTTTGTTATTGTTGTGAGTGTCAATAGGAACCAGAGTGTAAATGTGCTTGTGTTGTTGTTGTGAGTGTCAATGGGAACCAGAGTGCACATGTGATTTTGTTGTTGTACTTGTTGTGAGTGTCAACGGGAACCAGAGTGCACATGTGCTTTTGTTGTTGTTGTGAGTGTCAATAGGAACCAGAGTGCACATGTGCTTTTGTTGTTGTTGTGAGTGTCAATAGGAACCAGAGTGCACATGTGCTTTAGTTGTTGTTGTTGTGAGTGTCAATGGGATCCAGAGTGTACATGTGCTTTTGTTGTTGTTGTGAGTGTCAATGGGAACCAGAGTGCACATGTGCTTTTGTTGTTGTTTTAGTTGTGAGTGTCAACAGGAACCAGAGTGCACATGTGCTTTTGTTATTGTTGTTGTGAGTGTCAACAGGAACCAGAGTGTACATGTGCTTTTGTTGTTGTTGTGAGTGTCAATGGGAACCAGAGTGCACACATGCTTTTGTTGTTGTTGCACTTGTTGTTCTGAGTGTCAATGGGAACCAGAGTGTACATGTGCTTTTGTTGTTGTTGTGAGTGTCAACGGGAACCAGAGTGCACATGTGCTTTTGTTGTTGTGAGTGTCAATGGAAACCAGAGTGTACATGTGCTTTGTTGTTGTTGTTCTGAGTGTCAACAGGAACCAGAGTGCACAGGTGCTTTGTTGTTGTTGTTGTGAGTGTCAACGGGAACCAGAGTGCACATGTGCTTTTGTTGTTGTTGCACTTGTTGTTGTGAGTGTCAATGGGAACCAGAGTGCACATGTGCTTTTGTTGTTGTGAGTGTCAAGGGAAACCAGAGTGTACATGTGTTTTTGTCGTTGTTGTGAGTGTCAATAGGAACCAGGGTGAACATGTGCTTTTGTTGTTGTGATTGTGAGTGTCAACGGGAACCAGAGTACACATGTGGTTTTGTTTTTGTTTTTGTTGTGAGTGTCAAAGTTAGCCAGTTCCGGCGAGCTTTTGTTGTTGTTGTGAGTGTCAATGGGCACCGCAAAGCAGGAGAGCTTTTGTTGGTGTTGTTGCTGTTGTGAGTGTCAACAGGCATCACAGAGCAGCATATATGACATATAATAAACATGCTGCCTTCAGTCTGCACCCACACCCACCTACCACACACAACAGAACACTCCCCACCTCTCCCCACACACCCACACACCCTTTGCCTACCTACCACAAACAAATCTGATTAGCCCGACACTTGTAGCCAAGCACACGCTTTCTGCGCACATCAAACTCGGACGGCCTTGACGGATAAGCCGGGATAACTTCCGGTTCCAGCTGACGGGCTCCCCCGCCCGCACTCCCGACCCACCGCCCCCTCCAGTCTGGCCGGAAGTACTCGGCCATGTCCGGTTACCAGTGAGGGAGCCCGCCGGCCCCTTTTGTCCCGGGCCGTGCCGAGTGGATTAGGCGGAGTGGAGTGCTGTGTCGGCGGACAAACCGTCAGGGTCTCTCTACCTGGGCCGCGTTCAGGGGACGCCTCAGAGTCAATTCCGAGACGTCTTCACAATGTCTTTTTTACCAATTTGCGTTCAGCGTGTGCCTCAGAGACGACTCCGAGACATTGAACATTTCGAATAGGAGCCGAAAATGACCAATTCCACCTCCAAAATGGCCGCGGTTGGCAAGGACTTTAATGTGCTATTTTTGTTGTCACAAAAGATGTGTTATGTATTTAAAACAGATAAATAAGTATGTGTGATTCTAATGAATAATAACTAGCTTAACTTTGCCAACAAACTGGAAAGTCATGAGCTCAAAATATCCGATTGTGCATGCAGACTGAGCAGCATGAAGTGCACGTTATGGAGGATGCCATTTTAGAGACATCCGACAGCTAAAACGCTGTTCAGAGTAGCGCAACATTTGGAATTTCTCCGAGATGCCTCTGAGGCCGTACCCTGACCGAGGCCCTGGTGTGGGGGCACTTATATATTTTACATGGTGGCTATCTTGGAAATCCAAGATGGCCCCATTTTCCATCTCGATGAAACGGCCCCAATAAAATCATTAAAAAATTGAAAGTTATCAGCCCAAAATGCTTTATTATGTTAAACAGTGAAGCTAATGACGTTCAATTCAAATCATGCGTGTTGGAACCAGATAGGTAACCGCAATATGTATTGTATTTTTCAATTAGGGATCCTGATGGCAAAGATCAGGTGCATGGGTGCATGCTAGAAACGGCTCATCACTAGTTTATTTAGTTTTTCTCACAGCAAACTGCTTTGTTATATATATATATATATATATATATATATATATATATATATATATATAATATTTATATATTATATATATATATAGTTCAATTCAATTCAATTCAATTCATGCACGTTACCCATGTTTCAATGCACATGTATAGCCAGTCGCTTAAGACCCAACTTAAATCTTTTGGTCTCGACCTAAAAGTATTCACCTAGTGATATTTTCATTGGATCTAATGCATTCCTGGACCCCCCAAAAAGTATATTTGGACACCAAGATTGACCTTCTACGTGGCTTGCAAGTCGAGATACTTATAGATTATAGGATGGTGGCCATCTTGAAAATCCAAGCTGGCCGCCATTTACCATCTTGATGAAGCGGCTCCGATCAAAAATAGAAAGTTATGGTGTTGGAGAGTACATACAAACTAATTTTATGTTTTTATCGCCGTGTCCCCATTCTTCTAAAATCTGGCCCTAATCCACCTGACTACTGCAGTGGGGTCCACTGTGATAGTGTGTCTGTGGCTGCATGTTAGCTGTCATCATATTGTGTCTGTGGTTGCAAGTTGGCTGTCAACATATTATATCTGTAGCTGCAGTTTGGCTGTCACCACATTGTGCCTGTAGCTGCAGGTTGGCTGTCAGCATATTCTGCTTGTACCTGCATGTTGGCTGTCATCATATTGTGCATGTGGTTGCAGGTTGGCTGTCATCATATTATATCTGTAGCTGCAGGTTGGCTGTCACCATATTGTGTATGTGCCTGCAGGTTGGCTGTCATCATAATATTGTGTCTGTAGCTGCAGATTGGCTGTCATCATATTACATCTGTAGCTGCAGGTTGGCTGTCATCATATTATATCTGTAGCTGCAGGTTGTCTGTCATAATATTGTGTCTGTAGCTGCAGGTTGGCTGTCATCATATTACATCTGTAGCTGCAGGTTGGCTGTCAACATATTGTGCCCGGGGCTGCAGGTTGGCTGTCATCATATTATATCTGTAGCTGCAGGTTGGATGTCATCATATTATATCTGTAGCTGCAGGTTGGCTGTCATCATATTGCATCGGTAGCTGCAGGTTGGCTGTGATCATATTGTGCCTGTGGCTGCAGGTTGGCTGTGATCATATTATATATGTAGATGCAGGTTGGCTGTCATCATAACATATCGGTAGCTGCAGGTTGGCTGTCAGCATATTGTGTCTGTGGCTGCAGGTTGGCTGTCATCATATTGTGTCTGTGGTTGCAGGTTGACTGTCATCATATTGTGTGTGTGGCTGCAGGTCGGCTGTCATCATAATATTGTGTCTGTAGCTGCAGGTTGGTTGTCATCATATTGTGTCTGTCATTAACAACCTGCGGGTCTGGTTGTCTGAGGGGGGCGTGAGGCACACCATTGCTCCCTGCTTACACATTTGCAAAGGTTGTGCATGACAACATGGCGTGGTTAGCTTTCAGCTGCAGCATGTTCGACATGGAAAGATCACATTTCAGATGCAGTGGATCTGCTTTAAAGTACGATCGTGTTTAAAATGTGGCACAATATTAAACATTTCTTCTGTAAATAGTGTACATATAAGCACCGCTCCACATGTACATGCTTAGGATGGGTTATACTAGATAATGAATGAGGAATTATCGATGGAAATTAGCAGTAGTGGGACGATGCCACTGTATATATGTGTGTGTAGTGTGGTAGTAGTATGCACTAACCCCACAGCCTATGAGGCACATAGACAGATTAGCAATGTGGATGTTGATTGCATCGGGGATTCAAGATAGCCTAATGGATAGAACTCTTGACTCCAAATGACAGAAGTGTGTGTTAAAGCCCTGGTCTTGACATAATGTGTCCTTGGTTTAGAGCACTCTCTCTCTCTCTTTATTTTTTATAAGCGAGTGGTACAGGCAAGAGGCTGAGTCGTTACAGCTGAATAGGCCAGGTGGCAGCACCAGGCTAGGCAGAGAACCTGTCCATTCGCCTGAGTTGATAAGTGTCAATAGTTGTGAGGTGTCCAGACAAGGTGCCAAGCAGAGGCATGGTTCAAGGATAATCAGTTTACAGATAATTATACTCGTATAATGCTTATACAGCACATATATTTCCCAATATATAGATCGTTGATTGGTTATTGGAGTTCTACCACCTGGCAACATCTAAGGGAATATCAGGACGGGTACCAACTCATGTCAACTTGATAGTGCTGCCCCACTGGGAGACCAGGCCACCAGCACCATGACCTGACATCCCCCTCAGTCACATTATCCTGACACTGAGCTAACCAGTCCTTGCCATATCCTATTATTGTTGAGTGCCTGACTAGGAGGTGACAAGTATAAATTTTGTAAGTCATTGGTTTGACTCGACCAGGAAGCGAACTCCCGATCTCCTGCACGTTAGGCCTGCGCTGTAACGATTCGGCCACCAACCCAGTAAAACAGAGAGAGAGATTGCCATGGCGGTACTGCAAACTAAGGGAACATTATTACAAATTATATACATGTCATGGGGGTGATGAAAATAGGAAATATTGTGCCTAGAGTGGGACTCGAACCCACATCTCTTTGCATTCCGGGCCAGTGTGCTAACCATTACACCACCTAGGCTCCCTGATATCAACACACTACCCATGCCTGCCTGTCTATGTGGTCACTTGCCTGAGAGGTCAGTGCACACTACTACACTCGTCCCCCTGGAATTGTAAGTCTTTTAATACTTAAAATTACATACACACAGGCAACGCACTAACACACACATACACAGGGCAGGTTCAACAACCATACAGCGCGTAGCTTGTATAGGATCACGGTCACGGCAACCAGTGTCATGCGGGTGATGAAAATGGGAAATACTGCGCCTAGAGTGGGACTCGAACCCACATCTCTTTGCATTCCGGGCCAGTGTGCTAACCATTACACCACCTAGGCTCCCTGATATCAACACACTACCCATGCCTGCCTGTCTATGTGGTCACTTGCCTGAGAGGTCAGTGCACACTACTACACTCATATATACGAAGTGTGCGAGTATAAAGGCGCAGAAGGGAATTATTGTATATTTCATTGTACCAATTATTCTACTGCCTCTACTCCTCGACGGTGGCGCCACCATCGGTTCCCATTGTTACTACCGGCGAGCTAAACCGCCACACGGACCGTAAGACCTTTTCCTAAAGAGAGAGAGATAGAGAGAAAGAGAGAGAGAGAGGGGGGGAGAGAGAGGGGGCGAGAGAGAGGGGAGAGAAAGAAAAAGAGAGAGACAGATAGAGAGAAAGAGGGAGGGGGAGAGAGACAGAGAGCGGAGACAAACAGACCAACATAAGGAGCAGTTCCTAACCATAGCCAACGGGAGTGAGTGGCTTGTCACGACGGGGCTGGTAATGTGTATCGCGTGTCACCGCTTTACACACGGGGAACCAGGCGCCGGCCTAGTCAGCCGTGAGAAGACAGAAGAGACTGCGTGAGGCGCAGACTCAACCGTGCGCCGCGCCTCAGCGAAGCCGAGCTGAATCTCGGGGTGCAGGCGGGAGTGTGGGTGGGTCTACGTGGATGGGGGATGTGTGTAGACATGTGTGTGAAGGGGGGGGGGTGGCACCTGAACTCCTCCACCACCACCCTCTCACCTTCCCACCGCCCGTCCTCCCTTCCCTCCCCTCCTTCCCATCTTCCCATCCACGCCCTTCCTCCAGACCTTACCCGCCCGCCCGCCGCCCACCCACCCACCCACCACACACGGTAGACAGTGCCAGTCTCCCGCCTGCTTGGCGCCACGCGTCAGTTCAACTCCCCACCAACCACGCCCACTCTCCACTGCTCCAACCTCAGCACCACGTCCCCTTTCCCGCTCGCTCTCGCTTTCGCTCTCTCTCATACACGCTACCTTAATCTCTCACGTCTCTCTCTCCCTCCCATACACGCTACATTAATCTCTCATCTCTCTCTCTCCCATACACACTACCTTAATCTCCCCAGCCCCCACTCATTCGCTATCTCTCTTTCCCTCTCTCTCTCTCTCTCGCTTTCTTTTCATACACCACTACATTTCTAACGGACGCGGTGGCCGAATCGGTAGAGTGCAGACCTCCCGTGGGGGAGATCGGGAGTTTGATTCCCGGTCGAGTCAAACCAATTATTTACAAAATTGATACTTCACGCTTCCTAGCCACATATTATTTAGAGGGGAAGAAAGAAGAAGAAAAAAGGTTGTCCGTGTTGCAAAGTAAAGACAATGCAAGAGCTGTTCATTTTGAGTTTGTTCTCGGTGAACCGGATATGCTAATTGTATAACCGGAAGTACTCCTGGGCTACAAGTAGCATAGCGGCTAGGGATCGATATACTATATATATTATATAAGGAAGTTATGGGAATATAAAACAGGCACACTATACAGCAGCAGTTCCTCTATTGTCGCCTGATTTACACATAACCATGATATATTATACACTGAGGCCCTAGTTCCAGCTTCTGCCCGGGCGGCACCACCTGTGAGTCAGGTGAGTGAGTGGCGACTGTAACCTAATCACACGCCCGCCGCCAGGGCGTCTAGTGGCGCGGCGTGGATTCTTCACCTGTCAGCAGGGCGGTCCTTGACCACTGTGCTGTCCTATTCACCTGCACCTGACAGACCGACAGGGTTCGCCCGCCTGTCGCCGCGTATATCACGGCAGCGCCACCGACCGGGCGGCCACCGCCAGCGACAGGTCTCGCACGCCAACCAGCTCCCACACGGCACTCCCACCCGCAGCACCAACAAGACAGTGAAGAGTTCAGACGCAAAACCCTGTAAACGCCAATCCAAAAATGTAACTAAAATAAAAGTTTTTACCTGAAAATAATTTGAATTCTCACTAATTCCACTTTTCTTGTAATGACATGATTATGTAGCAATGAACAAAAAAAAAGTAGGAATGCAACGCAATACAATTGTTGAAAGTTTGATTTTAATGTATATCCTAATTTTTGGAGTGGCGCTTACAAGGTTTTGCGCCTGAACAGTTTAAGTGTCACCAGTGCCACGTTCAGTGTCCGTCTCGGAGGCGCCTCAGAGGCGCCCGTGATGTCACACTAGTCTGAACCACAAAGGCAGTTTCTTGTCTCGAAAATGGCTGCCCCCATAGGCGGTGGCCATTTGCAATCGAAATGCTGCACTCTGATTGGATGAAACCACTGCATGTGGCGGCTATTTTCGAGGCGCTTTTGTCTCCTATCTGAAAAGGGAGGCGTGGCGAGATGGACCCTGAACGCAAATAGACCAAAAAGCATCCACGAGACGTCGCCAAGGCGCCTCCGAGACGGACCCTGAATGCGGCCCTGGCGATGGCAGCCGGTGTCACGAAATAGAATACCCCCTCAAAATTTTCTCCCCCGGCGATTCTATTTCAAAATAAAATTGCACCCAAAGATTTTATTTCGAAATAAAACTCCCCCCTCCACACACCTTCTATCTCTCATTACCTCCAACCCTCTTATCCCCTAAGGCTCCCACCTCCCACCACACCTCCCTCTCTCCCTTCCCTATAAACCACAACCCTCCTCCCCCTCCCCTCCCACCTCCACCCCACCACCTCCAACAGTGTATGTATGTGCACACCTTATTCCCTTCAAGCATCAACGCCATGCCAATACTAATAGATACACAGCTACAAATGCTGGAACATATTTACCTTGATCAGCTTTTTCACGTGCTTCAATTTCAATTGCTTTGAAAGAGTGACAAGGTGATATTAAACCTCAATAAATGGACAGCGTAGCTTATCGGATGTTGAAGAATTAGAGCTGGTTATTATATGATAGGTTACCCAACAGAGCCAGTGTCTTACAGTAATTAAAGTTGAATTTATACAAAAATAGTGATATATATTTGGTTTAAATATAAAAACACCACCACCAACACAACTAATATCATACTGGACACACACTGGCTCACAAGTTGCAAAGTCCAATACTTTTGATTTTCTGCCTTTTTTCTTTACGTGGTCACGTATTATGCGAGTATAAAAATACTTAAGAATATTAAGTTGATCGCATAAGGTACTTCACTTGAGCTAAAAGTAACTTCTATCTAACTTTGGAGATGTTTGAAATAAAAATATGTTAAATATATTTCTGCATGCATGTCAAAATTCTGACATCATAGCATTCAGGTTTGGTTAAATTGCCTTAGTATTACCTTCTATGGAACAACTGATGTTTAATAACTGCACCAGTATATACATTTAGTATGCAGAATCAAATCGAGATAAACGTGTTGGTTTCGAAAATGTTATACTTTTATGGGACTATGCAGCTTTAGGTAACGATATATAAAGCCTCACTAATACTTGGCCCGTCCTGATATGACCTTAGATGTTGCTAGGACGTAAAACAACAACAAACAAACAACAACTAATACTTGGATGAGTGAACATCTGGGAAAACTAGATGCCATAGACAACCTAAAACAGGCTTATAGTCTAGAAAATCAGAAGCGAATAAATGAGCCTCTCTCAAAAGGTGATAACTCTTTTTGTTGTTATCCATTGTAACGATTGACACAAAACAGCACAGAAACGGTTACACTGAAAACACAAGGACATTTGCTTCAAATCAATATGTATTCTATTGGGATTATGAAACACCATGTGAAAAACAAATCAGCTTATCCTGAGCAAATGCATAAGCAGATAGTATGGTGATCGTTACAATTGACAAAGTTTTGTCCCATATTGCTTAGCACCTTTTGAGACAGTCTTATATAAGTGATATTACAAGGTGAAACAAATATACAGATATGAGCACATGTGTTGAATATACAATTATTGGACATTTACCTCTTTTGGGCTAATGACATCGTCCTGTTGTCTCCGTCTATCTGATTGGTCGTCCTCTCCTAATGGCCATCTGTGGAGCAGATAAAAATCCACATATTCATATTAAAGACAACATTTTTGCTTTGACAATTTTCGTTTTGAAATATTCGTTTCGAAATTCTCGTTCTGATTTTGTTTGTTTTTTAACTGTTGCTTTGGTACTTTTGTTTTGAAATTCTTTTGAAAGTTGTGCTTCGAAATTTTCTTTTTGAAATTTTCTTTTTGAAATTGTTGTTCTGAAATTACTTAGAAATGTGCTTAGAAATTTGTTTAGAAATTTATGTTTAGAAATTTGTGATTAGAAATTTGTGATTAGAAATTTGTGTCTAGAAATTTGTTTAGACATTTGTGCTTAGAAATTTGTGTTTAGAAATTTGTGCTTAGAATTTAGTGCTTAGAAATTTGCTTTTAGAAATTTGCATACAGAAATTTGTGTTAGGAAAATTACTTGTTTTGAAAATTAGTTTTCGGAACTTATTTAGTTTTTCGCATTAAGAACCTTAAAACAGGAAAGAAATAAATAAAGAAAGCAAGAAATAAATACCGGTTCCTGTTGCTGTCGATGCCCGGCCTGTTGTCGGCCGGACTGGAGGGCGGTGTTTGTCCCCCTGGCGGCGACCTGCCCTCTGGCGGTGACCGCGTGCCCGGGCTCATGGTGCCATCTACCGGAGCGGCGGCGTACGACGGCGGCGTCTGCGCCTCCTCCTCGTCGTCGTCCGAGTCGAAGGGGTTCATGAGCTGTTTCCTGGTCATCAGGGGCACGTCCTTGGCGGGCGAGTCCCCGTGCGGCGGTGAGTCCTGGCAGGGCGACGCGCGCGGCGCGCCCGTCCCCGACGACGGCGACGGCGAGTTCCGGTTGTTCCAGTCCACTTCCGCCGCCGTCACAGGAAGCTGATGCTGCTGGTAGTACTGCTCCTGCTCCGGGCTCGTCGGGGGGTCCCGCCGGCGGACGTTGCGCCTGGGCGGCTTCACCCCGCGCGGGGTCTTGCCGCTGCTGCTGCCGTCCGGGCTGAGGCGCTCGTCGCCCGCGCCCGGCGCTGGCCCGCCCCGCCCGGCGCCCGGGCGGTGAGGGTCGTCCGGCCACGGCCCCGGTTCGGGCCCGTGGCCGGACGGCGGGGCGATGGCGTCGCCCCGCCCGGCGGACAGGCGGTGCGCAGCGTCGCGAACCTCCTTGCCGTACATCTCGTTGCTGATGCGCGCGTCTTGGTCCGTGTCATGCTCGCCCACTGTGTACGTCGTGTCCTGCGCACGCGCACCGATCTGTTGCACCTCCAGTACCTGGGAGGCGGTAGGGGTGTAAAGGGAGAGGTGAGTGGGGAGGATGGTGAAGAGGAGGTGAGGAGGAGGGGCGGGGTAGGGAGAGGAGGGAGGGTGGGAGGAGGGAGGGGGGAGGAGGGAGGGGGGGGGAGGAGGAGAGGGAAGAGGAGGAGGAAAAGGAGGAGCAGGACGAGGATGAAGAGGATGAAGAGGTGGAAGAGGATGAAGAGGAGGGAAGAGGAGAAGGAGGAGGGGGGAAAGAAGGAGGGGAGGAGGGGGGAAAGGAGGAGGGGAGGAGGAGGAGAGGAGGGAAGAGGAGGGAGGAGGAGGAGGAGGAGGGGGAGGAGAAGAATGAGGATGAAGAGAAGGAAGAGGGGGAAAAGGAGGAGGGGAATGAGGGGGAAGAAGAGGAGGAGGAGAGTCGGGTGGTTAGACACACCAGGCACTGACTACGATCAGGTTTATTTGGGAATTTGCTTCTTTTTTTTCTTTCTTTTTGTTCCTTTTCTGAAAGTTGAATATTCCGATGGTTTTGAGTTTCTATCATTTTGTCACTCGCCACCACGGCGCTCCTCACTTAAATGCTCACTCCCCTCAGCCAACCACAGCGGTCCCCATTCAAGATCTCTATATTAAAGACTTGGAGCAACCCTCACTGGTGAGTTTTCACCATGCTCTCTCAGCCTGACTACTACTCCTTTTTACACACCCACCCACACCTGTGATTGATTGACCTCATTATAAATAGTAATCAAAACAATCTATTAAAAAAACTTACGTATAGCAATTATTATAATGAATTCATAGAATTGACCAACTGCTACCAGAGTACTTTACTGTTTGATATTTGCAATGCATGCTTATCGTTTTCTTCACTATGTCTCATTGCATTTCACCGATTGTTCATTCATAACTCGCTCATCTCATTGGCATGACCTTCTATCGGTTGCTTCTCTGGCTAGAGAGTTGTATAAACCACTGAATTGCCCGTTAGCCATATCCTATTAATGGGAAAGATTTGGCATACTTTTGCCCGATCAGAGCTCGATTTTCACTGCAGAAGCAGAAGCACTCCTTCTCGCGTTGGAGTGTATTGAGGTATCCAACCACACTAACTATGTTATATACAGTGATTCGTTCTCTTGCCTCCTGGCTGTTGCTGGACTGAAAATGAATCACCCTATTCTAGCAATGGTAATTTATAAAATGAACCAACTGACAACGGATGGGTATGATATCCACCTGTGCTGGGTGCCTGGCCATGCCGGCATACAAGGAAACGAACGAGCTAATCGGGCTGCGAAGAAGGCCCTGAACTGTGATCTTGAACCATGTCTGATCCCTCACTCAGATCTGAAACCACTAATAGCCACCCACATAAAATCCAAATGGCAACATGAGTGGGATGAAAACATTATTAAACTTAAAGAAATTGAACCATCTGTGGGAAAGCCACCACAGACTCATGTGGGAGGTCAGTGGGACCAAGTTGTCCTTAGCCGCTGCCGTATTGGCCATTTGTGGCTTACACATGCTTTTCTGCTCAAGGGGGAACATCCCCCTGAATGTATTGGGTGTCAGTCCCAGCTGACACTCAAACACATTTTTACTAAGTTGCTTTGATTTTTTGGCCCTGCGCCAACAGTTCTACACTGCAGACAGTATGCATGACCTTGTTACTAAGGTAAAACAGGAAAACATTTTAGCCTTTTTGAGGGCAGCTGGACTGTACCACCTTATATAGTTTACTAAATAGATTCTATCAATTAATAAAACTTTTATTTTTCTATGGGAATTTGTTTCCATTGACCCCAAATATATGATTGTGAGCTTTCTAATTCAATGAGGTTCTATTGGCACCTAATTGATTGTCTGCTTTTACATGTAAAAGCGATGGTTTGAACAAAAAACAATTTCTCGCCGTGAATATGGCCTATGCTGCCGACACAGCGTAAAGCAACCAGCAATCAATCAATCAATCCTATTAATGTCGAGCGCCATGCTAGCTAGCGACGAGTATCAATTCCGTAAGTCATTGGATTGACTAAGCCAGGTTTCATTTAAATTCCCGACACCTTCCACCCTTGAAGCCTGCGCGCGCTCTTACCGATTCCGCCACCTCGTCCGACAAGAATAAATCAAATTTAAATTAGCGTGGCTTTAGCTGCTGCCCTGACTGAGCATCACTCACCTGCCCTGTGAAGTAGGCGCGAAGCTGGTACAAGTAGGTCATGACGGAGAGCTTGTCGGGCACGGCGAGGAGCACCATGTCTGACGGCTCGAGCACCTTGGGGATGCCCAGCGACGCGGCTGCATCGAACGACTGCAAGACACAAAGCGCGACAAGGTCAGTCTAGAAGAAACATCCACCTCTACCTACATTAGGGGGGAATGATTAACTATGTCTAAATCTGAGCAAAGGCTGCTTTTGTATGAATTTAAGGCCGTAATCGATTAATCACCTCAGATCATCCTAAACACCCTTTTGCGCATGCGCAGGCCCTGCAACCTCGAGTTACATAAACGAATCTGCTCGGGGTGGAAAAAAAGGTGGCTTAATCCAAATCTTTGGTCTGGAGCGTCATAATCGAATACGGGCTACGTGACAGGTGGTGCTCCTGGTTCCGGCATCCAGTGTTTGTCCAGTGTTTGTCTAACACACTGTTAGACGCGGCCTTATTGCTGCTTACACTTTACAGGGCACAAAATGACACAAACCTAAGTTTGATTTGGGAAGACACAAATTATTTTTCAATTTTCGCAAATACTTCAGCCCACAGGCCTACCGGTATGATACTTCCAACGGTTGTTTGTTTTGAATTTGGCTCGCAGGTTGAGAAAGAAAAACAATATCAGTGACACACCAGCTGTGTTACATATCATTTACCGATGACCTAATAATAATAATAATAATATCAATAAACCTAAACACCAGTCTTGTTTTTATTAATAACATGTTATGTGAAGCATAAAGTACTTATGCAAATAGTATTCATGTATGTAATTCCACATCTTTGTTATTATTCTATTCTTGTGGCTATCTACTGCTCCTGTAACCTCCTTTGATATGCTCCTTTGTAGTTTGGGTTACTGGAGGCTTGGTTGTAACCCGGATAGTGGGAGGTCTGCTACCAAGCAGCTCCCCTAATTCCCCTCCTGCCCTCCAGGTGGTGCCTCACCCCCCTACTAATTTGACTGATTGATTTGTGGTTGTTTTTTGCGCCGTGTCGGCAGCATAGGCCATATTCATGGCGAGAACTGTTTGTTTTTAAATTCAAACCATCGCTTTTACATGTAAAAGCATACAATCAATTTTGTGTCCATAGACACTCATGAATTTTTTTAACTCACAATAATATAGTTTCGCATCAAGCTAAATAAAATTCTACATGAAAGTATTATTCATTGATGAAATTTGTTTAATAAGCTATACGAGGTGGTACAAACCAGTTGCCCTGAAAAAGGCGAAAATGTTTCCTTGTTTTACTTTTGTAAAACGGTCATGCATACTAAATTGACTTGTCGTCTGGTTAGTGGACGGTCACATACTGATTAAAATGAGTTCAGAGTAGGCAAGACTGCGCATGAATGCAGATTCGCAGCAATTGGTATCTCCACCTTAGCAGGAGCTTGGGTGAATTTTGTTGTGTTTTTTGTACTGTGTTCGCAGATCAACATGCACAGTTGTTGGGACGCATACAATACCCAAGAGGGGCGTGTGTGCTTCAGGCTTGGGCTCGTTTTGTCTACTGTCTTGTATCAGCGTCCACTCGTGGTGGTTTTATAGTGCTGCCTTACTGGAATGACATCTTGGTCAGTCACATTATACTGACACTGGAGACGAACTGGCTTAATCATTCTGCATACAGATAGTGGCGCCCTCTAGCAAGGTTGCGGCAATATAAAATGACGTCAGTAAGCCCTATAGACCTTGTCTTTGAGTCGATATGAATGTGACTGTCCTATCAGCACTAGCATATAACAAACACCCATAACACATGACCCAATGGGCGCATACGTTCTACTGGTTTTCCATACATATATATACACAATTTACACAAAAGAAACTAGAAAAGGGGTGGGCGGAAGATGGAGGCGAACGGAGGAGCCTGATCATTCTGCATACAGATAGTGGCGCCCTCTAGCAAGGTTGTGGCAATATGAAATGACGTCAGTAAGGCGGGCGATGCCCTATAGACCTTGTATCTGAGTGGATATGGGTCACTCTCCTGAAAAATGGTCAGCATGGGATGGGATTTTAAAACATTGATAAAAAAACGTCCTGCTTATTTTTTTCCCTATACTTTTTATAATCATGTTCAGATTTGATGTAAGAAATAAGCGGGGGGTGGGGGGGGGGGGGAAACTGTGTGCAACTTTGGTCCTTTTAGTTATGAAGTGTTTTTGTACCAAATAACCCCATTTTACAGTCAGCCATTTAACATGACATATGGGACATGGTTGAATCCTTACTAACATCTTGTATTGCATTGATATCTCAAACAAAACAGTTCCCAAATCAAAAAAGAAGTATTTATTAACATGTATGCATGCTTAAATTTAAAAAGAAAATATTTAATGTCTTCAGAAATAACATTAGAAATTTCTGTCACAGATGTAACCAGTGGTGTCTGGATGCCACACAAATCGTGTACACTAATTATTCAGTGAATAAAGCATGGCTGGGAATTACTTTTTTTTTAAAGCAATATAAGCACTACACATTTTTGTATATTATGCCATGATTAATATGCTTCTAAGTATGAAATTATTTAATTCTGCTTAGATTTTTATTAAGCAGACGGTGTGGTGTCCTAAACATGTGTTACATCTGAGCAACACATGTTATACTGCCATAAGACATAGCTTAATCATGGACTACACCTTTATTTTTTATCTCATCAATTTATATTTTACATAGATGTAAAGGGGAGATTTCCAGCTTTCATTTGCAACCAAACAATTTTTTAAATTCAAATATTAGATTTTAACTCTCCATGTGACACTTCTGGCCAGTTTTCAGGAAAGTGACCCATATGAATGTGACTGTCCTACCGCCACTAGCGTAAAACAAACACCCATGACCCAATGGGCGGATATGTTCTACTGGTTTTCCATACATATATATACACAATTTACACAAAAAACCCTAGAAAAGGGGCGGGGGGAAGATGGAGGCGAACGGCGGAGCCTGCTCATTCTGCATACAGATAGTGGCGCCCTCTAGGAACGTTGCGGCAATATGAAATGACATCAGTAAGGTGGGAGATGCCCTATAGACCTTGTATTTGAGTGGACATGAATGTGACTGTCCTTCCGCCATTAGCGTATAACAAACAGCCATAACACATGACCCAATGGGCG
Organism: Branchipolynoe longqiensis; assembly: GCA_030323885.1. Lineage (NCBI taxonomy): Eukaryota > Metazoa > Annelida > Polychaeta > Phyllodocida > Polynoidae > Branchipolynoe > Branchipolynoe longqiensis. The sequence goes on from CM059186.1 coordinate 157,255,337, forward strand.
CATACGTTCTACTGGTTTTCCATACATATATATACACAACTTACACAAAAGACGGTTGGAAGATGGAGGCGAACGGAGGAGCCTGATCATTCTGCATACAGATAGTGGCGCCCTCTAGCAAGGTTGCGGCAATACGAAATGACGTCAGTAAGGCGGGCGACGCGCTATAGACGCGCTGATGACCCAGGGGCGGGCCGCCGGTGGCGCTGGTGGAGAGGGGGTACAGCCGGGGTCCCGCGGGGCGTGTCAGGAGGAGGCAGCCCCTACATTAGACAGACAGCCCCGGTGACGCTGCTGCGCACACACACACACACACACACACACACACACACACACACATACCACACACGCACCTCACACGCCCAGCAGCGTCCGGGACCTAAGGCTGTTCGCACGGCGCCCATCTGTCCTGTTTGTAGGGCAGGTCTACAGCTAAGCAGGCGGCATTTAAGGCGGCCAATGGCTGACAGGCAACCCACTATGAGTGACGATGCGCACTGTGAGCAGTGGTGATGTGCACCGTGCACAGTGGTGATGTGCACCGTGCACAGTGGCGTTGTGCACCGTGCGCAGTGGCGTTGTGCACCGTGCGCAGTGGCGTTGTGCATCGTGCGCAGTGGCGTTGTGCACTGTGCGCAGTGGTGTTGTGCACCGTGCGCAGTGGTGTTGTGCACCGTGCGCAGTGGCGTTGTGCACCGTGCGCAGTGGCGTTGTGCACGGTGCGCAGTGTCGTTGTGCACCGTGCGCAGTGGCGTTGTGCACTGTGCGCAGTGACGTTGTGCACCATGCGCAGTGGCGTTGTGCATCGTGCGCAGTGGCATTGTGCACCGTACGCAGTGGCGTTGTGCACCGTGCGCAGTGGCATTATGCACCGTGCGCAGTGGCGTTGTGCACCGTGCGCAGTGGCGTCGTGCACCGTGCGCAGTGGCGTCGTGCACCGTGCGCAGTGGCGTTGTACACAGTGGCGTTGTGCACTGTGCGCAGTGGCGTTGTGCACTGTGTGCAGTGGCATTGTGCACTGTGTGCAGTGGTGTTGTGCACTGTGTGCAGTGGCGTTGTGTACCGTGGCGTTGTGCACTGTGCGCAGTGGCATTGTGCACTGTGCGCAGTGGTGTTGTGCACTGTGCGCAGTGGCGTTGTGTACCGTGCGCAGTGGTGTTGTGCACCGTGCGCAGTGGCATTGTGCACTTTGCGCAGTGGCATTGTGCACTGTGCGCAGTGGTGTTGTGCACTATGCGCAGTGGTGTTGTGCACTGTGCACAGTGGTGTTGTGCACCGTGCGCAGTGGTGTTGTGCACCGTGTGCAGTGGTGTTGTGCACCGTGCGCAGTGGTGTTGTGCACCGTGTGCAGTGGTGTTGTGCACCGTGCGCAGTGACAATATCCAGAATAGGTGTGCAGTGGTGATGTGTCTGATCTGCAGTGGTGATGAACAGTGACGATGCACACTGTGCACAGTGATAACATTCAGAATAAGTGTGCAATAGTGATGTGCCTGATCTAGAATAGGTGTGCAGTGGTGATGCGTCTGATCTGCAGTGGTGATGTATTGCGCAGTGATGATACACACCTTGTGCAGTGACAATATTCAGAATATGTGCCCAGTAGTGATGCACATGATGTGCAGTGACAATATTCAGAATAGATGTGCAGTGGTGATGCACATGATGTTTAGTGGTGATGTGCAGTGATGTGCAGTGATGTGCAGTGACAATATTCAGAATATGTGTGCAGTGGTGATGCGCAGTGATGCACAGTGACAATATTCAGAATATGTGCACAGTGGTGATGCGCAGTGACAATATTCAGAATATGCGCACAGTGGTGGTGTGCATGATGTGCAGTGACAATATTCAGAATATGTGCCCAGTGGTGGTGTGCATGATGTGCAGTGACAATATTCAGAATATGTGTGCAGTGGTGGTGTGCAATATGTGCAGCGACAATATTCAGAATATGTGTGCAGTGGTGGTGTGCATGATGTGCAGTGACAATATTCATAGTAGATGTGCAGCAGTGATGTTCATTCATGATGTGCAGTAACAATTTTCATAATATGTGTGCAGTGGTGAATCGCATGATGCGCACCAACAATATTCCTAATAGGTGTGCAGCAGTAATGTGCAGGATGCGCAATAGCGATACACACGATGAGAAGTGATAATATTCAGACTAAGTCCACAGTGGGGATGTGCATGATGCGCACTGGTGTCGTGCACCATGACCAGTGACGATTAGCACAATAGAATCGGTGTGATTGCACTTCAGCTTGGCTTTGAATCGTGTTCTGCCACGTGGAATTATATTTACGTTGACGATGCACACAGTGCAGAATGACGTGCACAAGGTACGGAGTGCGAAGGTGACCAGTGCACAGTGTCGGTAAGCACAGTGCGCAGCCGCAATGCCCACAATGCAGGGCGACAAGGTGCATCTGGTCAGGCGACAGTTGCATCATGAGTCCCGCACAGCCCTTCTCCAGGAGAGCAGTTTGTTGTTCGCCACGCTCCAACGACACCTCGGGGGCAGAAAGGTCATACATATGGGCCACTTACATTCATCATGGCCACCGCCAACTGGGGTCGACATAATGGACGTGTTCTGTATGAGGCACCAGCTGGACCCGCGAAGGTCACTGAGAGACAGTTATTTTGTTTTCTTGTTTGTTGGGGTTTATACATCCTGGCAACATCCAAGGTCACATCAGGACGCGAATCGACTTGTGACAGTGCACACTCATGGTGACTTTATAGTGTTGCGACCACAATGCATGGCGCCAAGGTGCATCCAGTTAGGCGACAGTTGCATCATGCGCCCCGCACCGCCCTTCTCCAGGAGAGCAGTTTGTTGTTCGCCACGCTCCAACGACACCTCGGGGGCAGAAAGGTCATACATATGGGACTCTTACATTCTTCATGACTGCCACCAACTGGGGCCGACATAATGGACATGTTCTGTATGAGCCACCAGCTGGACCCACAAAGTTCATGGAGAGACAGTTAGTTTGTTTGCTTGTTTGTTGGAGTTTTATGTCATGGCAACATCTCAGGTCACACCAGGACGGATACTGACTTGTGACAGTGCGCAGTCATGATGACTTTATAGTGCTGCCCCCACTGGGAGACCAGGAAGTTGGTGCCATGACCCTATTTCCCACTGCGTCCCACTATCCTGATACTGAGATAACCAGTCCTTGCCCTATCTTAGTAATGCCAAGGTCATTAGCTTGACTCGGTCAGGTGTGAAACTCCTGACCTTCCACACAAGAAGCCTGCATTCTTACTGATTTAGCCACTGCGACTAAAGTCATGGATAGTGTACGAAAACATACATACATACATGTGGGTTCGATTCCCACTCTAGGCACAATATTTCCCAGTGTCATCACCCCCACAACACTGGTTACCATGTCCTGGATCCTGTACAAGCGATGTGATGTATCGTTGTTGAATCTACCCTGTGAATGTATGTAAGTGCATTGCCTGTATGTATGTAATTGTAGGCATTAAGTGACCCTATAAAATACTTACAATTTCTGGGGAACAAGTGTAGTAGTCTGCACTGACCTCTCAGGCAAGGAGCCAGATAGAAATGTGGGTGTGGATAGGGTGGTGACATCAGGGATCTGATGTGGTGAAATGGTTAGCACACTGGCCTAGAATGCAAGAGATGTGCGTTCGATTTCCATTCTAGGCGCAATACTTCCCATTTTCATCACCCAACGACATTATCTTTTATTACCATCAATCAATTAATTCTTTGCTTAACTCTTTCATAGCCCCACTTCTGTGCTTTAATCCACCTACAGCGCCACCTATCGCTTCAACACCACATTAGTGCCGCCAGCTAACCCTCACACACACACACATACACATACACACACACGCACACACTACTCCTCGGGACGTCAGTGTGGTGCCATCAAATGGCTTTATGAGTTTCCTTAATTACAGATGGATTATTAATGCACATAGTTAATGTTCAAATCTCGCTTTTCCATGATTGCTTCAGCAATTTTTAATTAAAGAAATTCCTTTTAAAATATAATAATAATAATAATAATAACACCATGTCTATGAAATGACCATTTGACCGCCATAGAAAACCCCACAGAAATCCCCACATAAAACCGCACCAAAAGCACCAAAACGTACCGCGTGTGTTGCCGAACAGCATAAGTACGCCTAGAATGGGGGGAGGGGGGGGGGGGGGCTTGCAAACGAAGGTACTTATCGCACCTCAACCATTCCAGGGCTAGCATCGTGACCATTAGGCTATCGTTGGTTGGTTGTTGGTGTTTTACGTCCTGACAACATCAAAGGTCATATCAGGATGGGTACTGATTTGTGACAGTAATGACTTGTGACAGTCCGCACTCATGGCGACTTCATAGTGCTGCCCCACTGGGAAATCAGGCCACCGACACCATGACCCGATATCCCACTCAGTCACATTATCCTGACACTGACTTAACCAGTCCTTGCTTTGAAGCGACAAGTATCAATTTTAAAGTCATTGGTTTGACGTGACTGGGAACCCTCCACCTTCAGTACGCGAGGATCATTATATACACACAGAGCAGGTTCATTAAAGTTGCATACTCCGATAAAAGCATCAAACTTTCAAAAACCAAAACACTTATCTAGATCTGAACCTACATATCCAACTTTGATACTGGTGCACTTATTAAGTATTCGTTGCTAGACAGAAGGGCATATACTAAGTCAATAGGAACATGTTACTGTTGAAGCCTATGGAATCAGAGTTTTAACAAGCCCAGCAAAATTATTTGTGCATGTTTACACTTCATATATCTCCGATGTTAGTTATTTCAAATCCTAGATACTTCAAACTAAAGCCCAAGCCAGACTACACCTTTTGACCGCTTGTGATCATTTTGCAACCACTTTGGGCCAAAGAACGTGCAGTCACCGGCAACTTCCTTGCGACCAAAGCAATGTTCACCAACCTCTCGGCGACCATAATATTTGCTAGGAGGTTTTAGTGCAGTAGCAGCTGCAACCTCCTTGTGACCAAAATGGTCGCAAGGAGGTTGGCGACTACTGAGGACCATTTTGCGACCAGCGACAGTGTAGTTAATTCGGCATCCATCTGTACCGCTGGTCAGACTCTCCGCTGGTTACGTAGCTGATGCCTCCAATTTTCCCGGGTAACATGCCATTGTCCGCTAACACTGGGCCCGCCCCTCATCACCATCTTCACCCCGGCTCAATGAAGCACTTCGCATGCTGGTAAGTGCTCATACCGGCGTGTGTGTGCGCGTGTGTGCGCGTGTGTGGGTGGGTGTGAAGGAGGCGCGTACACTTACCGTAACCGACGCATTGCCTGCAGATTCACCCCGGTCCATTCCCGCCGTCGTAAACAATGCCCACCAATGCCCTGCTAGTGCTAGGACCCACTCCTGGGGGGCTTCCTTTGTGTGGTGTGTTTACGTACATGTGCCGCTAGTTGGCGTGCGGATACGGATAGCCCCTCCCACTCTGCTAGATCCCCAGCGGGTCCTTCACCCTCACACCGGAAGTGAGACCCGAAATGTACATATCGTCCTTCCAGCTCCGACTACTTTAATAGTGAATCCCAAGACTGTGACGTCATTAAACGCATATATCCCCTTGTGATATTCCCAGTGGGTCCTCCACCCTCACACCAAAAGTGAGAGCCGCATTGTTTGATTTTATTGTTTTATGTCCTGCCAACATCTAATGTCGTATCAAGATGTATACCAACTTATGACAGTGCGCGTGAATGGCGACTTTATAGTGCTGCCCCACTCTCACACATTATCCTGATCCAGAGCTAACCAGTCCTGCTCCTATCCTATTAATGCCGAGCACCAGGCTAGCTAGTAACATGTATCAATGTTACACGTCATTAGCTTGTCTGGACTGGGATTCGAACTCCCGACCTTCCTAACAGGCAGCCTGCGCACTACCGATTCAGCTATCGCGCCCCGTAGACCCGCAGAGTAATATCATTAAAGGCAAATCCCCCTGTGAGATCCACAGCCACATACACCCCGACACACACTCCCTCCCCTACAAAACCCACACCCCACCCCCACCCCCATACCGGAAGTAAGACCAGTACTGTACATGTACTTATCTAGGGGATCCCCGAGACTGTGACGTCATTAAACAAGAACACCCAAAGTAGACATAAGCAATAGATACACAAAAATCCCGCATGTATGTTCCACCTCAGGTCTAAGATGGAGCTATGCTAACACAACAGGGAGATGAACACAATTGGACCGGACACATGACTCCGACAGACCAGAAACATCGACACAAACAATTCAGAAATATGACTCCACTAGACCGGAAACATGACACAAACAACCCAGAAACATGACTCCAACAGAACAGGAACATGACACAAACAACCCAGAAACATGTCTCAAACAGATGGGGAACATGACACAAACAACCTGTAAACATATCTCAAACAAACCGGGAACATGACACAGACAACCCTGGAACATGTCTCAAACAGACTGGGAACATGACACAAACAACCCAGAAACATGTCTCAAACAGACCGGGAACATGACACAAACAACCTGTAAACATATCTCAAACAAAGCGGGAACATGACACAGACAACCCTGGAACATGTCTCAAACAGACCGGGAACATGACACAAACAACCCAGAAACATGTCTCAAACAGACCGGGAACATGACACAAACAACCTTTAAACATATCTCAAACAAACCGGGAACATGACACAAACAACCCTGGAACATGTCTCAAACAGACCGGGAACATGACACAAACAACCTGTAAACATATCTCAAACAGACCGGGAACATGACACAAACAACCTGTAACATATCTCAAACAAACCGGGAACATGACACAAACAACCCTGAAACATGTCTCAAACAGACCGGGAACATGACACAAACAACCTGTAAACATATCTCAAACAGACTGGGAACATGACACAAACAACCTGTAACATATCTCAAACAAACCGGGAACATGACACAAACAACCCTTAAACATGTCTCAAACAGACCGGGAACATGACACAAACAACCTGTAAACATATCTCAAACAGACCGGGAACATGACACAAACAACCTGGAAACATATCTCAAACAGCCCAGGAACATGACACAAACAACCCTGAAACATACCTCAAACATACAGGGAACATGACGCAAAGAACCCTGAAACATATCTCAAACAAACCGAGAACATGACACAAACAACATGGAAATATATCTCAAACAAACCAGGAACATGACACAAACAACCCAGAAACATGTCTCACACAGACCGGGAACATGACACAAACAACCGAGAAACATGTCTCAAACAGACCGGGAACATGACACAAACAACCATGAAACATGACACAAACAACCCGGAAACATGTCTCAACCAGACCGGGAACATGACACAAACAACCCAGAACCATGTATCAAACAAACCGGGAACATGACACAAACAACCTGTAAATATGTCTCAAACAAACCGGGAACATGACACAAACAACCTGGAAACATATCTCAAACAGACTGGGAACATGACACAAACACCCTGGAAACATATCTCAAACAGCCCAGGAACTTAACACAAACAACCCAGAAACATATCTCAAACAGACCGGGAAGATGACACAAACAACCCTGAAACATATCTCAAACAGACTGGGAACATGACACAAACAACCCAGAAACATATCTCAAACAGACTGGGAACATAACACAAACAACCTGGAAACATGACACAAACAACCTGGAAACATATCTCAAGCAAACCAGGAACATGACACAAACAACCCTGAAACATATCTCAAACAGACCGGGAACATAACACAAACAACCCAGAAACATGTCTCAACCAGACCAGGAACATAACACAAACAACCCGGAAACATGACTCAAACAGACTGGAAACATAATATTTATCTATACGGTTATACATGACTCAAACTGGCTGGAAACGTGACACAAACAACCCAGAAACTTGACTCCAACAGACCTGAAACATGACACAAACAACCATGAAACATGACTCCAACAACCCAGAAACATTGACTCAAACAACCGGGAAACATGACCCAAACAGAAGCACGGTATGGCAGTTCGAGTGAAGACGGTACAGAACTACTTAACATTGACGATACGCACCAACGTGTGACAATCAAATTGTGCTGCTCCGTCCGTCCACACGCGAGCCTTCAATTGGGGGCTTACAGTAGTCTACCTGCTCGTCACGCCTACTTTCCATACACTACTACTCCGCCACCAAACTGGCGCCGGCGCGCCGCAGTCCTCCCAGCCGCCTTTAATGCAAGGCTTTAACCAAGGCGATGCCGGCCGACCCAGCGCGACTATGACTCCGCCACCAAACTGGAGCCGGCGCGCCGCAGTCCTCCCGGCCGCCTTTAATGCAAGGCTTTAACCAAGGCGATGCCGGCCGACCCAGCGCGACTATGACTCCGCCACCAAACTGGAGCCGGCGCGCCGCAGTCCTCCCGGCCGCCTTTAATGCAAGGCTTTAACCAAGGCGATGCCGGCCGACCCAGCGCGACTATGATGGCCTGGGGGCCGACTGTCTAGTTCTGTCTGGTTGCTAATTGACAGGAAAATTTGTTCGTGGAAGTCAACTCAAGTGGTACTGGACCTCCTCCCACCCATAATTCTCAGCTAGTAACTGTCGATAGGTGGGCTGTGGTGTACAGAACACCAGATGGGATGGCCGAATGAGTTGAGCTCCGGCTTCCCATGTGACAGGTCATGGGTTCGAACCTCGGTTTGGTCAAACCAATGATTTTAAAAGTGATACTTGTCGCTGGTGTTCAGCATTATTGGGTTAGGACAAAGAACAGTGGAATGGGGAATATCAATTGTCTGTGATTGAAATTTTTGTGCTTAATCGAACAATATTAAATAAATGTTTTTGCTTTAAAAATATGTTATAGTCTGGTGAAAGCATCAATTTTTCGATAATAAAACAATTACTTGAATTTGATTCTACATATCTAACTGACCAGGGGAGATGGCCGAATGAGTTGACCGTCCGTCTCCCGTTTTGGTAGATATTGGGATTTGAACTCACTGGTTTGAACCCTGGTCGAGTCAAACCAATGACATACAAATTGATACTTATCGCTTCCTAGCCAGGTGTTCTGCATTATTAAGATAGGACTGATTGACTGATTGACTCAGTGTCAGGATAATGTGACAGTGGGATATCAGGTCATGGTGCTGGTGGCCTGGTCTCCCAGTATGGCAGCACTATACAGCTGCCATGAGTGTGCACTGTCATAAGTCAGTACCCGTCCTAATATGACCATAGCTGTTGCCGGGAAGTAAAACTACAACAACCAACCAACCAACATATCTAACTTAGATAATGGTGCCCTTGTTGCTGCATAGAATGGAATATGGAGTCAATTTAATAGAACCTGTTACCGCTGAACCCTATCGTGTCAGAGTTATGACGTGCTCTCAGAAATTATTTTTGAATGCTTGCAATTCAAATATCTCAAAAAGGTAGTCATTTAAAAGAAAAGTTACTTCAAGCTAAGTTAAGATATGCTATAAAATGAACCTACTATATTTATCTAAAAGAAGGAGCAAAAGCTCAAAATTATCGGACTACGCAACTTTAAAGAAAAAATACCAGCTCAAACAGTTCAGCATCAAAGGGTGAGGTGCTGGCTTGTCTGCCTCTTCAGATTGTTTAAGGCCCATCATAAAACATACGCAAACGAACTAGACATAGATAAGTGCCTCGTTATCGCGGATATAGTTCGTAAACGACGACTTACTACCACTTTGAAGAAGTGTTTGGTGAGGGAGCAGAGGGCATGGGGGTGGAAGTAAGCAAAGGGGGTGAGGACTGGGGGAATGGAGAGAGGGGGTGGACATGGGGTAGCAGCGGAGGGAGGGGAGAGAGAGGGTGGAGGGGAGAAGGGGAGGGAGGGGAGGGAAGTAGAAGAAACGAGGGAGCGACGGAAGGAGAGGGACGAAAATCGGGTTGGAAGGGGAAGCGGGGAGGAGAGAGACTGGGTAGACGGGAGGGAGGGGAGGGGAGCGAGGGGGAGGGGAGGGGAGGGGAGGGAGGGGAGGGTGCATAACACCGTCAGGGACAGCCTGCCCGTTCTCACGGCAATCCGGCCGTCCACAGGCCTCTCCAATGCCGGTAAAACCAACCCGGGGACAGCGCGGCGCGGCGCGACATGCCGGCCACTCCGGGCCATTTCCGGCGCACCGCCGCCGGGGGCTCGCCGCCTTGGTGCCCGGGTGCGAGCTTCCCCGCCCTTCACCCCCCCCCCCCTCAACTTTCCACTACGCCCCCCCCCTGTCACCCCACCACCCGACCCTTGCCGCCTCTCCCCTCGCTGCCATGCCCTTTCCGTCCCCACCACCACTTCTTGCCGCCACCGTTCCCTCCTTGTCCCACCCCTCACCCCCTCCCCCTCCCACCGCCTCCCCGCTCCTTCTCCCCCGCCGCCCTCCCCATCACTCTCCCCCCCCCCCCCAATCCTAGCCCTCCACATTCCACCCCTCCCCCACACTCTCTGTCCACAATACCATCCCTCCCCCACACTCCCCCCTCCATCAACCCCCCACCCTCCCCACCCCCAACTCCCTCCCGCTCTGCCACCGCACCCTCCCTCCCTCTCTCCAACACTGCTCCCTCCCCTCCCCCAACACTCCCGCCCTATGCCTCCCCCACAACACCCTCCCACCAAGCCCCCACACTCTCCCTCCCACAACTCCCACCCTCTGCCTCCCCACACCCTCCATCACCCTCCCCCCACCACACTCTCCTTCTCCTCCTTCCCTCCTACCCCCCCCCCCCCGCATGCACCCCCTCCCCGGCCCCCGCTGCACCCCCTCCCCTCCCGCGGCCCTCTGCCTCCTCACAACCTCCATCTCCCCACCCCCACACTCTCTTCCTCCTCCCCTCCTACCCCACCCCCGCTGCACCCCCCCCCCCCCGCTCCTGGCTGGGCTGTAAACTGCCAGTGTGCACGCGACGTGCGGTGGATGTGACAGTACGGCCCCGACCCCCAGTTTCGGTAATGAAGGCGGGTCCGGGCCGCCCCGTGTACATGCCTCCACTTAGGGCTTACCTTCACCCATTTATTGCCGCTTTATTGCGTGCGGAAATGTGTCCGAATCGCCCGCTAAGTGCGCGCCGGCCCAGATTCGCGTTTTCGTCCGGTCTGATGTATGGGTGTAGTGACAGAAGGTTGAGCAGTGCCAACACACAGTCCTGTGGCGTGGTGTGTGTGTGTGTCTGTCTGTGTGTGTCTGTGTGGTGGTGTGTGTCTGTGTGTGTTTGGTTGTGTGTGTGTCTGTGTGTGTTTGGTTGTGTGTGTCTGTGTGTGTGGTTGTGTGGTGGTGTGTGTCTGTGTGTGTGTGGTTGTGTGGTGGTGTGTGTCTGTGTGTATTTGGTTGTGTGGTGGTGTGTGTCTGTGTGTATTTGGTTGTATGTGGTTGTGTGTGTCTGTGTGTGTTTGGTTGTGTGGTGGTGTGTGTCTGTGTGTGTTTGGTTGTGTGTGTGTGGTTTTGTGGTGGTGTGTGTCTGTGTGTGTTTGGTTGTGTGTGTGTGTGGTTTTGTGGTGGTGTGTGTCTGTGTGTGTTTGGTTGTATGTGGTTGTGTGTGTGGTTGTGTGTGTGTTTGGTTGTGTGCGTGTGATTGTGTGCGTGTGTGGTTGTGTGTGTGTGGAGGTGAGGGGGGCGTTATACACACAATACAAGGAAGCTACCTACGCACAACCTTAAATGCCTACGCCACATGTATCATTAAACGGCACATATGTTTGTTGTTTGTTTGCTGCTTTTTCACCCCTTAGCAACATCTTAGGTCATATCAGTACAGGTACCGACTTCTGAGAGTGAACACTCATGGCGACTTTATAGTGCGGTCCCACTCAGAGAACAGGCCGCCAGCACCATGACCAAATATCCCACACAGCCAGAGTATCCTGATACTGATCTAACCAGTCCTTGCCCTATCCTAGTGATGCCGAGTCCTGGGATAGATCACCACAAGTATCAGCTTTGTAAGTCTTTGACACCGGGCGCGGTGACCTAATTGGTAGAGCGCGGGCCTCGCGTGCGGAAAGTCGGGAGTTCGGTTTCCGGTTGAGTCAAACCAATGACTTTAAAATTGATACTTTTCGCTTCCTAGCCTGGTATGGTGCTCGGCATTATTAGGATAGGGCAAGGACTGGTTGGCTCAGTGTCAGGATAAAGTGACTGAGTGGGATATCGGGTAATGGGACCGGCGGCCTGATTTCCCAGTGGGGCAGCACTATAAAGTCGCCATGATTGCGCCCTGTCACAAGTCGGTACCTGTCCTGATGTGATCTTAGATGTTGCTAGGACGTAAAACAACAAACAAACCTTCCGCACGGGAAGCCTGCACTCTTAACCGATTCGGCCACCACGTCCGGTGGGGTGATCAAAGAAGACGCCAAAGAGAGGAATACAAAGAGCGGGGTGGAAAGGAAGAGGAGATGTGCGGGCATATATTGGATCCAGCCTTAACTGCATTGGAGATGTGTTCTTCCTGCAGACACACTCCCTTCTCCCCGCCCCCCCCCCTAACCGGAAGCAGCTGGCCGTGTAGGGAGACAAACTGTGCGTCTCATGTCTGCCGACGGGCCTCACACGCCGCCGGCCCCGGGCGGCTCCTTCCGAGCGCCACCAACGGGCGCTGGCCACACTAACCCGCCCACCTCTCCGCCGATTGCCGCCAACACACACACACTGCTACATAAACACTAGCTGGTAACCTACACACCGCTATAAATGTCACCTGTAGGCAGGCTGTCGGTGTAGGTTCAGAGTGGTGTTTGCAGGTAGGGAGTGGGGATGGGTATGGGTAGAGGTGGAGTTAGGTTGTGGGGGATGGGGGTTGGGGTTGGGTGGGAGAGGGTTCTGATGCAGGTGACACAAAGCTATGTGTTAATTAAGTCTAGAACTTTCTGAGAATAACCGGACTCGGTGGCCAAATCGATAGAGCGCAGACTTCCCATACGGAAGGTCGGGAGTTAGATTGCCGGTTAGGTCAAACCGATGACTTACACAATTGATACTTGGTATGGCGCTCGGCATTACTAGTGTAGTAGTGTGCACTGACCTCTCAGGCAAGTAACCACATAGACAGGTAGGCGTGGGTCGTGTGTTGATATCAGGGAGCCTAGGTGGTGTAATGGTTAGCACACTGGCCCGGAATGCAAAGAGATGTGGGTTCGAGTCCCACTCTAGGCGCAATATTTCCCATTTTCATCACCCCCATGACACTGGTTGCCGTGACCAGGATCCTATACAAGCTAAGCGCTGTATGGTTGTTGAACCTACCCTGTGTATGTATGTGTAAGTGCATTGCCTGTATATATGTAATTGTAAGCATTAAAAGACTTACAATTCCAGGGGGACGAGTGTAGTAGTGTGCCCTGACCTCTCAGGCAAGTAACCACATAGACAGATAGGCATGGGTCGTGTGTTGATATCAGGGAGCCTAGGTGGTGTAATGGTTAGCACACTGGCCCGGAATGCAAAGAGATGTGGGTTCGAGTCCCACTCTAGGCGCAATATTTCCCATTTTCATCACCCCCATGACACTAGGGTAGGGCAAGGACTGGATTAGCTCAGTATCAAAATAATGTGACTGAGTGGGAAATTGGGTCGTGGTGTCGGCAGACGTCTGCCAATGGGACAGCACTATAAAGTCGCCATGAGTGTACTGTCACAAGTCGGTACCCATCTTGATATGACCATAGATGTTGCCAGGAGGTAAAATTCCAACAACAAAAACACCAAGCAGACGGATACGGCTATGGTATGTTGGCATCAAGCACACCGACCAGCCATTCCGATTACTTTCAGCGGAATCAATCCGATTTTCAGGCTCTGATCCACGTGTAATCTCAAATCATTCTTTGAAAACACAGAAACGTTTTTATTCATTTAAAATCTTTTAGGTTACATTTTTTTATTTACTTTTCTTTTATACTTAATTTTTTTTTCAAAATAAAATTCCAAATATTTAGTTCTTAGAGTTGATATTACCAAAGACCCTATAATACTAAGACGGCTCACTCCCTATGTCTCCAATGGTAATGTAAATTTCGCACTGCCACCTTGTGGTGGGTTTGATCAGCCCGGCTGCTGGTTGGTGTTTCACATGTAAACACATACAATTATATTATACATGAGATAGGTAAGTATGAATATACATCAATATGAAATTGCTATGAACAAATACACATCATCATCATCATTGCCATCATCACACATCTTTCACATTCATATATACATTTATACATATAATATAGCAACTGTTTAACCAAGAGAACATCCAGCGCACCAAGTGGTGGGTTTGATCATTTTGATTACACAGTACAGGCTGAGTGAGCCGTCTTAGTAGTATAGGGTCTTTGATATTACGCATGTTTTTTTTTTAATGCCGTAATTGTGCATGTTATAATATATTTCGTAGATTTCTGTTTTATTCATTCTTCAAAGTGCTTAGGTAAATATTTCCTTTGTAAAACCTATTATATGTACAATGAAATTAACTTTTTTTAATTGGGGGGTTCTGTGTATGTATGTGTGCGCGCGCAACGTGTGCCACTACAGTGCGCATGAAAACTTAAAAATAAAACAAATACTGAAAAATAAAGGTACAAATTAGGCAAAATCTAGTCTTATTGTTTCTCCTTAAAATGAAATATTAGCAGGTCTGAGTTTCTAATATTGAGGGTGTGTGAGGGGACGGCGGGGGGGAGGTTACTTGGACGCGCGACGATACGACGCAATTGATCAGGAGTTATAGGCACTTTCCGCCGCCGTGACCGCTTTGTTGGAAACTAGAGGATCCGGAGGAGGTGGGGATTGACACTACGTTTCCATCGGTTCCGGCGGCCCGGTGATTACATGGACAAGTTTCTTTGACTGAGCGCCCGGTAGGTGGCAGTGGGCGGCAGTCACACAGGTCCCTGAGGCCACTCATTTCTACCTACCTACCTACCTACATACCTACCTACCTACCGCTGGCTAAATAACCCCCCCCCCCCCCCCCCCCCCCCATTCTCAGCCCCCCCCCCCCCACACACACACACTGACTACTCCCTCACACAAGCACCACCGACCTTTCCCGCAAACAGCGTTCCCTCAGTGACGTCATCAACTACAGTAAATTATCTACAGCAGTCTCTGTGGAGTTCAGTTCCCGTTCGAGTCAAACCAATGACTTACCAAATTGATACTTGTCGCTTCCTAGTTAGCTAGCTTGCATGCTGGGTTTTTTCTTTAAATTTAAAAAAAAAAATTATCATGGGGGGTGATGAAAATGGGAAATATTGTGCCTAGAGCGGAACTCGAACCCACATCTCTTTGCATTCCAGGCCAGTGTGCTAAGCATTACACCACCTAGGCTCCCTGATATCACCACACTACCCACACCTACCTGTCTATGTGGTTACTTGCCTGAGAAGTCAGTTCAGACTATTACACTCATCCCCCTGGAATTGTAAGTCATTTAATGCTTACAATTACATACATACAGGCAATGCACTAACACATGCAATACATAGGGTAGGTTCAACAACCATACAGCACATAGCTTGTACAGGATCATGGTCATGGCAACCAGTGTCATGGGGGTGATGAAAATGGGAAATATTGCACCTAGAGCAGGACTTGAACCTACATCTCTTTGCATTCCGGGCCAGTATGCTAACCATTACACCACCTAGGCTCCCTGATATCAACACACTACTCATGTCTACCTGTCTATGTGGTTACTTGCCTGAGATGTCAGTGCAGACTACTACAATATTAAATACGGAGAAATGGTAGAAAAGAGGTTGTTATTTGTTGGATCTATACATCCTGGCAACATCTAATGTCATATCAGGACGGGTACCGACTTGTGACAGTGTTCACTCATGGCAACTTTATAGTACTGCCCCACAGAACAACCAGCACCATAACCTGATATCCCACTCAGTCACATTATCCTGACACTGAGCCAACCAGTCCTTTCCCTATCCTAATAATGCCGAGCGCCTGGCTAGGAAGTAACAAGTATCAATTCTTAAGTCATTGGTTTAACTCGACCAGAGTTCGAACCCGCGGGTTCGAATCCCACGCTCTACCAACACTGGAGACGAATGTAGAAAAGAGGAACTGGAAGGAGAGGTGGGGGATTTTGTGGAGAGCCAGTAACACACTCTAATGTGACGGATAGTTGGATGCTGGTTGCCCTCAGTGTGAGGCGGGAGGCCGTGTTAGCAGAGCGTCTCCCTGACACCTCCAACGCAGGGCGGGGGAGCAAGATAGAAGAGCCACGATGGCGGCGCCGTGATTGGCTTACTTATCCCACGTGACAGGCGGCGGCCGTCCGTCATGCTTAGTGAACTAACTCCCACTGCGTCTTGGCCCCAAGCCCATTTGACCAGGCACAGTGGCCGAATTGGTAGAGCGCAAGTCTGGTATGTGGGAGATCGGGAGTTCGGTTCCCGGTCGAGTCAAACCAATATAGTATATAGTATACTTGCCCCCACCCCCTCACCACCAGCACAAACACTAGATATAGTATACACCCCATCCCCTCACCACCATCACAAACACTAGATACAGTATACACCCCACCCCCTAACCACGATCACAAACACTAGATAGAGTATACACCCCACCCCCTCACCACCATCACAAACACTAGATAGAGTATACACCTCACCACCACCACAAACACTAGATATAGTACACAGCCCCTCACAACCACCACAAACACTAGATATAGTATACTCACCCCCTCACCACCACCACAAACACTAGATATAGTATCCACCCCCTCACCACCACCACAAACACTAGATATAGTATACTTGCCCCCACCCCCTCACCCCCTCACCACCACCACAAACACTAGATAGAGTATACACCCCACCCCCTCACCACCACCACAAACACTAGATAGAGTATACACCCCACCCCCTCACCACCACCACAAACACTAGCTAGAGAATACACCCCACCCCCTCACCACCACCACAAACACTAGCTAGAGTATACACCCCACCCCCTCACCACCATCACAAACACTAGATATAGTATACTTGCCCCCACACCCTCACCACCACCACAAACACTAGATAGAGTATAGACCCTCTCCCCCACCACAAACACTAGATAGAGTATTCACCACACACCAGATAGAGTATACACCACCACAAACACTAGATATAGTATACTTGCCCCCACCCCCTCACCACCACCACAAACACTAGATAGAGTATAGACTCTCACCCCACCACACACACAAGATAGAGTATACACCCCACCCCTCACCACTCACCACCACCACAAACACTAGATAGAGTATACTCGCCCATCCCTCTCACCACCACACACACACCAGATAGGGTATACACCCCTTCCCCCATCACACACACTTAATTAGAGTATACTCGCCTCCATCCCATCACCACTACACCCCCCCCCCCCCCCACACACACACATACACCTCGGCGGGCGGCTCGTGGCCCGCAGACTTCAGGTATTACCGGCCCGGCAGTGAACACTCGCCGGGACGCACAGAGCAGTGATTGGCAAGGTCTCCACACTGCCAGCCACCAACGCAATATAAATCCGCTTACCGGCACGTGGGGGCGGTGTGTGGTGTGTATGGTCTGTGGTGGTGTGTGGAAGGTGTGAGACATGTGGCTTTGTGTGGTGGGTGGGGTGTGGGATATGTGGCGGTGGTGGTGGTATGTGAGTATGTGGCGGTGAATGGTGTGTGGAGTGTGGACTGTTTATCGGTGTGTGATGGTGTGTGGGGCGTGGTGGTGGTGGTGGTGTGTGAATGGTGGTGCGTGGTGATGCTGTGTGGAGTGTGGAGTGTTTATCGGTGTGTGGCGGTGTGGTGGATTGGAATTGAGAGAAGTTCTTTGTGGCCGTAGGACCAAGGCCTGCAGATATGTGTATGATTGTGTATTTGTGTATTTATAGATGTATGTATATGTGTATGTGCACCTGGGTGGTGGTGGTGAGGGTGTGCCTGTTGTTGTTTTACGTCCTAGCAGCATCTAAGGTCATATCAGGACGGGTACTGACTTGTGACATTGTAAACTCATGGTGACTTTATAGTGTGGCCCCACTGGGAGACCAGGCCACCAGCACCATGACCTGATATCTAACTCAGTCACATTATCCTGACACTGAGAACCAGTCCTTGCCCTATCCTAATAATGCCGAGCGCCAGGCTAGGAAGCGACAACTATCAATGTTAAAGTCATTGGTTTGACTCGACTGGGGTTCGAACATATCGGATCCCCCGATCTCCCAAAACAGGAAGACGGATGCTCAACTCATTCGGCCACACCATCTAGTCGTGTGTCTGTGTATCCGTGTCTGTGTATGTATAGAATAGAAAACCGTTGACAGACCTTTTGCTATAATTTTTTGGGGGTCGGATGGTATATTGACCCGCCTAGTATGTGTGTCTGTGTATGTGGGGAAGGGGCGCTGGGAGAGTTTTCATCCCCCAATATCCGTGTAGGATGACATGTGGGGCGGGGTGTGTGGAGAGAGCGCATATCGGTGATGGCGTGGGAGTAGGGGGGAGTGTTGGGGTGCAGGTTGGAGGGGGGTTGGGGTGTGGGGGAGGGGGGAGTGCGTCGTGTGTGGTGTGGGTGTGGAGGTGGGGGAGTGCGTGTGTCAGGTAGTGGGAGGGGGGGGGATGTGTCGGGGGTTGGTGGGAGGGGGAGTGGGTCGGGAAGGGGGGGTGTTGGTCGGGGGAGAGTGGTTGGGGTGTAGGTGGGGGGGGGAGTGTGTGTGTAGTGGAGGGGGAGTGTTCGGGTGTAGGTGAGAGGGGGGAGTGTGGCCGGAGTGTGTCAGGTGTGGTTGGGAGGGGGAGTTGGGTGTAGGTGGGAGGGGGAGTGTGTCAGGTGTAGGTGGGAGGGGGGAGTGTGTCAGGGGAAGGTGAGGTGGGAGTGTGGGGAGTGTAGTGGGAGGGTGATGTGGGTGTAGGTGGAGGGGGGGGTGTCCCGGGCGGGGTGTAGTGTGTGTCAGGGTGTAGGTGGGGTGGTGGGAGTGTGGGGGAGTGTGTCAGGGTGTAGGTGGAGTGGGGTGTGTCGGGGGGTGTAGTCAGGGTTGTAGGTGGGGGGGGAGTGTGTCAGGGTGGTAGTGGAGGGGGAGTGTGTTGGGTGTAGGTAGGGGGGGGGGGAGTGTGTCCGGGTGTAGGTGGGAGGGGGAGAGTGTGTCGGGGTGTAGTGAGGAGGGGAGAGTGTGTCGGGGTGTAGGTGGGAGGGGGAGTGTGTCAGGGAGTGGAGGGGGGAGTGTGTCCGGTGTAGGTGGGGGGGAGTGTGTCAGATGTAGGTGGGGGGGGAGTGTGTCAGGGTGTAGGTGGGAGGGGGAGTGTGTCAGGGTTGTAGGTGGGAGGGGGGAGTGTGTCCGAGTGAAGGAGGGGGGTGTGTCAGGGTTAGGTGGGAGGGGGGGAGTGGTGTCGGGTGGTAGGTGGTAGTGGAGGAGGTGTGTGGGGAGTTGGGGTGTGGGGATGTGTGTGGGGTGGGGAGTGGGAGTAGATGTGCCAGGGTGTATGTGAGAGGGGGGAGTGAGTTTGGGGTGTAGGTGGGAGGGGGGAGTGTGTAGGTGTAGGTGGGAGGGGGGAGTGTGTCGGGGTGTAGGTGGGAGGGGGAGTGTGTCAGGGTGTAGGTGGAGGGGGAGTGTGTCCGGGTGTAGGTGGGAGTGTGTGTCGGGTGTAGTTGGGAGGGGGGGGGAGTGTGTCGGGGTTAGGTGGGGGGGGAGTGTGTCGGGGTGAGTGGGGGGGTTGTGTCGGGTGTAGGTGGGAGGGGGAGTGTTGTCAGGGTGTAGGTGGGAGTGGGGAGTGTGGTCAGGGGTGAGTGGGTGGTAGGGGGAGTGTGTCGAGGGTGTAGGGTGGAGGTGGGAGTGTGGGGGGTGTAGTGGGAGGGGGAGTGTGTCGGGGTGTGTAGGTGTAGGGGGAGGGGAGTGTGTCAGGGTGTAGGTGGGGGGGGGAGTGGGGGAGGTGTGGGAGGGTGGGAGTCGGTGTGGTGGGAGGGGGGTGTCGGGGTGTGGGTGGGAGGGGGGAGTGTGTCGGGGTGTAGGGGGAGGGGGGAGTGTTGTAGGTGAGGGGGAGTGTGTCGGGGATGTGTGGGTGGGAGGGGGAGTGGTCGGGGTGGGGGAGGGGGAGTGTGTCGGGGTCGGGTTAGGTGGGAGGGGGAGTGTGTCGGTGTGTGGGAGGGGGAGTGTGGGTGGAGGGGGAGTGTGTCCGGGTGTAGGTGAGAGGTGGGAGTGTGTCGGGGTGTAGGTGGGAGGGGGGAGTGTTGGGTGCATGTTGGAGAGGGAGTGTGTCGGGTGTGGTAGGAGGGGGAGAGTGGTCGGGGTGTGTGGAGAGGGAGTGTGTCGGGGTGTAGTGTGTTGGGGAGTAGGTGGGGAGGGTGAGGTGGGAGGGGAGTGTGTCGGGGTAGGTGGGAGGGGAGGGGGGAGTGAGTTGGGGTGTAGGTGGAGGGGGGTGTGGTGTTGGGGTGTAGGTGGGAGGGGGAGTGTGTCGGGGTGTATGTGGGAGGGTGTGTGGGAGGGATGTGTGTGGGAGGGGAGGAGTGTGTCCGGGTGTAGGTGGGAGGGTGTGTGTCTCGGGGGGAGGGGAGGTGGGGAGTGTGTCCGGTGTATCTAGGTGTGGGGTAGTGTGTCGGTGTGTGTAGGGGAGGGTGTGTGTGTGTCAGGCTGTATGTGTGTCGGGGTGTGTGTGTCGGGGTGTGTGTCGGGGTGTTTGTGTGAGGTATGTGTGTGAGGAGTGTGTGTGTGTGTGCGACCGCCTGTATGTGCGAGAGGGGCGACATTGATACCTACATCAGCACCTTACAGCTCCGGTCCTCCATGGTCCACCCCGGCCCACCCCGGCCCGCCCCGCCCCACCCCGCCCCGCCCCACCCCGGCCCGCCCTACCCCGGCCCGCATTCACCACCGCCCCGACCAACAACCACCCTATGGGGATCGGGGCGCCAAAGGAAAGCATCAGTCCGGATTTGCCAGAATCGCCACTCGATTGGCCAGAATCGCCACGACGTGGGAAATTAGGCACAACCCCTAGCACCCCTATCCACCCCCTCCCACCCCTCTACCGCTACCATCAGGCACACACACTACACACACACCGCGCCCCTCATGGCATCTAGATGAGATCAGAGAAGCAGGCCGGGAGGCAGCAGCAGGCCTGTCAACAGAAAAGACAAGAAGCTATTGCAGTGCCGCCCAAGCTTAAGGACCCAGGGAGCAGGCAGGCCTGGTGGTGGTGATGGTAGTGGTGGTATTGGTGGTAGTAGTGGTGGTAGTAGTGGTGGTGGTAGTGATGGTGGTGATGATGGTGGTGGTGGTAGTGGTGGTGATGGTGGTGGTAATGGTAATGGCGCTAATGGTAATAGTGGTGGTGGTGGAAGTGATGGTGGTGGTAATGGTGGTGGAAATGATGGTGGTGGTAGTGGTGGTGGTAGAAATGATGGTGGTGATGGTAATGGTGTTGGTGGTAGTGATAATGGTGGTGGTGGTAGTGTTAATGGTGGTGGTGGTAGTGTTAATGGAGTGGTGCTAACGGTGAAGTTGTAACGACTGCGGTGTACTGATCAATGTTGATGGTAGTATTCCCATACTAAATGCTGAATCACTGCCCTGTCCCAATACCACAGTAATCAAGGGCGATGGCCTGCTTAGTCCAAGCTTCACTTTACTGCCCCCAATGACATCCCCTTCGGGCGGCCTCCATTCCCATACTACCTACTCACTTCCTAGAATTGACACGCTGGCAACAGGAAAGGCAATTGGGACAACGATAGCGGGGGCATTTCATGGGAATGATTGCTAGGAAGTAGAATCTGGACCGGTGGCTTTAATTGCATTAAGCGATGTGGCGGTGACCTGTGATTAGAATTGTGGACGTTCACTTACCTTTTTACAGTTACCTTTGATGTCATGGGGAGATAATGCCTCGTACTCTCTGTAAGATAAAAGGAGGAAACACTGATAAATCCATAAGGAAACCTGATGAGGGTAATGTGTAGAGAGTTATAGAGCTATTAATGTGCAGCTTGGTATTCTCGGCTATTCACCTACGGTATAGATGTTTGGAAGGCAGCCCTAAAAAGAGAGTTTAACATTATTTTGTATTATTAATGTACTCAGTTTATTAAGCTTGCGTGTTTGTTTTGGTTTTGTATCTGAGCAACTTATAATGTCACATCAGGATGGATATCGATTTGTGACAGTGTACATTCATGGCAGCTTTATATTGCTGCCCCCCACTAGGAGACTGGGCCACCCGGAACATGATTTAGTTGTGAATTATTGGAGTTTAAAGTCCTGGCAACATCTAATGTCATATCAGGACAGTAACATTATCATGATATTGAGCTAACCAGTCCTTGCCCACAGTATCCTATTAATGCAGAGTGCCAGGCTAGGTAAAGACACGTATCAATTTCGTTAGTCATTGGTTTGACTCAGCCGGCGGTTGAACCCAGTGCCTTTACTGATTCGGCCACCCTGTCTGGTGACATATCAATTGCGAGTGACATATCAATTGCATACAAATTAGTCTTCTTATTTCCACTGCTCCATGCAATGGAACATCTAGTTCATTCAATTTTGGTTGTCACCTCGTCTCAGATATAGAATATTACCAAAGTAGCAGGTCATGATATTATAACTATAAGGGTTAGGCAATCAAAAAAGACCTTTTAGTGGCTAGTTGTTTCGGGTCTGCAGTAGGACCTGCTACTTTGGTAATGTTCTATAGGCGTGTTATCATTAGCTATATTCGATCAAAATAATTATTAATAAGGAAAGTTGCTTTTGTCATGTGACTGCGCCTTTAGCATTTCCATCTCATATCCCACTGCATCAAGTTACCGGAGGCGGTGGCCAAATCCGTAGAGTGTAGGTTTCACGTGCGGGAGATCGGGAGCTCGGTTCCCGGTCGAATCAAACCAATGACTTATCAAATTGATACTTGTCGCTTCCTAGCTTAGCGCTGGGCATTAATAGGATAAGGCAAGGGCTGGTTGGCTCAGTGTCAGGATAATGTGACTGAGTGGGATATCAGGTCATGGTGCTGATGGCCTGGTGTTCCAGCGGGGCAGCACTATAAAGCCACCAAGAGTGTGCACTGTCATAAGTCGGTACCAGTCCTGATATTACCCTATATGTTGCCAGGAGGTAAAACTCCAACAACAAACCATCCCACTTTATAAGGAGCTCCATGCTTAGTAAATGTGCGTACTATTAGCTATGGACATGATAAGACTACACAAGGTCTTCAAAGCGTGTGAGTAGTATATAGGGAGAGTGATTGGGAGAGGGCACGCAGCACATTCATTTGATTAAAAAACAAGGTGCATTTGGTTGTGTGTACATTAGTTGATTAAGCGGGGAAAATTTCAATCATGAAACATTTGGTCTTCAAAATTCCACTATTCCTACATTAAGCATGTTTTATTGCATAGAAGGGAATACTGAGTTAATTTAATACAGTGTGTTACTGCTAAAGCTTATTGCGCCTAGCATTTTGACACATACGCCAAAATTAATTTCAAATACCTCGAAAGTTAACTGTCTTATTTGTTTGTTTGTTGTTGTTTTACGTCCTAGCAACATCTAAGGTCATATCAGGACCAGAAAATGTCCGAAACTCAAAACCATCGAACTATGCAACTTTAACCATCCTAATTAGACGACTTGACATTCTCGGTCAACACTGACAACGAAATAATCATGCACTTAAAAAAGAAATTCCAGGAATACAATTCAAATGATACTCGAAGCACCATGATTTTTGTTCTGACTCTTAATTTGGATCACCATGGTTAAATTCAATAATAATTACAATTATATAAATATGTGCTTTTAATAGCATTAAGGGGGGACTATGACCCATAAGTAACAGCATTTTTATCATCATAGTTGAATTTAATAATAATTACAATTATATAAATATGTGCTTTCAGTAACATTAAGGGGAGAAATTCCCGAATATTTCGCGTGTCCAATTTTACACCCTAACTTATAATTGAACAAATAAAACATAAACTGGATTCGCTCTGACTATTGGCCAAGGCTCCACACTGTCCTGTTGTCCAGGACCCCCCCCCCCCCCATCCCTCACTCAGCCACTCCCACCATCCCACCTACACTCCCTCCAGCACCCAAGCGGCATCTCGTAAACACTGCTGTCTTTTCCTGGGCAGTGTACGACAGAATTTACCCCTGACTGACCTTTAGCCCCCGCTCCGTCCCCCACCCAGCCCCGCCCCGACCCGTCTTCCTCACCCCCTGACCCAGCCACGACACATTCTTGTAGATGAGTCATTTTCTGAAACTGGGCACAAAAGTGAAAACCTTCCAAATAATAGCAGAAGACATTCCAAATAACATCAGAATCCATATTCATATGATGGTTTACATGTTGTGCATATGGCAATAGTTTGTTTTTTTTTAAGGAAAAAAAGCGACTTCACTTTTTATTTTTAATCTTATACAAATTGAGTAATATGTTATTATCACTGATGTAACACAGACATTAAAGACAAATCCAGAATATCATTTTAACATACACAACAAAGTCAAACAAGATTTCATTGATTACAGTTAAGGAAACAAGATTATGTCTTACGAGAAAAAAAGTTGAAAAACATTTCTGCCATGACGAGGTGAGTATCCTAACCATTCGCCTATATATCTCCCTGAGGCGAGCTTCCTATCCACGCCTATCTGTGTATGTGGCATTTCACCTGGGAAGGTGAGTGCAAACTCTTTACGCTCATCGCATCTGGAATCATAAGTCCTATGCTTATGATTACAAATATCCAGGCAGCATACTCGCATCACATAAACAGGGCAGGGTCAACACTATACAGCACTTAATTACAGTACAGGATCCTGGTCATGGCCCCAGTGCCATAGGGCGTGTTGCAAACAATTTGAATTAACTCCCTATGCACACCTACCTGTGTATGTGGCATTTCACGTGAGGAGGTGAGTTCAACTCATTACAATAGCAAGCATGAACATAATTCCCACGCCACACACTATTCTCATTAGCAGTATAGGACTAGAAGGACTGGTTCCTTTGGGTTTTTTTTTTGCTTGTTCGTTTAACAACACCCCCCCCCCCCTATCACAAAAAGTAAACATCGGCTATTGGCCGTCATATAGTGCTTAAACATATCGGAGTAAAAGATTAAATTTCAAACAGGTAAAATAGAGCACAAAAATGTATGCCAAAAAGAGCATACAATTGTGGTAAAATCACAAGTGGTATATAATGAATAAAATCGACAGTAAACGACTTTAAGTTAAAAAATGAACAATTGAGTAAAAAAGCAGTTTCCCTAACAAATGTAATAATTAGTTGTGGATGGAATCAGAATGACTCCATCACACCCTCATTTCAAAGTACAGTAAAACCTCTCTATACCAACCCCTCCACAGATCGACCACTCCCGCATATCGATCGCTTTATTTGGGTCCCAACAATTGTAAGGATATTCTAACTCTCTAAACCGACCACCTCCGTAAATGGACCACTTAAAGTCGGTCCCATGGTCGGTCGATTTAGAGAGGTATTAGTGTACATCATCTCTAACTGGACTAGTTGCAGGACAGGAACAACCCTCAAATCATGCTGCGTCTGTGGACATGTGCTTGCTTAATTGCTGAGTGTATGCGAGTAATAGCGGCTGTATTCTGTAGCGTGCTGTAACGGAAGCCACCCCCACCTAACCTGCCTGCATTAATAGAGCCATGGATCATCATCACTCTCCATGTCAGCCTTTTGCGTCTGGGCGGGCACAAGCCCTAACCCCGCCACACCTCCCCACCTCCCCCACTCATCCCTACCTCCCCCAATCCCAGCACTACAACATAACCCACCACTCACGTACACTGACTGTGGGAGGGGAGGGGCAATTTTAGAGCACAGTAATCCTATACCCTTCCCTCCTCTTCCCCATCTATATACCTCTTCCCTACAAAAGTGTGTGTGTATATATATATGTAGGCAGGTTCCAGTGACAACAATAAAAAATCCCTGAAATACTTGGGGGGGTCTGGGAGCATGCCTCCTCCTCCCCCCCCTCCCCCCCAGTAATTCTGCTAAAACATATGAGTAAAATGGTGCAATCTGGCACCTACTTGGACATACTTTGGCCTGGAAATCCCAACTGTTCTAGTTTGTTTGTTCTTGTTTTACGTCCTAGCAACATCTAGGGTCATATCAGGACAGGCGCGACTGTTCTAAGCCTTCAAGACTAGCAAATAATTCAAAGTAAACGTTTTTTCGTCGAGAGGACCTGCTGATTTGGAACCTCCGTTTTCGCTGAAATCATTGATTTCGCTGAGTAATGGGATCCCTAATATATATATTGAGTTGTGTTGAGGTATGTTGAGATGCGTTGAGGTGTGTTGAGATGCGTTGTGTTGTGGTGAGATGGGTTGAGGTGTCTTGAGGTGTTTTACTGCGGGTTGCCGGGGATGTGAAGTACTGCAGGGTTGGTTGCTAGGTGAATGGTTAGGGAGACAAGGCCGTAAGGCGAGTCGAGGAGACATGGAGACCGGGAGTCCGGGAGAGAGGGGGCCGGGAGCCCAGGGCGCAGGGAGCCGGGGGGGCAGGAGACCGGGAGACGGGGGGCAGGAGACCGGGGCGGAGACCAGGCTGCTTTATAAGAGCCACAGACGGGAGTTTACAAGGCGCCTCATGCGGACGTTATGGATGGCGGCAGAGACAGGTGCAAGAGAGCACTGCATCACGCCGGGGAGGGTGGATCGTGTTTGTGGTGGGGGGTGTGTGTGTGTGTGGCGTACATGTCCAGCGTTGGAGGCGGTTAGACGAGGTGGGTGAGGTCGACACTGTGGTGAGTTGGTTGGTTGCTGGAGTTTTACATCCTGGCAACATCTAAGGTCATATTAGGACGGGTACCGACTTGTGACAGTGCACACTCATGGTGACTTTTATAGTGCTGCCCCACTGGGAAATCAGGCCACTGGCACCATGATCTGATATCCCACTCAATCACATTATCCTGACGCTGAGCCAACCAGTCCTTGCTCTATCCTAATAATGCCGAGCGCCTGGCTAGGAAGCGACACATATCAATTGTTAAGTTATTGGTTTGACTCAACCAGGGTTCGGACCCGTCAGTCAGTGTGGTTAGCATGACAAGGATGGAGGGGGGGGGGGTGAAGGTCGGGGTGGAGGTAGAGAGAACGACGGGGAAGGTGTGGAGTGAAGGTGTAGTGGATTTAAGAAGGGTAAAGACGCCGGGAAGAATGGCGTGAACCTACACCGCCTTCTTTGACCTGCTCTAATTGCAGGTCAAACAGGACGGGGCAGGTTGGAGATAGAGACTGGGGAGGTTTGGGGCGCATGCTCTTGAGTTAAATAAGCATCAAGGAGATATGAGGGGGGGGGGGTTCTCTTAAGTTAGAAGATTATAGAAGATGGTGTGGCATGGAGTGGGGGAGGCTGGGTGCATGTGTCCTTGAGTAAGGCGCCCTAAGCGGGGAGAGGTAGTGTGAAGTGGGGACTGTGGCGTATGAGAGGGGAGCTGTGTCAGTGACCTTAAGTTAAAGAAGGTCACCGAAGAACGGGTGTAGGTGGGAGTAGGGTGTGAAGGCAGAGACATGTTGGTGTAAATGTTCTACAGTTAGAGAAGGTCAGAGGATGGGGGGGGAGGTGAGGGTGGGGGAAAGGTTTATTTAAATGGTATTCAATTAGAGAAGTTCAGAGGATGGGAGGGAGGGTGGGGGGAAGTTGGTGTACATGTTCCCTCAATTAGGGTCAGAGAATGGGGGGAGGTGAGGGTGGGAGGGAAGGTTGTGGTAAATGTCCTTCAATAGGAAGGTCAGGAGGATGGGGGAGATGAGGGTGGGGTGCGAAGGATGGTGGTAATTGTCCTTCAATTAGAGTAGGTCATGAGAATGGGAGGAAGGAGGTGAGGGTGGGGAGAAGGTTGGTTGTGATGTTCCCTCAATTAGAGGAGGTCTGGGGATGGGGGGGAGGTGAGCGTGGGGGGAAGGTTGGTGTAAATGTTCCTCAATTTGAGAAGGTCAGAGGATGGGGAGGGGGGGGGACAGGTGAGGGAGGAAGGTTGATGTAATGTCCCTCAATTAGAGAAGGTCAGAGGATGGGGGGAGGTCAGGGTGGTGGGGGGGAAGGTTGGTGTAAATGTCCTTCAATTAGAGAAGGTCAGAGGCTGGGGGGAGGTGAGGGTGGGGAGAAGGTTGGTGTAGAGTCCTTCAATTAGAGGGAAGGTAGAGGTGGGGGGAGGTGAGGGTGGGGGAAGGTTGGTGGTAAATGTCCTTCACTTATTGGTGTAAATGTCCTTCAATTAGAGAAGGTCAGAGGATGGGAGGGAGTGTTCAGGGTGGTGGGGGGGAAGGTTGGTGTAAATGTCCTTTCAATTAGAGAATGTTCAAGAGGATGGGGGGTGGTGAGGGTGGAGAGAAGGTTATAAGACAGGTCCCTCATTTAGAGAAGGTCAGAGGATTGGGGGGAGGTGTGGGTGGTGAGGGGGGTGAGGGAAGGTTCGGTGTAAATGTCCTCAATTTGAGAAGGTTTCAGAGGATGGGGGGGGAGGAGGTGGGGGGGGAAGGTTGGTGTAAATGTCCTTCAGCTAGAGAAGGTCAGAGAGAGAGAGGGCAGAATATAGGAGTGTTACTTTGAATGCCCTTGTGTTAAAAGGTTAAAGAGGAAGGAGGAAGGCCAGGAGGGGGAGGGGGAGGTGGGGAGGGAGGGGGGTAAAGGGAGGGGGAGGAGGAAGGGGAGGAGGAAGGGGAAAGAGGGAGGGTAGGGGGGAAGGGGAGAGGGGGGAGGGAGGCGAAGGGGAGAGGGATGGGGATGGGGGAAAGGATGGGGATGGCGCAGGAACACGGAGGTGTGGTGTGAATGCCCCAGGGGTTGAGAGCGGAGAGATTCGCAATTGGAGGCCGCTCATTGGCTACATCCATCACGTGACCGGTGTCATTCTGCGCGCCGGTCAGAGGAGGCAACAAGTAGAGGGAATGGATTCGTACTGCTGACACAAACCACCGCGCCGACTGCTAACTAGACCACGTGTACACACACCGACCATACGCCACCTAGTCTGGCTCGGGCATTCAGTGACTGCTGGCGCCACCTGGCGGCGCCCATTGACACTAACTGCGCGCTGCCCGTGGTATATGGATAGGATATATCACTTCCATAGTAATGGCAATTACCTGCAGTGCGGATAGCGTTGTATAAAGTATACAATTAGGACTGCTAATATTGCTTTAATGCCCCCCCCCACCGCCCACGGCCCGCCCACGACCCGCCCACGGCCCGCCCACGGCCCGCCCACAGCCCGCCAACGGTCCGCCCACGTCCCGCCCACACATTTAACCTCCCTTAACCCCAAATATAAACATCACATATATAACCCCCCTTAACACTAGATGAAAGCATGATACATGTAACCTCCCTTAACACCAGATGTAAACGTCACACAGCTAACCTCCCTTAACCCCAAATGTAAACATCACATATTTAACCTCCCTTAACCCCAAATGGAAACATCACATATTTAACCTCCGTTAACCCCAAATGTAAACATGACATAGTTAACCTCCCTTAAGCTCAGATGTAAACATCACATATTTAAACTTCCTTGACACCAGGCATAAACACCATACCTCTAACATCCCTTAAGCCCAAATGTAAACATCACACATTTAACCTCCTTTAGCACGAGCCATAAACACCACATATCTAACAGCAAACATGCACATCACATGTTCCTCTGACACTGCCAGACAGCGATGACTTTAGTAAATCAGTATGCGGTTTGCCGGTTTGGTTATAACTTAGACAGCGTCCTAGATTTGTTTTGTTTGTTGTTTTACGTCCTAGCAACATCTAACGTCATATCAGGACGGGTAACGACTTGTGACAGTGCGCACTCATGGCCACTTTATAGTGCTGCCCCACTGGGAAATCAGGCTGCCAGCACCTTGACCGGATATCCCACTCAGTCACATTATCCGGACATTGAGCTGACCAGTCCTTGCCCTATCCTATTAATGCAGAGTGCCAGGCTAGGAAGTGACAAGTATCAATTTTTAAGTCATCGGTTTGACTCGGCCAGGATTCGAACCCATATACCCATGGGTTTGGATCCCTCGATCTCCTAACTCATTCGGCCACCCCGTCTGGTCAGCGTCCTAGATATACAGTAAAACCTCTCTATATCGACCACCCTTGGGACCGACATTAAGTCGTCCATTTAGACAGGGGGTCGGTTTAGGGAGTTAGAATATGGTTACAATGGTATTGTAGTGGTCTGCACTGACCTCTCAGGCAAGGAGCCGCATAGACAGGTAGGCGTGGGTAGTGTGTTGATATCAGGGAGCCTAGGTGGTGTAATGGTTAGCACACTGGCCCGGAATGCAAAGAGATGTGGGTTCGAGTCCCGCTCTAGGCACAATATTTCCCATTTTCATCTCCCCCATGACACTGGTTGCCGTGACCATGATCCTGTACAAGCTGCGCGCTGTATGGTTGTTGAACCTACCCTGTGTATGTAAGTGTATTGCATTGCCTGTATGTATGTAATTGTAAGCATTACAAGACTTACAATTCCAGGGGGACGAGTGTAGTGGTCTGCACTGACCTCTCAGGCAAGTAGCCACATAGACAGGTAGGCGTGGGGAGTGTGTTGATATCAGGGAGCCTAGGTGGTGTAATGGTTAGCACACTGGCCCGGAATGCAAAGAGATGTGGGTTCGAGTCCCGCTCTAGGCACAATATTTCACATTTTCATCACCCCCATGACAGTATTGTTGGGACCCAAATGAAGCGATCGATATAGCGGAGTGGTCGATCTGTGGAGGTGGTCGGTTAGAGAGGTTTTACTCTACACAACCACGAAATGGCTCAATATCCCCCAAAGAGAAAACATACCTATCAAAAACACCTACATTACAAAATCAAATTTTAATCAAATTAACCATTATGGTTAATCAAATTAACCATAAGGTGGAAATAACTTAATAATTAATGTGCTGACATAAATTATAGGGAATCGTGGTTGGAGTTAGTAGTATATAGGTTTATGAAATTGTGCACGGCCATATATGTAGAAAGCTTGAACTTAGCTACATATATCCACAAGAGATCTAGATAAACAGCTTACTATAGATAACTAGGTATTCTTCATTGACTATATCTTAACCTGCAAACAGGAAGGCGAACAGAGAAGGAAAGGTTGAGCGCCCACTTCCAACATAGCAGAGTCAAACGCGATGACTTAAACAAAATTATACTTGTCATTGCCGAGCCAGACGCTCGGCACAACAAGGATATGGCAAGGAGGAGAATGAGGAAGATAAATTGACCGTGATTGAAATTTCCGCTGCTTAATCAACGAATGTAATAGACGGGAAATTGCTACTTGCATAAAGTAAAAAAAAATAAAAATCAACTGTATCACCCACCTCCTATTTCATTCCATTCACGCAATTGTGCGGTGATGCATTACTCGTTGACAGGAATAAGGGGTGTGGGGTGTGGGGTGAGGGGTGAGGGAAGTGTGGGTTTGATATTGTGGGCTTCCAGGTAACACAGGGTGCTTTAGTATCGATATTCTGTGACAGGGTCTTCACGGCGTTCGGGTGATCCCATTTAAGGTTGTTTAACTACACTTGCCATGGTATATAAATAGAGGGCAGGGCGAGGATATTTTCCACATTGACAACATGTTGAGGGTCTTTACTGGTCCTAACAGGACTGGTATTTCATCTATGTCAGTTTAACTATAGCTTAAAGCTGCATAGTACGATGAAAATATCAAATATTTAAACAGGGCGCAGTTGCTGAATCGGTAGAGCGTGGGCCGCGCGTCCGGGAGATGGGGGGTTCGGGTCCCACCAAACCAAAGACTTCTCAAATTGATACTTGTCGATTCCTAGCCTGGCGCTTGGCATTAATAGGATAGGACAAGGACTGGTTAGCTCAGTGTCAGGATAATGTGACTGAGTGGGATATCGGGGCATGGTGATGATGGCATGATTTACCAGTGGGGCAGCACTATAAAGTCGCCATGAGTGTGCACTGTCACAAGTCGGTACGCATCCTGATATGACCTTAGATGTTGTCAGGATGTAAAACTGCAACAACCAACCAATCAAATATTTAAAACGAAAACTATTATCTAATTTTAATTCTACATATCTAACTTAGATACCAGTGCACTTATTAACCATTTGTCGCCACCCAAAAGGGAATAGAATAGAACCTGTTACTGTAGAATGCTATGGTGTTAGTAAGTATATAGAGGGGCGGGTGAGATGCAGTTTTGGCATGCTTGCCAAAAATAATTTGTCACGATTGTACAAATATTTTAAAAGTTAGCCATTTAAAATAAATGACGCCTATTGTTCATTTTCGTAAACAACAAAAAAGACGCGAAAGCGAAAGAAGAAGCAGAAACAGGGAGACGAAAATTATGAAGAAGACGAAAAACGAGAAGTGGAGAAAGAAGCAGAAAAATACAAAAGGAAGAAGAAGAAAAAGGAGAAGAAGGAGGAGGAGTACGACGAAGAGGAGGAGGGAGAGAAGAACAAGAACAAGAACAAGCAAAGGGAGGAGCAGAAAAACAAGAACAAGAAAAACAAGATTGTTTGTTAGTTGTGGTTTTATATTCGGACAACATCTAAGGTCATATCAGGGCGGGGATCCACTCTTGACAGTGCATATCATGGTGACTTAATATTGCTGCCCCACTGTGGGATCAGGATGCTGGCACCATGACCGAATACCCTACTCAGTCATATTATCCTGACAATGCTCTAACCAGTCCTTGTTCTATCATATTAATGCTCAGCGCCAGGCTAGCTCGTGACAAGCATATTTTATTTATAAGTCATTGGTTTGACTGGGCCAGAATTCAAACTGCCGAGCGCTCTTACAGGAAACCAGCCAGGGCTCTTACCGATTTGGCCACCAGAGAGCGCAGGTGTGTGTGTCTGTGTGTGCGCGTGTGTGTGTGTGCTCACGTGTACAACTGCATGTCAAGGCATGCTGACATAGGTACAGGTAGGCTATATCATGCATTATGAAAGTATGAATAACTCCAGATTGTCTCAAATTTCTTTTACTCTCCAAGTTCCCCTAGATGCATGAGTTTACGCGGGTAGAGCAGAGAATCATGGCTGGCATGGTGGAGGGGAGGGGGCAGAAGGAGGGGAACGGTGGGAGGAGGGGAAGGGGACAGGAGGAGGGGGAGGGGGAGATGGAGGATTGGGGGGAAGAGGAGGGGGGAAGATGAGGGAGGAGCAGGGGGAGAGGGGAGGTTGAGGGGAGCTGGTGGGGAGGGGAAGGGGGAAGGAGGCAGGGACTAGGGGGGAGAGGTGAGGGGGGAGGGTGGAGGAGGACGGTGAGGAGGCAAGGGGAATGGGCAGAGTGGAGGGGGATGGGGCCCAGGTGGCAAGATATAGGCCGGGCGAGAGAGCAGGAGGAGGGGGAGCGGCGGGGGAGGGGGGGGGGGGGAGGAGGTGTGAGGGAGAGGGAGAGGGGATGGTCAGATGTGAGGGTGGTGCAGTCTCGGTCTGCCACAGTAGCGTGGCGTGGTGTGGGTGTTGGGTGGTTACTGTAGAGTGTGACTATTAATTAAACAGCTTAGCTTTAGGTAATTAAGTCGTGTTCGAGGATAAATGATCGATCATAACCCAGCCAATCAATACACTATCACAGACTAGTGGTTATTTATTCCTAATTACAAGCATAAGACTCTCCTTATATTTGGAAACGACAGTAGCGCGCCGACCATATGGACGCTGTGAGGGCCTAGTAGCAGTTTGCCTAGTAGCAGACCTGCCTAGCCATACAATTGTTGCGTATTTCATTGTACACAGTTTTAAGCCGGAGTATGCCAATATCCAAAGTTAAATATTAGTATACCCAAAATTTGGAAAGTACACAATTAATTTCTTTCTATTTTCTTTTATTGAAAGTTTACACTTTTTTTTTTCACGGGGGGTACACAAATAGTAAATTTGGGGTATGCAAGACCTGCTTACCCATGTGATTTCGTTTGCATATTTTGTAAAATTTTAAGCCAGAGTACACCGATATGCAAAATAAACATTTTGTTCGCCAACAAAATGTGGAAAGTACACACTTTCTTTTTCTAAAAAGTGCACAATCGTTTTCAATGGAGTCCCCAAATAGTAAATTTGCGATAGGTAGGTCTGTAGTAGTAGTGTGTCAGGGTTTTAAAAGAGGATTTTGTTACCGATTTCTATTCATTATCCACGTAAGTATTTTTAAGGTAATTAAATACCGTTACCAACGTGGACAGACTGGCTTCACACGTCTGTATATCTCGCGTCCGGGAACCAAATCAAACCAAACCAAACCAAACCGCCTCATGGAGTTGTTCCATAGCAGGATACAGAATATGTGGATGGATAATCAATATGTGGGGCAAGTGGGGCCCCCATCCCATAATGTGGGGCCGCCTTCTGCATAACTGGCACGGTTTAACAAGAGCAGCTCAGTCGGCATTCTCCCAGAGCGAATCAAGTTGAAAACAGGCGTTCACAGTCAGCGCAGTGCGTTTGCACGGGTGCACAGTGCCAGCAGGTATTGGTTGTTGGGGTTTTACGTCCTGGCAACATCTACGGTCATATCACGCCGGGTACCGACTTGTGACAGTGCGCAACTCATTGCGGCTTTATAGTGCTGCTCCACTGGGAGACCAGGCCGCCAGTACCACGAGCTGATATCCCACTCAGTCACATTATCCTGGCACTGAGACAACCGGTCCTTGCCCTATCCTAATAAATTATAATGCTAAATGCTTGCTGACTAGGAAGTGACAAGCATAACCTTTTAAGTCATTGGTTTGACTCGACCAGTGTTCAAAACCCGTGGGTTCGAATCCCATGATCTACCAAAACGGGAGACATACGCTCAACTCATTTGGCGATCCCGTCTGGTGAGCAGGTATTGGGTGCTGAATTATGACTGCAATCAGCACAGCAACGCTACAGACAAGGCTGGTCTAGTTGTGTGGATTTCACCGCCCACTCGGGGGTGGAGGTACATACACAACACCCGCCAGGGATCCCCGTCAATAACGAGACATGGCAGATAGAGCAGCAGGTGTCTGAATGCGTGGGTATTGAGATGGTGTAGACAGTGTGTGGGGTATGGTCGTATGGGTGGTGTGAGGTGGTGTGGGGGTGTGGAGAGTGTGTGGGATGTGTGTGGGTGTGGGCAATGTGAAGAGTGTGGCGATGGGGCCAGTGGTGTGAGGTGTCTAGGACGTGGTATGTGGTGTCTAGGACGTGGTAGTGTGGGTGGTGTGGGAGCGTGGGGATGGAGGGGGGTTCGTCGTGAGGTGGTGTTGTGGTATAGTGTGTGTTGTTGTTGTTTTACGTCCTAGCAACATCTAAGGTCATATCAAGACGGGTACCAACTTGTGACAGTGCACTCATGGCGACTTTATAGTGCTGCCCCACTGGAAGACCAGGCCACCAGCACCATGACCTGATATCCCACTCAGTCACATTATCCTGACACTGAGCCAACCAGTCCTTGCCCTATTATAATGCCGAGCGCCAGGCTAGGAAGCAACAAGTATCAATTTTTAAGTCATTGGTTTGACTCGGCCACGGTTCGAACCCACGACCCCACGATCTACCAACACGGGAGACGGATGCTCTAACTCATTCGCCATCCCGTCTGGTCTGTTGTGGTATAGAGAGTGTGCGGGTGTGGTGGGGGTGTGGTTATGTGAAGAGGGTTGGGGTGTGGAGAGTGTGTAAGGTGTGGTAGTGTGAGTAGTGTGGGGCTGTGTGGGGTGTACGTAGTGTGAGTGCTGGTAAGTGCGTGGGGCTGCGGAGTGCGAGGTGTGGTGGTTTGGGTGGTGTGAGTAGTGTGGGGTTGTGTAGGGGAGTATATACCGTGGGTGGGGTGAGGACTGTGGGGGCGTCCTGGGGGTATATAGTGTGTGTGGGGTGAGGAGTGTGTGGGTGTAGATAGTGTGTGGGTGTGGTGGTGTGTGGGTGAGTAGTGTGGGGCTGTGTGGGGGAGTATATACCGTGGGTGGGGTGAGGACTGTGTGTGTGGGGGGGGGGGGGGTCCTGGGAGTATATAGTGTGGGTGGGGTGAGGAGTGTGTGGGTGCAGATAGTGTGAGGAGTGTGGTGGTGTGGGTCGTGTGAGGAGTGTGGGGGTGGGTTGTGGTGTGAGGAGTATGGGGATGTCTGGGGTTGGGGGCAGAATGGTATAGTGCTAGATCTGGGTGGTAAGCAGTAAGAAGTGTCTGGTTGGGCAGTGGAAGAGGAATTAACTAAGGAACCGTAAGGACTGAAGCATCTACGATGCGTCATTCCATCATTTCAATACCCCCTAGGATGGCAATATCTGACCCATGACATATATACTTATTATCTAGTCTGGTCCCCTGGTCTTCTCCAAACAGCAGTAACAGATCTGCTATTACAATAACCGTGTATCTCCCCCGAACTGACTGACTGGAGGTGTACATTGCCTCGCCAGCGTAGGTGCATTGAGGATGACAGCTTCATCACAAAGTCAAACACACAGTTGGCACCATGACATGATATCCCACTCAGTGACAGTATCCTGACACCAAGACAATCAGGTCTTACTATATTTGTATAATGCTGAACGCCAGGTAAGGCAGAGACAAGTATCAATATTGGCGGTGTATTGCTTGATGCGGCGGGGAATCGAACCCAGGACTTCATGCATGGGAAGCAAGCGCTCTACTTGGTTATCCATCCCATCTGCTTCATGGTTGACTGATTGATTGATTGATTGATGATAGCTTAATACTGTGTCAGAAGCAAAGATCATATTCATGGCAAAAACCTAGTGGCATTTATTGTCACTTCTGTTTCACACACACACAAAAGTATCAATCACATTTATACGTTTACATTGAAATTCACAGGAAAATACGAAACGATCAGATTTGTGTCAAATGATGGCAACAATTATCTCAGATGCGATTTTTGAGTGGTTAAATTTGTGTCAAATTACAGCAAAATTCATAAATTCACAAAACATCGCTAAAACCACAGGATGCTATAAATTCTAGGTGGGGTTAGAAACTCAACCATTTGTCTGTACTTTTATTTATGACATCACGAGAGACTCCATATCCAGTCTAGTTCTAGACATGCAATATGACATTTTAAATAGCTCCAGTGCTCAAATAGCATCTCTGATACACATGTATTACACTATTTGTGTACTGATACCTATGTATATACTGCTACCTTTGCACCACATTAATAGTAGTTGCCTGAGAGGTCAGTGCAGACCACAACCTGCAATTGTAAGTCTTATAAATGGTGTGTAATATATCAATCATTTTAATGCTTACAGTTACATACATACAGGCAATACACTTACATAAACACACCGATTGTAGGCTCAATAACCATACAACATATAGCTTATATATGATCCTGGTAACGGCACCAGTATCAACACAGACTATGAATATATTTGTATACTTAGCTGAAGTTATGAGTGAAAGACACATCCACCATACCAACCCACGTGACTAATCTTTATTCCCATTTAACTCAATGAAAGCTCATGTTATGTGCTTAATATTAAACCGACATCCATCACTGCCACCACACCTTGCCACCTCTTCACTTTGCTTGCGATAGGAATCTCTTTTAAAATTTTATATGTGACAATTTTCTTACCGCCTGATCCAATTTTACTCCCACTGTCAATAAAGTCACTAACATCTCAGGAGACAACTGCATTAATTACTGCCGCAGAACTCGACACTCGCAGGAAAGCCGATACCTGATGCATGCCCTCTCTCTCTCCCCTCTCTTTCTCCCCTCCCTCTCTCTCTCCCTCTCTCTCCGCCTCTCTCCCCTTCTCCCTCTCTCTCCTTTTCTCTCCCTTTCTCTCCTCCTCTCTCCCTCTCTGTCACTCTCTCTCCCTCTCTCTCCCCCTCTCTCTCTTCTCTCCCTCCCTCTCTCCATCTCTCTCCTTCTCCTCGCCCTCTCTCCATCTCTCTCTCCCTTTCTCTCCGTCTCTCTCCCCTTCCTCCCCCTCTCCCTCCCCATCCCTCCCACTCTCTCTCCCTCCCACTCTCTCTCCCTCTCTCTCTCCCTCCCTCTCTCGCTCTCTCTCTCGCCCGCCCACCGGTAATAGCCGCGCCCCTGCCATTAGGAGGCGGGCCTCAGACTGGCCCACCCCCAGTGAATGGAGGCCTGAGCAGCTCATCTCCCAGTAAGCAGTTATCACGTCGTCATGAGCTGCTCAGCCCACCGTGCCTGGTATTAGCGCCGCCCCGAGAACCCACGAGCGGCCGCCGATAAGCAAATGTCCAGGGTGGTGTGTTGGGGGGGGGGGGGGGGTGCAGGATGGATAGATGGTTGATAGATGGATGGATGATTAATGGATGGCCGGATGGATGGATCTTTGATGCGCGAGAAGGAAGAACAGAGGCGGAGGTGGGAAAACTGAGGCGTTTATTGTGACGCCTCGGGCAACATACAGAGAAACAGTGAACATAACAATAAATGACAAAGTAAGGTACAAACAGGGTAACTGAGGAGGTAAACAGGCTGAGGAGGCACAGCAATACAGGGGGCTCATGAGGAGCAGGGGGCTCGCGAGGAGCAAAGAGTCAGGGGCTCATGAGGAGCAGAGGATAAATAGTGAGGGGCTCATAAGGAGCAGTGTCAGAGTTGGTAGAGGGGGGGCCGAGGAGCCCTCCGCCGCAGAGGGGGGAGGGTAGAGGAGGGAGAGTTGGGTGGGTGGGTGGAGAAGAAAAGGGGGAGAGAGCTGGAAGGCGGCTGGAGGCTGAGTGCCTGAGGGAGGTCGGCGGGCGGCCTTATAAGGGGGGAAGTGAGCAGAGGCAGGAGGGGGTGAGTCGCTCAGGGCCGGGGGGAGGTGAGCAGTGGCGGGGGTGAGTCGCTCAGGGGCGGGGGGAAGTGAGCAGTGGCAGGAGGGGGGGTGAGTCGCTCAGGGCCGGGTGAGTCGCTCTCCCTCCCCTCGCATCAAACGAAATGCTTCGCATTACGACCAATGCGACCGTCAGTCGCCAAAATACACATTGATAATCTTAGTGGCATTACAAATATAAAAAAAACAGACCCACCAAAAACACAGGCAAATAAGTTATAATCTGAATTGTTAAATTCCACATAATTGGGGGAAAAAAAAAAAAAAGAAAGAGGAAATAAAAATGAGCTACAATTAAACATAGTGACCTTTGTTGGGGCTTTGTCACCAAGCGCATTGGTAATACACCTGTGTAATTGGTGAGAGTGGTAGAGGGTTTCTTGCAAGCAGTGCCAGGGTTAAAGAGGCGTAGTGAGTTGACGCCTGATGGCCGACAGGAAAGCCTGGCGCCCCTTGCACCCCGACCACTACTACCCCTACCACCATTACCACCACCACCATCATCATCACAACCAGCCCCATCCCCACCACCACGAGCAGCTCCACCACCACCACCAACCAACACTGTAAAGAAGTGTGGACACGGTCAAGTCTACTTAGCGAATGTTTATTTACTGAACCATGTGACGTTGTCTATCACATGACCTGTCAATCAAACGTGAGCTCATTAGATATAAATATACATTACAAACACCACCACCACACCACCAGCACACAACACCACCACCACACACCACCATCCCCACCCCCAACCGCCACCATCACCATTACCTCCTCCAGCACCAGTGCACACACCACCACCATCCCCCAACCACCACCACCACTATTACCACCTCCAGCACCACTACACACACACACCACCACCACTATTAGCACCTCCAGCATCACTACACACACCACCACCACCATCATCACCATCAGGACACACTACCACCACCCACCAGTACCAACCACCACCACCACACCACCACTACCACTATCCCCAAACCACCACCACTATTACCGCCTCCAGCATCACTACACACACCACCACCACCACCACCATCAGGACACACTACCACCATCCACCAGTATCAACCACCACCACCACCACTACCACTACCACCATCCCCCAACCACCACCACTATTACCACCTCCAGCACCACTACACACACCACCACACCACTATCATCACCATCAGGACACACTACCACCACCCACCAGTACCATCCACCACCACCACCCCACCACCACCACTACCACTACCACCATCCACCAACCACCACTACTATTACCACCTCCAGCACCACTACACACACCACCACGACCACCACCATCACCATCAGCACACACTACCACCACCCACCAGCATCACCATCACCACACACTACCACCCACCACCACAACAACCACCACCATCACCACAGCATAACACAATACCACCCACCACCACCCCACCACCACCACACACTACCACCACCACCACAACAACAACCACCACCATCACCACAACACAATACCACCCACCACCACCACCACCAATCCCACCAATACCACTACCACCACCACCAATACCACCACCACCAGGGCGTCCATCACCGCTAGCCTCAGTGTAGACCGTGCCCCGTGAATCGGTGGCCGCCGCCTTCCATTGTGTTACAACTGCGCGGTCCGGGATGGATGGGAGCGGGTTGGCGGAGGTGTGAAGCTACTATTCAACGGAACGGCTCGTGCTGAGGAAACCAACGAGTGTACATTCAATGGTCTACTTCCGTGGAACAATAGTTGTGTGGTTACCGGGGCTGAAAATAGCCACTGAGTTTTCTTGTTTTGTTTAGATTTTATTGTTAATTAATTAATTCCTTCTTTTGGGGGGGGGGGGGCGGTGGGGAGGTGGTGGTGGTTTAGATTTTTCGTTATCAGGGATGAATGTGAGTTCAGATTTCTTTTAGGAGTTGGGAGAGCTTAGCTCTTTTTGTTACTTATTAAGTATTTGTTGCTATATATAAGAGAATACTGAGACGATTTAATAGAAACTGTTAATCCTAACGCCTATGGTGCCAGAGTTTTGGCACACCTGCCGAAACTAATCTTACATGTTTGCACTTCAAATATCTGAAAACTCAGCCGTTTAAAATATACAGTACTTGAAACTAAAGTAAGGTAGATTATAACAATCAGTTTAATATATTTATCTCAGAAACTCAAATATATTTTTCTCAGAAACTCAAAACCATCGGACTATGCAACTTTAATTTTGGTGTGCACATCAACTGGTCCTATGAGTATGAAGCGACATGTATACATGTTTAAGTCGTTGCTTTAACTTGACCAGGGTTCGAACCCCTGGGTTCGAATCCCACGATCTACCAGACGTTCCAGGAGGGAGCGAGCCCAAGGGGGAGGGGGGAGGACAGCGAGCCCATGCCCGCCCAGGTCGACCGCACCGCGGCAGCCGACCGCCAGTGCAACGCCGACAAAGGGTGCCAGGAGCGCCAAGCCTTACTGGAGGCGGGCGCAGCTTTCGACCAGATATGGGCATCAACGGCGGCCGACAGGGGGCTCGCGGACAACCCAGCATCCAGGGGCGCGGCGAGCCTACCACGCGCCCAGTGGACGCCATGGGGTACTTCCCCCCCCCCCCCGGCCCCGCGCCAGCCGACATGGCCTGGGGCCCCGACTCTCACCACAACCTCACGATATGCGCCAAGACCAGCAAGGCGCTCCGCATCATCGACTACCTGCCCCGCGCCATACGCGAGCGCATCACAAAGAAGCGCAAAGAGTTCCTCCAGGTCGTCGACACGACACCCCCTCAGGGATGGTGCAATTCAAGATGGAAGAGGACAGTTGCGCCTGCGTCTACCTGTTGCAGGGCAAATGGGGCGCAGCCAACCAGTGCCTCTTTGCACACCTGCTCCAGCTGGGGGACATGGCTATGGAGGACGTGGAGTACTACCTCGCCTACACAATGAGCATCCACAACTTTGACGCGCAGTTCGAGTGGCAATCTATCATAGAATACGACACCCAATATCGTGAGGTACAAGCCGAGCACGGTACCACCTGGGGCTTACCGGCGACTTAACTGCTCATCCCAGGACAGGGCTCCACCCCTACCATCAAGAGGCACGGCGCCCAGACCGGGGGCGCCCAGCACTACAACAGGGGGGTGGGGGCGCCCTGACGCCGGCATTACCAGCACGGGCAACAACACCATCTGCCGCCTCTTTGTGAACACGGGCAAGTGCCCCTACACCACGTGTAAATATGAACACCCCAAAAAAGACTAGGTCGAGTCGGGGGGAGCACTCATACTGGAAGGGCTACCCAAAGAATCCGGCAGAATCTGCCTCATCCACAATGCCTCACGGCCTCAGGGGTGGGGCGCAATAAACGACTATACCGAGGGCCCCGGCTATAGCTGCTCTACGGGAGAGCAAGCCGCTGCCCTCGTCCAGAGCGCGGGGGGGTTGGGGGGGGGGGGCTACATGGGGAAAGTGGATCTCTCCAGTGCATACCGGAGTGTCTGCATCCACCCGGAGGACTACCAGCATGCGGGTCTCCAGTGGACGTTCATGGGCTACAGCGCCCCTGGCAAATGTTCGGCGAGTGGATGAGCGCAATAGCGTTCAACCAGTTCACGCAGGCAGCTGTCGGGATCATGCGGGTCCGAGGGTGGGGAGACAATGTGCTGGTCTACTGTGAACATTTTTTCGTGACCCACCCTCAGCTTACCACTTGCTGTGGCATCATGAAAGAACTCATGGCGCTCCTGCACGAGCTGGGGTTCGCCATCAATTACAGCAAATTGGTGGGGGCCCAGCACCCGCATAACCTTCTTGGGAGTCACTGTCGACACCATCGAGTTTACCCTCGGCCTCCCACCAGCGAAGTTAACAGCCGTCAGGCCGCCGCAGCTGAGGCACCCTGCAGCCTCACCAAGCAGGAGCTCCAGTCAATATGTGGCAAACTCAACTGGGCCGCCCAAGTCATATACAGGGGGCGCACCCACCTCCTGGACGTAATGGGCGCCATCAACCGCGCCGCCCACTGCGCCCACATCAAAGCCGCCATCCACGATGATCTGCGTTGATGAGCACTCTTTGCGCTCGAGCACAACGGGCGCCCGCCAGCCAACGGGCCAGCGCGCAACACTCCACACCAGGTGGTGGCTAGGTGTTAATTAAC
The DNA here is from genome assembly GCA_030323885.1 of Branchipolynoe longqiensis. Taxonomy (NCBI): domain Eukaryota; kingdom Metazoa; phylum Annelida; class Polychaeta; order Phyllodocida; family Polynoidae; genus Branchipolynoe; species Branchipolynoe longqiensis. The sequence goes on from CM059186.1 coordinate 157,298,504, forward strand.
TCTGACAGTTGACGCACACACAATATTCACGCAGACCGCCCTTATCGGCGGCACGCGCGCTTTGCTTTCTACATATTTAATTTGACTTTTATTGAATTGTTTTCCTTCAATTGTTTGATTAATATGTATAGATTTGGACTTTAAATAAAAAGTCCTTTTACTCCCCATGGGTGTCCGTGTTCATTTAAATGCTGTATAAGCCATTGTACTAGTATAATAAGCCTGGAAGCTTCCATCTGCTCCCCAGTCCTAACTCCTCCCTCAGTCATCGACTGTAGGAGCATTGATCTACTCATCTACTGTTCCAGGCTAGTCAACCTCAGATCCATTGCGGGGGGGGGGGGGCCACCACCTTGTTGTTCATGTGCCAACTGACCACCAACCCCCCCCCCCCCCCCGACAGCTACACTCACTTGCACTGCCAAACATTTTATATTTTAGGCAAGGGGCGTTAGTTCATATATATATCGGCTTCGTATCCAGAGTAGTAATACCTGGTAGTTGGCGCAATGTGCAGTGTTGTAATGGTCGACCATGATGCACCCTATCCATGGTCCGAATCACATTGTTACACCAGCAGCCTCGTAAAGAACCCCCGTAATGTGGGCAGTATACAGTCCCTAAGGCCATTGCCAAGACAATAACGCCATTAATACATCATGATGTAAGAGCTACAGCCAATTTACTAACACATCGTAGATTGTTTGTGACATGGTTGCAATATTCACCATCAACTGATGGAGGGATGTGGGGTTGGTTGGTTGGTTGTTGGAGTTCTACATCCTGGCAACATCCAAGATCATATCAGGACGGGGGGGGGGGGATGTCTGGGGGAATTTACAATATTCCTATTAAAATGACATGGTTCGTGCCCATTTTGACATATCAGGATTTTGTGGGAATTTCAATGACCGTTCAATGCAAAATTGCAGGTTGTTTTTCAGATGATTATTAAATTAAAGTACTTTAGACACAGCCATATTCATAATTGATTCACTGTGTAAGATGTGAAGTGTAAATAAGGATACAAATTAACAACAAATATATACATACAAAATTTTAATATAAAAACCAATAAGCAGGATAACAAACCCACAAAAATTACCTTAAATACACACCTCTGATTGATGAATAAAGAATATGTGTGCAGAACACCCCAGCTATTTATACTTTAAAAATAATATAGGTTTTGAGAGAAAAAAAAGACATGAATTTCCATTTTCAAGGATTTTCAAGGACTTTTAGACAAATTTCAGGACATTCCATGCCTGGAATCTTGAATTATCAAATTCCATGACTTTCCAGGTTTTCAAGGACCTGCACAAATCTTGAACAAATAAACAGAAATGACCTGCGACTTTGATGCATACAAAGGGTTGTATGTGATGGCTGATTTGGCATAGCACTCCTTTGGGAGGTCGTGGGATCAATCCCCGGCCGAGTCAAACCAAAGATCTATCAAATTGATACTCGTCAGTACCTAACCTGGCGCTCAGCATTAATAGGATAGGGCAAGGACTGGTCAGCAGAATATCAGGATAATGTAACTTTATGGGATATCATGTCAGGGTGCCAGCAGCTAGGTTTCCCAGTGGGGGAGCACTATAAATTCGCCATGAGTGCGCACTGTCACAAATCGGTACCCGTCCTGATATGATCCTAGATGTTGCTAGCACAGCTAAACAGATATGGGGGGGGCGGTGAATTGGTGAGAGGTTCCCCTGGCCACGTGGGGCTGGTTAACCATGTTATACGGATATGAGTGTGGTAGTCACGTGACATGTTATCGCGCTAACATGGGGGGGGGGGGCGCACACGTGTGGCTGCCCCAGTGTGAGAGCTGAGACCGGCATGTCAACCAGACGGCATGGCTGAATGAGCTGAGCGTCCACAAACCCGCTGAGGTGCACATCCTGGTATGGCCTAGGGTCTTACTGGGGTGCAAAACTACACCAACCACCCAGCCTCCCCCGGCCCTCTCAGAGGACTGTGGTTGGACTCTTAGGCTGCCTTTTTCCTTCCTCCCCCCTCCCCCTCAATTCCTCTGATCACTACACACCGGAAGCCAACTCCCGACCACATGGGACTGCTTTCAGTGGTGCCCATTCAGTGCTGCAGATTTGCAGCCTTCAGCGCACCAATGCGACTGAAAACTCCCCAAAACAACAACAACACTCCCACAATCTCGGGTTCGAACCCTGGCCGAGTCAAACAAATGACTTGAAGTTGCATAGTCTAATGGTGTAGAATTGTTTCGTGTTTTTTCTAATAACAAATATATTGTGTTGATTATCGTAATCTACTTTACTTTTGTTTGATGTAACATATTTTAAAGGGTTACCTTTAATCAATCAATAGTTCCGTCCTCTAGTCGAGGGTTGGATGCAATGGTTTTCCACTTGTCCCGATTGTGTGCTGTTCTGATAGACTGTGAATAACTCAAGCCTGTCCACTGTGAAATATTGGTAAACCATGATGTTCTTGGTCTCCCTCTCCCTCTGTTGCCATTCACCTTCCCTTCCAACAATGTACGGTATATTGAACTCTGACGAATGATGTGGACAAAATAAATAGGTTTCTTTGTCTGTATAGTGGCAAACAAGCATTTCTTATTTATAATCTTTCTGAGAACTTCTTTGTTGGTGATCTTCTTTGTCCATGATATTTTCATCATCCTTCGATAATTCCACATCTCAAATGCTGCTAAACGTTTGTACATTTTCTTAGAGATTGTCCATGTCTCAGAGCCATACATTAGGGTAGATGTTTGAAGATAAAACAAAAAACTGACTATGTATCGCAAAATGTGTGGAAGTGGAGGATATGGGTGAGAACGAGATGGGGATGTGGTGGAGGTGGGGCAGTAGGAGGAGGTGGTGGAGGAGGAGGAGGAAAGGGCGAGGGCGGAGAGGTGGAGTGGGAGGGGAGAAGGATGTGCAGAAAATGGGGATGAGGAGGGTGAGGAGGGTAAGGAGGCGAGGAGGAGGCGAGGAGGGGAAGAGGTGGGAGGGGAGGGGGGAGGAAGGGGGGAGGGGAGGGGGGAAGGGACCACCTGGTGGGAGAGGGTGTATTCGAACAGATGGGCAGATAGGGGGGGGGAAGGAGGGGGGGGAAGAGAGTGAGAGCGGGTGGGCAGGGGGGAGGGAGAATTGGAGAATGAGTAGAAGGCTGGAACGAAGGGAGGAGGACGGGGGGGGGGGGGGGGGGGAAGAGGGGGATATGGAGGAGAAAAGTTGGAGGACAGGAGGAGAAAGAGGAAGAGGACGGGAGGGAGGAGAAGGGGGGGAATGGGAGGTGGAGTAAGAGGAAGAGGAGAAAAAGAAGAGTGGGGGGAATGAGGAAGAGGAAGACGGGAGAAAAGGAAAACAGAGAGGGAGGAGGACAATGGGGATGGGGATGGGGATAAGGAGGGGGTCAGGGAGAGGAAAAGGAGAAGGAGGAAGAAGAGTAGGAAGAGGAGAAGGAAAAGGAAGCAGAGCAGAAGGAGGAGGAGAGCAAAGGAGCAAGATCAGTAAGGGAAAGAGGAGTAAGAGGACATATGGGAGAAAGAGGAGGGGGAGGAGTCCTAACGACTCCTTCGTTTTATAATGAATTATCCCTTGACCGACTTGGACGTCGTCAGTGCGAGAAGGGGGAGGGGGGGGGGGGGGGCGGGCGTGGACACAGATGGAACTGTTGTGGCAATCTTTTGCCATTTCTGTCAGTTAAACCGGGACCAGCCAATCGGAGCCAGACGAGTGAGTGCACACTGGGCTTCTGCGCGGTTAAAGCTGTGCATAATGTATATTGGTGTCGCGGCGTTCTGTGCTATGTGTTTATGGTATAGCCGCTGAGAGCGGCGTGCACGTGGGCCGCGCTAGATGGCAGCACTTGCGATTTACTGTCCGATGCAGGTCCATAAACAGTGAGCCCCCCACTTCCCCCTCCCCTAACCCCCCCCCCCCCCCAACCCCCTCAGACAGTCGCAGCGCAACAGTAGACATGTCACAATCAATACTACTGTACTCGGGGACCAAATCCTGATTGAGTGAGTGAGTAAATAATTGGGGGTTTTACGTCCTAGCAATATCGGAGGTAATGCAGGGATGATAGTGGTGTGGGAGGACTAAATCGGAAATTGACGGTGAGGTGGGCCATAATAGTAATACAGTCCCATTACTGACAGCAGAATGCTCTCTGGGCAGCCCTGGCCATATGCATTGTGGAAACCGTATGCTTGGAGGGACGTACCCCCATCATGTCAATGATGGGGGTACATGAAATGTACCCCCATCGTTTTTATTTCTCCTCAAATTTACACCTATATGAAAAATGTCTCCAGCCTGTGAAGAAAAATCGGAAATCCGCCGAAAATCGGAATTTCTCATCCCTGGTAATGTTAAGAGGTTTGTTTGTTTGCTATTGGATATCATATCATTAATATCCCCAATATTGGTCACATGGCGAGCCAAATGGGTCTGCTGCATCAATAAACAAAGGGTTACTAACAACATCAACAAATACCCCACCGGTAACCAGCAGCAACATGCTCCCCAACCCAAGGGAACCAACCCAGCCGCCTAAGCTCAGGAACATAAAGGCAGAGTAAACATCCATACTATTTATTTTTTTGATTATATTAACAATTTTGTGGTAATCTTTTTTCCTCCACAATTAAAACAATCTCATGGATTCAATGTAAACATTTTAACCCCCAGAAATAATATTGATAAACAAGGGAGAGGATCCCACTTCCTACGGAAACAGAGGTGTATTAAACCCTAAATTTAGACAGCATTAATCCTACATTCTTGATGCTAGCAGAGAAATGGGTTTCTGCGAATTTGTATTTCCGTTCTCAACAATTATTGATCTTCTCATTTATTTTGTCCATTGGTTATTACTAGCTAGGAAATAATTATAATGCAAAATATAGAAGTTACTTCAAGCTAAAGTAAGATAGATTATAGCGATCAACCTATTATATTTATCAAGCCTTGGACTATGCAACTTTAAGGACAATGGTGTTTTGATGTTGCCAGATTGCCATGACAACAAGGAGGAAGCGCCAAAAACCACAGAAGCGCAAGGGAAGTAGAACTCTATCCATCTATCTATCTCCCATTCCAGGTGGGAACCATGGAAACATTTCACGTGGCTCATTGAAGATCACAAATCCATAAAGCATCCCCCAGGTGCTACATATGCACCCATGCAGGACGGGCGCGGGTTATTAATGGTTAGCGGATGGTGGGGGTGCGAGAGGAGGTGGTAGGTTCCCCGCTACCCCATCCCCTACCCCCTCCGCTTAAACGGAGGGGGTAGGGGATGGGGTAGCGGGAATGGGGTGGTAGGGAAGGGGTGGGGGGTATTACTATTAAGGGGTGGGCATGGTAGGGAAGAGGGTGGGGTGGTAGGACAGAGGAGGGGGTGTTAGGGGCGGGAGTGGGTGTGTTAGGCGCGGGAGTGAGGGTGTTAGGGAAGGGGGTGTTAGGGAATGGGATGGGGGCTATAGGAAGGGTGGTGTTATGGATGGGGTGAGTATTTAGGGGGGGGTGGGAGGGGGTGTTAGCAGAGGTGGTAGTAGGGGGGGGAGGGGTGTTAGGGGACGGGGTGGGGTGTTAGGAGGTGGGCTGAGTGCTAGTGTAGGGGGTGGGGGTGTTAGGGGGGGGTTTGGGTGCTAGTGTAGGGGGTGCCTTAAGGGGGGTGGGGTGTTGGGAGGGAGGGGGTGTGCATAGGGATGGGGACTAGGTGGGGTGTTAGGGGGGTGGGGTGATAGGGGCGAGGTTAGGGAGGTAGAGGTGGGGTGGGGGTTAGAGGAGGGGTTGGGTGCTAGTATAGGAGGTGGGTGTTAGGGAGGGGTGGGGTGATAGGGATGGGAGAGTGGGAGGGTGCTAGAGGGGTGGGGGTGTTAGGAGGGGTTGGGTGCTATATAGGAGGTGGGGGTGTTAGGGAGTGGGGTGATAGGGATGGCGAGAGTTAGGGAGGGGATACTAGAGGTGGGGTGGGGGTGTTAGGGGAGGGGTTTGGGTGCTAGTGTAGGGGGTGGGGTGTTAGGGAGGGGTGGGATAGGGATAGCGAGAGTTAGGGGAGGTAGAGGTGGGGTGGGGTGGGGTGTTAGGGGGGGGGGTGGTTGGGTGCTAGTGTAGGGGGTGCGGGTGTTATGGGAGGGGTGGGTGCTAGGGATGGGGAGAGTTAAGGGAGGGGGTGCTAGAGGTGGGGTGGGGGTGTTAGGGGAGGGGTGGGGTGGGGTGCTAGTGTGGGGGTCCGCGGGTGATAGGGGAGGGGGAAGGGTGGGGGTGGGGGTGGGGATCTTAGGGGAGGGGTGGGGGTGTTAGGGGAGGGCGGAGTGGGCGGAGTAGGCGGAGGAGTGGGGAGATTTGACCGTCAATGTGAAGCTGCAGTCAGCAGGGTGACGGCAGATTAATGCGCCCACTATTGATTGCTGGTAATGTGCCCCGGGGCTGCAGTCACTCAACGACACGGCTGTTTGATGACCAACAAGCCATCTCATCCGCCCATGTCATAATCAACCCATCCGTGTCCCTGCACTTCTGGTCGGGTTGAACCGGCGTCCCACGCAGGTCGACGCCTCCTCTCGGGCTATGCAAACAGAAGCTTTCCGGGTTGTTAATTTTATCTGATCATCAATTAGGATGATTTTTTGTTCAATTTAGCCTGATTTAAAGTCACACAATCAATTGTTTTGAAGAGAAAAAGAAAAAAAACTTATTTTAAAAGGTAAATACGTCAGGTTGACAATTATGACGTATTTACTTCGAAGTTGCTTTAATTGATAATTGACTAAATTTGGCGATATTTAACCACTGAGGATCACTGAGGACCACGGAGAACGGACCATTGAGGACGGACCACTGAGGACGGACCACTTTGTGACCACTTTGTGACCACTTAGTGACTACTTAGTGACCACCTAGTGACCACTTAGTGACCACTTTATGACCACTTTGTGACCACTTAGTGACCACTTGCGACCAACCCTTATTTGTGGTCGCAAAGTGGTTGCAAGCAGCCGCAAGCGGTCGTGACTATAAACAATGACAGGCGAAAGATTTAGTAGGCACGAGTCTGAAAGTAACCTAGTAAGCGACACGTCAATAACGAGTACACGGACGTGGGGCCTGTACATGTCGGCTACCAGGAAATGGGAAAAGAAGTACCTGGAAACTAGGCTTAGCGGTCATTACAACCAAAAAAAGGTGTTTTTATTTCAAGTTACATAATGCGATAAAAGCATCAAATTTTCAAAAGCAAAACATTTATCCAGGTTTAAACCTACATATCCAACTTAGATACCAGTGAAATTATTAAGTATATTCTGCTATATATAAAGCCATATTAAGTCAATTTAATTGAACCTGTTACTACTAAAGCTTATGGGGACAGCGTTTTGGCAAGCATGCCACAATTAGTTTAGTATGTTTGTACTTAAAATATCTGAAAAGTTAGCCATTATAAACAAAGGTTACTTCAAACTAATGTAAGGTAGATTATAACAATCAACCTAATTATGTTGATCTCAGGAAAATGATAGAAAGTCAAAACCATTGGACTATGCAACTTCCAATGGTTTTGAGTTTCTGCCATTTTTCTGAGATAAGCATATTAAATTGATTGTTATAATCTATCTTACTTTAGTTTGAAGTAACTTTTATTTTAAATGGCAAACTTTTGAGATATTTTAAGTGTAAACATGTCAAATTAGTTTCGGTAAGCACGCCAAACCTCTAACAGTAACACCATAGGCTTATGCAGTAACACTAACAGGTTCTATTAAATTGACTCAGAATTCCCTTCTATGTGGCAACATATGCTTAATAAGTGCACCAATATCTAACTTAGATATGTAGAACCAAATCTAGATAATTGTTTTGGTTTTGAAAATGTGATGCTTTCATCGGACTATGCAGCTTTAAACATTCAATTCATGTTCACCTTAACGCGTCCATTGCTGAGAATATATAAGTAGTCGGTACTCACATGAGGTCCGGTCTGTAGTGGTGGATGACGGCGCAGAAGGCAAGCCCATTCCGCCACGAGGTGGTCATGTTGGTGACCTTGACCCCGCGGTAACCCTTGGTGACCTCCTTGCACCACTCCAGGAGGTCCTGGGTAGGGGTGCGGGCGGGGCGTGGTGCCACACCAGTCTGTAAGCACAAGAAGGTGTCTAAGCCCAGGTAGCAGATGCTGCTTCTCCGCACCATGGTGCCTGGTGGAGGAGAGGTGGGTGTGTGTGTGGGGGAGGGGGTGTTCCCAACCCTGGAGGAGCTGGTCACGTGGTGTGCTTGCACAGCACACAGGTATGCATGACACAGGTAGGGTCGCCCAACCTTTATTTACCACTTGATGGGTGGTTCTTGCCTTACAGCAAGGTAAGGTGTATGTGGTCAATCAGGGTTTTCATATATAGCACTTCTCACATATATAACAACACTGTGTGATAGATAGGATGCTATATTGTATATTATATCATATATATATACACACATATATATATATATATATATATATATATAGCCACATTGGTTCCTACACCAACATCGCCAGTACACGGCTAGATGGGGCGTGGCACACACTGGATGGATTGGATCCTAAACGTATATATACACAACTCGCACAGACACACACCTGTTGAAATTATTTAGCACACAGCGGCAACACTTCTTTGAGCAATGTATAGATCATGGATTATAGATCATAGATATGCAGGTGACAGTCATAACACTGGGCGGAATAAGGACGATGGAGTCTGGGTTTAAAGCACTGTTGTAGATCTTGTCGGTGGTGGAACCACAGCGGTTACACTAACGATTCAATATAACAATGGATGGCATAGTGAAAGGGGTCCACATATGTAATGAGCGAATTATCCTGGGTGTGTGTGTGGGGGGGGGGGGTCTGGTGTAGTGGAGAAATCCCATGGACTGTTGTATTAGATTGGCTCCACCATCTTGAGAGATGGGATTCAATCAAAATAAAAGAGAAAATGTAATTCCACAAATCACCATGTTTACGTTTTAGGCATTAGTCAGTTCAACTTGCTTAACATAGTAACACTCCGCGTATCTAACTGTTTGTTGTTGTTTTATGTCCTAGCAACATCTAAGGTCATATCAGGACGGGGCATCTAACTAAACACATGGGCGGTTCGGGTAACTAAGTGTCCTCCGCTATAGTTAGCTCAACATCAGGCGGGTGACACATGCAATGCACTTGGGTGACGTCAGTAGCACTGCGCATGCACCTACATCTATGTCAGTCTGCACCTGCGTGCCACCTATGAGAGACACGGGTCACTAAGGCGCTATTCGCGCAGACATTCGGAGTCGTTAGATTAGCTATATATTTCCGGTGGCGAGATTAAAGCGTCGCCCTGATCGGAAGTAAGTCATCTCGTGGCTGTGCGCATGCGCTTCCGCCTCGCCGTGGGCGGCTCACTCATTCGGCAGTAGAGTGGCGTCAATACTGACCCACTGGGAGCGAATGGGCTGTGAGCTGCTCATTGGTGCGTGCAGTTCGAAGCGATGAAGTCAACGATCCCTGTCACTGGGTGGTGTATTTTTTGGTAGTTGGTGGACCATGGGGGAGTGGTTATGCAATGCGTAGTTCCTGATTGGTATACACAAACATCCATGCATACCGACGCCTACCACTCACACTGCCGCTTAAGCAGTCGAGCTAGGCACCATCATGGCGCAATGACTTCCCGTTTCCGGTGTATTAATCCGCGCGCGGTGTGGCTCTCTCACGTCCGGCACCACAACCAGGTCCTGCTCTGTACTGAGTGAGTACTGAACCAGCCAGCCAGTGAGTCGATCCAGAACGGCTCCGGAGAGGTGGCCGAACTGCCTTTAATAACAGGTTCCTCCAACCGGCCACGCCCGTCAGCTTCCGGTGAGCTGCTCGGCGGATGGAATGAGTTGCTCGGTGTGGGAGGGGGGCTTACTCGTCACACATGACGCTTAGTCGAGAGCCGTCACCTGGTTCTGACAGCACGGCTCATCTTGTGTGAGGTACTCCTGTAATTGACTCAGGTGAGCTGCTCCTGTGAGCTGCTCCGGTAAGTTACTCCTGTGAGCTGCTCCTGTAGCTTACTCTGGTAGGCTGCTGCTGTAGGTTACTCCATTGAGCCGCTCCAGTAAGTTTCTCCTGTGAGCTGCCCCAGTGAGTTTCTCCTGTGAGTTTTTCCTGTGAGTTACTCATGTGAGCTGCCCCTGTGAGCTGCTCCTGTGAGTTACTCGTGTCAACTGCTCCTGTGAGTTTCTCTTGTGAGCTACTCATGTGAGTTACTCCTGTGAGATGTTCCTGTGAGTTACTCGTGTGAGCTGCCCCTGTGAGCTGCTCCTACAGCCCGCGTGTTCGTCAAACACTCTCTCACTCGGCCACGCCAGCTGCTCGTAGAGCCGCCCGAGCTGCTCTTGGTGACAGTGGCTTATCACGGGCGGGGCTTATCCTCTATTGTCCTTTATCACGATCAAGCTTGGCGCCCTTTCATCCAGTACCAACAACTCGCGATCACACGCGTTATTCTTGCGCTTCCTCCTTTTCACACACCCCCGGTTCTCTACGGGCGTTTCCTCTTGCTCAGTGCAGCTGAAAACCCAGCACTGACAGCTAAGCAAACGATCGCTCCACTCTTCCCCCCCCCCTCCCTTCCTTCTCCAGCACCTCCTCCTCGTCCCCGGTCCAACACCGCCTCTCGCCCGTGGGCAGTATTTGGTTTCTGTCTGCGACTTGCTCCGAGCAGCTCAAGGCGCTGTAGTGAGCAGAGCAGGCCTGAACCAGCACTCCGTCGCCCGCCGCTGAGACACTGCGTAGTCAGTCGGACGAGAGTGGGCGTATATTTGCTTTATGTGTTTATCTAATATATATGCGCAGTACGCCAGGTTCCTGGGCAACAAGTATCCTTCCTAGACACACCCTGGTGGTCGGTGCCCTTTCTTCATGGTATATTTTGTGTGTGTAATCCAATCGAGTTGATAACCAGGTTTCCTCTCAGGCAGTAGGCGCAGCGCCCTCTCCAGGGGACAACCAACACCTCATATATATATATATATGAGATCCCTTATGCGCGGTATTGCACAGCTACCAAATGGTGGTTAAGTTTTAGGGCCCCTTAATAGCATGCATTTTTATGCCTATCATACTCAACTAATGCCATAGACAGCACAAAACAGCTTTTGCGTGGATCGGTAAAAAGTTATTGGTCAGTCAAAAAGGTAAAACAAACCTTCAATTAATGCTGTAACAGTTCAGTGGTTTTCCACCAGGCAGCAGATATTACATTTGTGGCAGTATTGCAACAGTTTTCCGGTAGATGGCAGCATCGAAAGAGTTCTCAGGCGTTAGGAGAATATACTTTACCTCGCCTTAAACATGTGCTGTGCATAAATGCTGGTATAATAATTATACGAGTACAATAACCCGGAATTCCATACTCACTCCTCACATCCACCCACCAGTAATCGGGTGGTGTAGCCTTGGGCTAGTCATCTACTGCTCCAACCTACTCAACCTCAGCTCCGACGCTGGCGCCACCGCTCATTAACCTAATTCACTTATCACCGACAACTATAATTCCGCCTATCTTCCTCCTAGTGTAATTCTGATGTCCACTAACTGCGCAGCCACACTCACAGAGCGAGGTGGTGAGTGGCTGGGGAGAGTGGTTGAGGACGCGTGCCGACTGCGCCTGCGCATCCCCAGCGCGTTACTGAGGGTGTCACTGTCCGGCAGGTCCGCGTTCGGCGGGCTAAGCGGGCGGCCCCGGGGTGGTCGGCGGGCCTAATGACGGCAGGCCCGGGCAGTGCTGGACACACCATAACGCCATGAGCTGCTCCCGTAGGCCGCCGTGCTGAAAGGACGAGTTGCTCATGTATGCACGCCGCGCTGAAGCGGGCACTAACAGACCCCCCCCCTCCCGTCACCTACCCCCTCTTCCCTCCCCTCCACTGCTTCGCATGTTTGTGTATACATAGCTACACCGGGGATTAGTGTGCAACACAGTGTAGGATATGAATCTGATCATATCAAATCTAAGCTTGTTTAGGTTATGAATGGGGCCTACATAAAGTAGGGCATGCTAGTTTTGCTGACCAATCCCCACCCTCACCCGCCGCATTCCCCCCACTGCGTCACGTGTTTGTATATACATATGTAGTCACACCGGGGGGGGGGGGGGGGGGGGGGGGGGGGGGGGGGGGGGGGGGGGGGGGGGTTAGTGTGCAGCACTGTATGAGATGTATCCGATCATATCAAATCTGGGCTTGTTTAGGCAATGAATGGGACGTATATAAAGTAGTGCGTCACATCTACAGAATTTCCTCTTCATCCTTAAGTCATGTTTACCTACTCTAAACAAAATACACAATATCCGCATTTACATTTACCTCCGCTCTCTCTCTCTCTTTCTCGCTTTCTCTCTTTCTCTCGCTTTCTCTCTCTCGTTCTCTCTCTCCTTCCACGCACACACCACACATAACCTACATCCTACCATAATAGGGACACTTTGAGCGGGGTGGGGGGGGGGGGGGATAGATCGAATGCATAACAATAATTAAATAAATAAAATGCAAAACTAAAAAGAAATTGCTTGGTTACCAGATGGCTCCCCCCGACTCCCCCCCACACACTCTCAATGCATTATCTTTACCACTATGTAACGTTTATATCAGTATTTACTGCATGACCCTCAGTCAAATTCAAATCACATGCTTCAACAAGATTAAATTAAACAATTAATCCACCAGGGCAAATCACATCGAATCATTTATTTACTCTGGCCATATTTGGCCATTAAACATGACTCTTCAGGCGCTTCATAATCTATAATCCACAATTTACTTTACCCCCCCCCCCCCCCCCCCCCCCCCCCCCCCCCCCCACACCCACACCACCCGGGCCATATCTTATATTTACGAGTAAGTGAGCATAGTTTCACTTCCTGAAAATCACTTATGCGAACATTAATGGACCCCGCTCATTTACAGTTTTCCCGCAATCGCTGTGTCGGCTGGCCGGCCAATTTGGCAGGGGTGGGCGGAGGTGGCAGGTGCTGTGTGTGGCGGTGTGTGGCGGTGTGTGGCGGTGGGTTGGTTTGTTGGGAGTTTTACGTCCTGGCAACATCTAAGGTACTAACAGGACGGGTACTGATTTGTGACAGTGCGCACTGATGGCAACTTTATAGTGCTGTTCTACTGAGAAATCAAGTCACTGGCCCCATGACCTGATATCACACTCAGTCACATTATCCTGACACGGACCTAACAAGTATCAATTTTAAAGTCATTGGTTTGACTCGACCGGGAACTCCTGACCTTCCACACGGGAGGCCAGCGCTCTACCGATTAGCCCACCGTGCCCGATGTGGTGGTGAGCGGTGGCAGTGGGTGGCGACGGGTGGTGGTGGATGGTGGTGGGTGTTGGTGGGGGATGCACCTCCGCCCAGAGGGTACATTAAGTCTGATGAGGTCCCTTTACGAGGGGGTGGGGGTTGGGGAGGGAGGGAATATGGAGGGGAGGGATGGGAGGTGAGGTGAGGAGAGGGGGGAGGGTTGGGGATGAGGGTGGAGAGGTGAGGGGGAGGAGGTGAGGGGGGAGTAGAGGGGAGAATAGAGGAGAGGAGAGGGAGGAGAGGGGTGGGGGAGGGAGAGGGGGAGGAAGGAAAGGGGAGGGGAGGAAGAGGAGGAGGGGAGAGGGGAGGGGAGGGAGGGGAAGGAGGAGAGAGAGGGACGGGAGAGAGAGGAGTAGAGGAGAGGAGAGGAGAGGCGGAGGGAGGGAGGGAGGGGGGGAGGGGAGGTGGGGAGGGGAGGGGGAGGGGACGGGAGGGGATGGGGGAGGGGAGGGGACGGGAGGGGAGGGGAGGAGAGGGGAAGAGAGGGGAGGATAGGATAGGAGACGGGAGGAGATGGGAGGCGAGAAGAGGGGACAGGGCGAGGGGAGGGGGCGGGGATGCTGACTGGAACTTCCGGTTGCATTCAAAAGAATAAGCTGGATCAAATGTCGGAAAGCCGCTAATGTGGCTCGGTGCGGACCGTCCTCGTCCTGACACAGGCGGCCGACCGGGGCACGCCGGGTTAGTTTGATCAAATCAGAGGCCGCAATGTGGATTATCAAAGCGGCAAGCCGAGGCGCCATAGCTCCACACAAACTGGAACAAGCCGGCACAAGCAGTAGGCAGTGGTCAATGGGAAGGCCGGTGGGAGTGGGAGTGGGAGTGGTAGTGGTGGTGGTGGTGGTGGTGGTAGTGGTGGTGGTAGTAGTAGTGATAGTAGTAGTGGTGCTGGTAGTGGTGGTCATAGTGGTAGTGGTAGTAGTGGTGGTAGCGGTGGTTGTGGTGTTAGTGGTGGTGGTGGTGATAGTGGTAGTAATTGTGGTGATGATAGTGGTGGTTGTGGTGGTGGTGGTTGTGGTGGTGGTGGTGATAGTAGTGGTGGTGATGGTGGTGATAGTGGTGGTGGTGGTGGTGGTAGTAGTAGTGATAGTAGTAGTGGTTCTGGTAGTGGTGGTCGTAGTGGTAGTGGTAGTAGTAGTGGTAGCGGTAGTGGTGGTGTTAGTGGTGGTGGTGGTGATAGTGGTAGTGATTGTGGTGGTGATAGTTGTGGTTGTGCTGGTTGTGGTGGTTGTGGTGGTGGTGGTGTTAGTGGTGGTGATGGTAGTGGTGTTAGTGGTGGTGGTGGTGGTGGTGATGTTAGTGGTGGTGGTGGTGATAGTGGTAGTGATGGTGGTGGTGGCAGTGCTAGTGGTAGTGGTGGTAGTGGTGATGCCCGTGATAGCAACAGTGGTGGTGGTGGTAGCGGTGCTAGTGGTAGTGGTGGTAATGGCGGTGGCGATGGCGGCGATAGCAGTAGTGGTGGTGGTGGTGGTGGTGGAGATAGTGGTGGTGGTGTTAATGGTGGTGGTGGTGATAGTGCTCGTGATGGTGGTGCTGATAGTGGTGGTGGTAGCGGTGGTGGTGGTAGCGGTGGTGGTAGTGGTGGTGGTGGTAGTGGTGCTTGTAGTGCTTGTGGTGGTGGTGTTAGTGGTGGTGGTGTTAGTGGTGGTGATAGTGGTAGTGATGGTGGTGGTGGCAGTGCTAGTGGTAGTGGTGGTAGTGGCGATGCCCGTGATAGCAGTAGTGATGGTGGTGGAGGTGGCGCTAGTGGTAGTGGTGGTAGTGGTGGTGGCGATGGTGGCGATGGCGGCGATAGCAGTAGTGGTGGTGGTGGTGGAGGTAGTGGTGATGTGGTAGTGCTTGTGTTTGGGGTAGTGGTCATGATGGGCGGATGGGGGTGGGGGTTATAGACAGTCTTTCCCGCTGAGCATGGGGCAGCCAGCTAACTAATACCGACACTAGTTTGTTTCTATTGCCACCAGAGGGCAGGTTTGTGGGTAAAAAGAAGCGGACATTTGTAGTGGAAGTCCTCTATAAAACCCTTACCACGCAGCATGCAACATAATGAGCTGCCTCCCAGAATATTAATTATTTCCACTGCCACCAGAGGGCAGGTTCGTGGTGAAATTCTGTTATCAGACATGTTCCCATGGAACATACAACATAGGGATTATTTAATAGCTGTCGTCTATCAACCACACACACACAGAGTATGGTGACTGACTGTCCAAAGCCGGCAAAGCTGGTGGCAATGGAAAAAACGAGTGTCGGTATTAGTTAGCTAGCTGCCCCATTCTTAGCAGGAAAGACTGTCTATAACACACACCCCCAGCCACCCATCACGACCAATACTCCAACCACAACCACCAGGGCCCGTATGCACCAATCGGGGTTAGGGCCTTAACCGCGGCTAAGGTATCTCCGCACAGCTAAATGTGAAAATTTGGTATGCACCAATCGGAGTTAGCGCTAACCGCATGAGTTAACCGCGGCTAAGGTAAACCACCTTCTGAGGTGGGTTTAGGGCCTATCCGGTGTGGTTAGTGTGCATGTATGGGCGTCAATCTATTCAATACGATCATATTTGACAGATTTACATATACAATAAGTGAAATTTAATCAAATTAACCCTAAATGCGAAGCGATATTAACACTGCCGCCGCATTGGTGGTGATATTAATAGTTATATTTTTGAATCGACGAACGTACAGGAAAGAAACCGCCGCCGCAGCCAGTATGGAAAGCGATGTCGATGCGGCGGCAGCGGCGATTTGTTTACTTTACGTTCGTCGATTCGAAAATATAAATATTAATATCGCCGCCAATGCGGCGGTAGCCTTAATAATGCTTCAAATTTAGGGTTAAATTGATCAAATTTCACTTATTGCGTATGTAATTCTGTTAAATATGATAGCATTTAATATATTTGAGCCTAATATATGGCTACAAATGCAGAGGGATTTCCCAAATCTATAAATAAACTCACGGTTAGCTTGCCGCATTGGGTAGAAAATTGGTGCATACCGATTCACAGCCGCTACCCTGAGGTAGCTAACCGCGGCTAGAGCCTTAACTCCGGCTAAACCTATCACCGATTGGTGCATACGGGCCCAGAGGGCAGGTTCGTGGTGAAAACCTGTTATCAGACATCTTCCCATGGAACATACAACATAGTGAGCTCCCCCCCTCAACATTAGTTCTTTTCACTGCCATCGGAGGGCAGGGTCGTGGTGGAAATCTTCTATAAGATCCTTACCACGAAGCATGTAGCATAGTGAGCTGCCACCCAAAACATTTGTTCCTTCCACTGCCACCAGAGGGCAGGCTTGTGAGGAAAATCCTCTATTATACCTTTTTCTTACAGAGCTACCATCAGAGGGAGGAGGGCCGGTTTGTGGTGGAATCTCTATAAGACCGGTTCCCACATAGCTACCATCAGAGGACAGGTTTGTGGTGGAAATCCTCTATCGGACCTTTTCTCATAAACTATATGCAGCACAGTGAGCTGCCCCCAAAGACATTAGTTCCTGCCACTGCCGCTAGAGGGAACCCGTGGATTACTGTTGTCGCAGCAAATGTTCACCGGGGAATAAAATGAAGCAGCGGCTTTGGACAGTCAGTCACTCTACTCTGTGTGTGTGTGTTTGATAGACGACAGCTATTAAATAATAAAACTAATGAGGCTCAATACATGCCTACATGGTTCTGGAAAAGCATTCTTCATGGTGGTAGCCATCTGGCAACATTTCTAGTGTGATACAAATCGTATCTAGCTTGATAAAACTATTGTGTATAGCCAGTTTCAGTTATATGTTAAAACCAGAATTGCTGATTAGAATTACGAATGAATTAGAGCTACAGGAAGTGAGAGAAAAAACACACACAAAAGTGTATTGCTCTATATTAGCTCGCTTGAGCCTCTTAAGTGCATCTCCATTTCAAACCACCATAACCAGCAATATTTGCTTCTTATAATATCTGGATTTTCTGTCATAATATAAAAAGAAATTGTATTACAGTAGGCACTTCTGGAGAAAGAAAAAAGAAAAAAAAAGATATAGCAAGATTCTTATACAACAAAACTACACGGAAATAACTCCAGAAGTAAGATTTTAATGGGATATAATAACAGATGAAAATCCACAGAATATGTGTCAATATATATACATATGCATACACATATAAATACATAAATACACACACATTATACATACATACATACATACATACATACATACATACATACATACATACATACATACATACATACATACATACATACAGTAAAACCTCTCTAAATCGACCGACCATGGGACCGACTTTAAGTGGTCCATTTAGGGAGGTGCTCGGTTTAGAGAGTTAGAATATCCTTACAGTGGTATTTTTGGGACCCAAATAAGGTGATCGAAAGAGGGGAGTGGTCGATATGTGGAGGGGTCGGTATAGAAAGGTTTTACTGTATATATAAGTTAATTGCCTCACAGAAGAATAGCTGACACGCGTTGACCTGCACAACACACACACACCCCTAGGTGGCGCCCAGAGCAGGTACACCCAATTCAGTGTACACGCACTGCACCCACTCCCTCCCTATCATCTTATGATCGATATGTAGGGGGCATGCCTCTAGCCGGGGGCAGTGTGGCTTTGACGCCGTTCACAGGCCTTGTTGACCATACTAAAGCATGCAGCGCACACAGCGGCGGCGGCAAATATAGGATGTGGTCACGTGGTTATGTTTAAGGAGCCCGACCTCGGGTGTTTTACTACATGACGCACCGCAGCTCCAACAAATAGGCCATCCGCAACCCTTATGTGGCAACAGGCACGACCCATTGACCTTGAAAGGCCAGGTTCGGCGCATCTGATTGGTAGGCTGAAAGTCGCATCACAACTAGATAACAATTTATATGA
Source organism: Branchipolynoe longqiensis (assembly GCA_030323885.1). Classification (NCBI taxonomy): domain Eukaryota; kingdom Metazoa; phylum Annelida; class Polychaeta; order Phyllodocida; family Polynoidae; genus Branchipolynoe; species Branchipolynoe longqiensis. Next base: position 157,316,790 of record CM059186.1, read on the forward strand.
ATTTGGTTTATTTTATTGCATTTTCTTTTTCAAAAGAAGTGGATATTTATCAGTGTGTTGGTATTATATCTGCAACAAAAATGCAATAGTTTTCCCTACGATTTATTAGCTGAATAAAATGCGTATTATATCTGCAACAAAAATGCAATAGTTTTCCCTACGATTTATTAGCAGAATAAAATGCGAAAAGATAGCTATTGTCGAGCGGGGAGGGGTGTGTGATGAAAATGGGAACTATTGCACCTAGACAAGGGAATCGAACCCACATTTCTTGCATTCCGGACCAGTGTGCTAACCATTACACCACCTAGGCTCCCTGATGTCATCACCCTACCCATGCCTACCTGTCTATGTGGCTCCTTGGCCTGAGAGATCAGTGCAGAGCACTACACTCGTTCCCCTGTAATTGTCTTATAAATGGTCATTCATTTAATGCTTACAATTACATGTACACAGGCAATGCACTTATATATTACACACACAGGTTAGGTTCAACAACCATACTTGTACAGGATCTTTGGTCACGGCAACCAGTGTCGTGGGGTGGGGGTGGGGGGTGATGAAAATGGGAAAATGTGGCGCATAGAGCGAAACTCGAACCCACATCTCGTGCATTCCAGGCCAGTGTGCTAACCATTGCACCATTTATGTAAGTGATCTGGTTTCGGGTAAAAAAAACACCAAAAAACCCCAATAAATACTCGATCCAGGGACAAAGGCCTTCTCTCATACACTACTCACAGCTGACAAACAGGAACGGCATAGGGGAACGCTACACGAGGAAACACTCGCGGTCACGTGTCCGCAAATTGGCTTGGTTTTGTTTCGTTGGAGTTTTACGTCCTGGCAGCATTGAATGTCATATCAGGACGGGTGTCGAGTTGTGACCATGCACACTGCAGTCATGGTGCCCGACTGAGAGACCAGGCCACAGACACCATATGACCCGATTTCCCACTCGGAGTCACATTATCCTGATACTGAGCTAACCAGTCCTTGCTCTATCCTAGTAATGCACAGCGTCAGGCTAGGTAGAAACAAGTATCAGTTTTGTAAGTCATTGGATTACTCGACTGGGAATCGAACTCCCGACCTTCCACACCTGAGCATATGTGTCTGTCTACTCACGGTGAAAACACGTGCATTGGATAATTATTACACCCGGGGTGCTGGTTTGTCATGGCACTGTTCGACGATATAGGCCTACACCAATCACAAACAACCCTAACCTAACAGTGTTTTTTCTAACTGTACTGCGGGTTCCCTAGTGCCCCCCCCCCCCACGCATCCCACCCTCACGCATCCTTCCCATAATCCCCCCGCCTTACTGCCGCGCCACAACCTCTCAGGCCCAGCCCCAACCCCTCCCAACCCCACCTCTCCTCGCCCCACCCACCCCACAGCCCGTCCCCGACCGCTCCCTGCAATAACTCCCTCCCCCTCCACCCCCTTCCCCGCCCACCCCCTCCCCCACCCTCTCCTCGACCCACCTTGTCCCCGACCTCTCCCCACCCTAACTCCCTCCCCGCCCCAAGGCCTCCCCACTCCTTCCCCGCCCCACTCACTCCCTCCTCGCCCCCCCTCCCTTGGCCCCACCCACTACCTTCTCGCCCCACCCCGTCCACGACCCCCTCCCACCATAACTCCCTCCCCCCACCCACCTCTTCCCCGCCATCCATTCCCCGCACCCCTACCCTCTCAACCCTCCCCATCCCACACCCCCTCAGCCCCCTCCTCCCTCCCGCCAACCCCCTTCCACACCACACTCCCACCCCGCCCAACCCACTCCCTCCTCGCCCCACATTATCCACCCGACCCCCTCCTGCTTCCCCCCTGTCCCCGACCTCTCCCCACCCCCTCCTCAGCCCCTCCCCGCCCCGCCCCGTCCCCGCCTGTACCTGGACGGGCGGCCTGGCAGGGAGGCCTGGGTGCCGGGCAGGCGCCGGCTGTGGTGCGGAGGATGGATGGTGATGGAGTGGAGGTGCTCTGGCTGCATACCGCACACCTTTAACACACCTCGCCTATGTTTGGTGTATGAAGGTCGGCCCAGTCTGCAGCGCGGCTTACTAACAAAACACAGTTCAAAACAACTTTTAAAAAAAAATGTAAGCGCACTGAATTAAATTCACTAGACTTTTGTAGGATTGTTTGTTTAACGACCCCCCCCTCCCCCCCAGCACAAAAAGTAAACATCGGCTATTGTTTCTAGACAATCAATTTAATTAACTGTCGTTAAATATCCATGCTATTCTATGGAATAGACTTATGGGGCATGAGGAGTGTCAATAAGCAGGGGTGAAAGTGGTATCCGGCAAAAAAAACCTGCGGAAATCAAGCCGAGATTCCCGAGATTCACACCGACAACGAAATTCCGCGAAAACGCGGATCCCCCACCCCCCATATAATTAGCATTGTTACTGTTAGGGAATCGCGGGAAAATCCCGGAAGTCAGGCTTCAACTCTCCTTGGTGTGGCTATATTACCACCCATACCTAACTCTCTCTTGTTTGGGTTTATGTTCAACTTCTAGCAATATCTAAGGTCATAAGAATGGGAGTCAAATTAACCAATTCTTGTCATATAAATCCTGATTCCTTGGCATGTTGTTTAAGGTTAATCGGTAAATATAACAAATCGAGGAAATCCGCGAAGTCGCGGCCTTTCATCCCTGAATAAGAAGTAAAACCAGATCGATTTGGGCAACTTGTGTTCTTTTATGTATAGATGAGAATGGCCTGACAAAAAAAAAAATCAGGAAAATATTTTATGGATTTTTGGAACTTATAAAGTGACGGGAGAAGCCGGAATGATCGCAAATTTTGACCATACATATCTGGGGGGAAATGGGGCAGATAGAAAATTGGGAATTTCAGATAAATCCGGAAGATTCTCATCTATGTTTATGGGGTGTAGGGAGATTTTTGGATTTTGGATTTTGTTAATAGCAATAAAAGGATGTGTTAAAAGCAGGAACCCCGGATGTTATACATTACCAAGGCCTATTAACGTCCACACGTCCAGGGGCGAGGGGTGGGGGGGGGGGGGGGTGGGGGGGGGGGGGTGAGAGCTGAGCTGCGTCACACGGCGAGTGACGTGTATGCACGGCACTGACCCCCTCAATAACATGTGTCACGCCGCACAATCCACTTGTGGGTTATGTTTCCAATAGGGGAATTGGACAGTTCGCCGTGTCGGAGGCAGGTGACGTCACAGCCCCGGAATTAACCTCCCGGTGAGTGTGGAGCAAGATGGGGAAGGGGAGGTGGGGAGTGAGGGGGAGGGGGGAGAGGAAGGAGAGGGGGAGAGGGATGGGGGAGAGGAGGGGGGAGGAGGGGAGGGAGAGGAGGAGGACATGGAGGGAGAGGGAGGAGGGGAGCAGGGAGGAGCGAGGGGGAGGGGGAGGGGAGGGGGGGAAGGAGGAGGGGGGGGGGGGGGGAGGAGGGAGAGAGGAGGGAGGGAGGAAGGGGAATGGTTGGGAGGAAGGAGAACGAGCGGGAGGTGGGAAAGTATGAGGAGGAGGAGAGGAAGGGGAAGAGAGGAGGGGGAGGAGGAGGGAGAAGGAGGGAGGGACGGAGGAGAGAGCGGAGGAGGGAGCGGGGAGGGAGGGGATGGGAGGATGGGAGGAGGGAGAGAGGGAGGGAGGAAGGGGAATGGTTGGAGGAAGGGGATGGGGAGGAGGAAGGAGGGGAGGAGGAAAGGAGAGGGGGTGGATGAGAGGAGGGGAGGATGGTGAGGAGGGAAGGGGAAGAGGAGGAAGGGGGTAGGAGTGGAGAGGAATGGGAAGGGGAAGGATAAGGGAAGGGAGAGGGGAGGAATGGAATGGAAGGGAAGGGGATGAGAGAGAGGTGCATGGAAGGGGACTGACAACTTTTAATATAAACACCAGTCTCCGGAGTCACCAGTTCAGTGGGAGCTTTCTGGTACGTGTGCGTGTGCGTGTGTGTGCATGTGTGTGCATGTGTGTGTGTGTGCGGGCGTGTGTGTGCGAGTGCGCGTGTGTGCGCGCGTATTTGTTGGTTTGTTGGTTTACGTCCTAGCAACATCTAAGGTCATAGCAGGACCGGTACCGAATTGGGACAGTGCGCACTCATGGCAACTTTATAGTGCTGCCCCACTGGGAGACCAGGCAGCCAGCACCATGACCTGATATCCCACTCAGTCACATTATTCTGAAACTGAGCCAACCATTCCTTGCCCTATCCTAATAATGCCGAGCGCCTGACTAGGAAGCGACAAGTATGTTGGTTTGACTCGGCCAGGGTTCGAACCCACGATCCCACGAACTACCAACACGGGAGACGGACGCTCTAACTGATTCGGCCATCCCGCCTGGTTGTGCGCGCGTGTGTGTGCGTGTGTGGGTATGCGTGTGCGTGTGTGCGTGTGTGTAGAGATGGATGCGTGCTTTACGGCGAGCTGTGAGGTGACGGTTTAATTAATGCTGGTTGCTATGTAGCGATGGCTTGTGGAGATTAAGGCGCTGCTGTAAGGGTAGACAGATGGGACATGTGTGGCCGCCTATACAGAACTTTACTCCTCATCCATTTAGTGGCGCATCGGCGAGTGTGCGCATGCGCAGTGGCGATTCAGCGCATGTCCCGATTGTGCAATTCGCCTCTGTCCGATCGCTCTAAGTATGCTAATGATTGTTGTTGTTGTTTGTTAAAATTTTACATCTCGGCAACATCTAAGATCATATCATTATCAGGATGGGTATCGACTTGTGACAATGGGCACTCATGGTTACTTCATAGTGCTGCCCCACTGGGAGATCAGGCTGTTGGCACCATGACCTGATATCCCACTCAATCATATTATCCCAACACTGAGCTAACCAGTCCTTATCTTATCCTATTAATGCTGAGTGCCAGGCTAGGTAGCGATAAGTATCGATTTTGTAAGTCATTGGTTTAACTCGGCTGGGATTTAAATTCCGGACCTTGCGCACGGGAAGCAAGCGTGCTTACCGATTCGGCCACTGCGTCCGGTAGTTCATGTTGAAGCTATAAACACAACCCCACCCCCAAATCACATCCACCCCACCCCCACCCACCTCACCCCTGTGCGCAGTTTGTCAGTGACAGGTTACCCAATTTGCATGTGAAGGTAGAGCCCCCCTCCAGTGGGTGCATGGCACCACAGCGCACGGCCCACAATGCCTTGCGAGTGCTTGCTGTATAGCTCCCTGCTAATTGACTCTGCCTGGATGTCAACATTGGCAGGCCGCCTGTTACTAACAGGTCGTCAAGCACTTTATTCAAAATACAATGCTATGATTGGGCTTCCTGTTTCCTATTTCTTCAACACCACTATAGACACCACTTTAAAATTTCATAGTCCGATGAAAACATCACATTTTCAAAACCAAAACATTTATTTAGATTTGATTCCACATATCCAAATTAGATGCGGGTGTGCTTATTATATTGCTGCAGAGAAGGGCATTCACGTCAATTCAATAGAACTTGTCACTGTCGAAGCCTATGGTGTCAGAATTGTGAACTGATTGCCAACATTACTTTGGCATGTTTTTGCATTAGATATCTCCAAAGATAGCCATTTAAAATAAACATTCTTTCAAACCAAATCAAAGTAAAGAATAATGATTAATTGAATGTACTTGTCTCAAAAAGTTGGCAAAAACTGAAAACCATCGAACTATGCAACTTTAAAAACCTCTCTAGTTTACAGTTTTCTGCAGTGGGTGGTGGAAGCAGATAGTGGTGTGTGGCGGCAGGTGGCAGCTGTGGGTGGCGGTGGGTGGCGGGTAAATGTTCTGTGTTCATACAATACAGTGTGTATGGGTGTAGAGTTAGAGGCGGGTGGTTTGTTAGTACCACAGTGGACACTGATCATTTCTCCCGACGTCTGGGTCTTAAAAACGTCTTATCTCATTATGGATGTGATGCGGGAGGGTGGGTGGGGAAAGGGGAGGGCGCGGTATCACTTGTGGGGAGACTCACGCTGAGCTAACGAGACTAGGAATAGATCTTACAGTCACAGGTTTGAATTATCTTTAAACAAAAATTAGATACAAAGAAAATTAAAGGGAAACCCCATCATCTCATTCTTTGGAATGAGATCGAGACTGATGATGGGTGTGTGGGCGGGTGCACTGACTACCGAACTCAGGGTTAGATTCCACACGAGGTGACAATCCTACAAGCTTAACCCACAGGGAAATCAGCGCGAGCAGCTCAGCTGAGTGTCCTCGGTGGGAGAGTGCTTGGTGCTGAGCAACTCGGTGTGTGGAGTGACACGGGTCGACATTAGGGCTGGTTGGCTGGTTGTTGGAGTTTTACGTCCTGGCAACATCTAAGGTCATATCAGGACGGGTACCGACTTATGACAGTGTGCACTCATGGCAACATTATAGTGTTGCCCCATTGGGAGACCAGGCTGCAAGAACCTTGACCTGATATCCCACTCTGTCACATTATCCTGACACTGAGCCAACGAGTCCTTGCCCTATGCTAATAATGTTGAGCGCCTAGGTAGGAAGTGACAAGTATCAATTTGTAAGTCATTGGTTTGGCTTGAGCAGGGTTCGAACCTGTGGGTTCGAATCGCACGAGCTCCGAAAACGGGGATGAACGCTCAACTCATTCGGCCGTCCCGTCTGGTCGAGACGTTAGGGAGAGTGATAATTGACATGGCTTCAATACAACACAATACAACACAATGCAACACAACGCAATGTAATGTAATTCACTGCACTGCAATAGAGTGTAATACAATGCACCACAGTGTAATGTAACACGACGTAATACAAGGAAATACAATGTAATGCAATGCAATACATTGCAATCCAATGCAATACAGTGTAATACAATACAATGCAGTGTAATGCAATGCAATACAATGCAATACAGTGTACTACAATGCACTGTAATACAAAGAAATACAATGTAATGCACTGCAATACAATGTAATACACTGCAATACAGTCGGATACAATGCAATAAAATTCAATAATACAGTTTGATATAATGCAATACACGGTAATACTATGTAATACAATGCAATACATTGTAATACAATGCAATGTAAACAACGTAATACATTGTAATACAATGTAACACAGTGCAATACAATGCAACATAATATAAAGTGATACAAGGTAACACAATGTACTGCACAATGTAATACAATGCACCGCAATGCAATATAAATCATAATGTAATGCTATGCAAAATAATACAATAAAATGTAACACAATATAATGCAATACAAAGTAATGAAATAGAATACAGTGCAATACAATACAATGTAATACAATGTAATACAATATAATATAATGCAATACAATGCAATATACCACAATACAATACAGCTCAATGCAATACAAGACAAGCACATACACATATTGAGACGCCGGGCACGGGGACCAGTAGAGTGGGAGTTTTAGCGCGGCGTCCTGCCCGCTTCACCTCAGTGTTAACTGAATGGCGGCCGGGAGTAACGCAGCGCCCTCACACGGCGAGGTGCAGATCTGAATACCGGCACCCGGGCCCACTTACTTAGGGAGCGGCGGGGCGGTCAGCACGGCCTATAGCTTCTTGTTCTAACTAAATCTCCATACACAGTCTACTCGTATAGCACCAGCAGCTCATGCATAATGGTGCATGGGACAGCCGCGTGTGTGGGTGTGTGGGTGTGGATGAAGGTGTATGTGGTGGGGGGAAGCTGCTCGGAGCCTATCTGTACCTCGCAGTGCCTCGTCCTTTCGCCAGGTCTTATTGCATGTTTCTGGCGGTATTCCTCTGACCCCCCCCCCCCTACACACACACACTCCCCTTCATACATCCTCTCCCATCTACCCAGTACCCACCACACACCCTCTACACTCATTCCTCTCCACTACCCACACACACACTCCCCTTCATACACTACCCCTCCCCCTCCACATCTACCCACGTACCCACACACACACTCCCCCTCATACACTCCCATCCCCCTCCACACCTACCCATGCCACCCCACCCCACAAACACACTCCCACTCATCCACTCCCACTCCACGCCTACCCCCACCACCTCCACACACGCACCGACCCACATGGGACAGCTGTTATTGAGACGAGTATACATACTGTCGCCCACAGTCGACACTTGTGGATATAGATAGAGTAGCTGGTATTGAGTACATCGGGTGGAGCAGCTCACATTAAGTGGGACTGGACGCAGTTGCCGAACCCCGTCCTGATATGACCTTAGATGTTGCTAGGACGTAATACAACAACAAACACACGAATTGGTACAAGCACAGGCTTCTCATGTGGAAGGTCGGGAGTTCGATTCCCGGTCGAGTCAAACCAATGACTTATCAAATTAATACTTGTCGCTACCTAGCCTGGCACTCGGCATTAATAGGATAGGGCAAGAACTGGTTAGCTCAGTGTCAGGATAATGTAACTTGGTGAGATATCGGGTCATGCTTTTTTTTCTCTTGAAGATTTATTGTAGGTACACGCATGCGTATTTATTTTTAATACAAACTCCATTAAAACCACAACTTCGTGCTAGAACTGAACAAGAATGGTATGAGCAAAGGCACAACTTTTTAATTATAGGACAGAAGCTGCCTCTTGATGGGACAATTCTTCTATAATTCTCACCCATTGTCCTGTCAATATAATCCCACTGTCCAAAACAAACGAAACAAAAAACCACAAAGACATCTTTGTAACATGATTCAGGAAGTCACCATTGACAACATATATCAGTTTGGCCATGATGTCATGAGATGTCGCCGACAGCCTGGTGATACATCTCGGTCATAAGTAGAACTACCGGAAGCAGCGCGGAGGGTGGTGGGGGGGGGGGGGGGGTGAGTGTGTGGCGAGTGTAAGTTTCTGTGTGTGGGAGGGGGTGGAGTTGGGGGTGGGGTGTGGGAGAGTGTGTGCAGGGTGTTGTGAGGCTGTTGGCAGGAATGTGGAGAGGGTGGGGAAATGGTGTGTACAGGATGCGGGTATGGTGTGTAGGGTGTGTGGAGTAGGTTTGGTGTGTGGTGGTGTATGGTGGTGTGTGGGGAGTGTTTGGGGAGTGTGAGTGTGTGGGGAGTATGAGGGTGTGTATGTGAGGGTGTGTGCAGGGTGTGGTGAGGTTGTGGGCACGAGTGTAGAGAGGGTGTGTAGACGGTGTGTAGACGGTGTGTGTAGGGTGTGTGACGAGGTAGGAGGATATGCGGAGGGTGTATCGAAGGCGCGGTGACAGTGCAGTGAGGGTATGTGGATGACGTCGGGAGGGTGTGTGGATGGTGTGGGGAGGGTGTGGGATGGTAATGGGAGGGTGTGGGGAGGGTGTGTTGGGAGGGTGGTGGGAGGGTGTGTGGGGAGGGTGTGGGGAGGGTGTGGGATGGTAATGGGAGGGTGTGGCGAGGGTGTGTTGGGAGGGTGATGGCAGGGTGTGTGGGGAGGGTGTGAGGGGAGGGTGTGTAAAGGCAATCGTCACCGGCGGTCATTGCGCCCTCGTGTCTTCCCCACAGACTCGTGCGTAGGGGGGGGGGGGGGCGTCCGCCTCCAGCACCCCGTTATTCACACACAGAAACACAGGAGCAGCAGCCCGCCCTTCTCGATTACTGCTTAAACACCAAACATACACCCAATCAAGAGCCTCAGCCGAGCGGGGCCACCGGCACCCGGCCACTGGAGACGTCCACCCACATCAGCCGCTAACAGACCCGCCACTCCAGCATACGTGTGTGTGTGTACATACACTCCCAGGATTTACATACACACATGTATGTGTGTATACACTCCGAGAATTTACACACACATATATATATATGTTGGTATACACTCCCAAAAATTACGCACACACATGTACACACACATAACGGGGGAAAATCCTCCTGAGGAAAATTTGTTTTATTTAACGACGCCTCTAGAGCTCATTGATTTTTATCATCGGCTATTGGACGTCAAACATATGGTCATCCAGACATATTTCTTTGGGGGAAACCCGCTGCCACCACATAGGCTACTCCTTCGGATAAGCAGCAAGGGGTCTTTTATATGCACTTTCCCACAGAAAGAACAGCACATACCACAGCCTTTGATGAACCAGTTGTGGACCACTGACTGGAATGGAAAATAGTCCAAACTGCAAATGTGTCCCCTGAGCAGGATCGATCGGATGATCCAAACCTTCACATGTGTACATTCTACAGTCTGAGCTACGTCCCGATCCCTCTCCTTCCGAGTTTTAGGACGCAGAATTGCCACTCCACCTCTGCGTCGGTCAGGAGGACGTGCGCAACATCTATTCCCTTCCGCGCATTTACACTTGCATAATGCGTTATACATCATACGGTGGTGGTATTAGTGGCGGATGTGGTGTTGGTGGAGGTGTTGGTGGTGGGTGGTGTTGGTGGGTGGTGGGTTTAGGTGGTGGTGTGTGGTGGTGGTGGGTGGGTTGTGTTGGGTGGTGGTGGTGGGTGGTGTTTGTGGGTGGTGGGTGGTGGTGGGTGGTGTTTGTGGTTGGTGGGTGTTGCTGGGTGGTGGGTGTTGGTGTGTGTTGATGGTGGGTGTTGGTGGTGGGTGGTGGTGTGTGGTGGTGGTGGTGATGGGTGGTGGTGTGGCGGATTTGGTGGTGGTGGTGGTGTTGGGTGGTGGTGGTGGGTGGTGTTTGTGGGTGGTGGGTGGTGGCGGGTGGTGTTTGTGGGTGGTGGGTGTTGCTGGGTGGTGGGTGTTGGTGGGTGTTGATGGTGGGTGTTGGTGGTTGGTGGTGGTGTGTGGTGGTGATGGGTGGTGGTGTGGCGGATTTGGTGGTGGTGTTGGGTGGTGGTGATGGGTGGTGGGTGTTGGTGTGTGTTGGTGGTGTGGGGATTTGGTGTTGGTGGTGGTGTTGATGTGTGTTGGTGGTGGTGTGTGTTGGTGGGTGGTGGTGGGTGGTTGTGGGTGTTGGTGGGTAGTAGGTGGTGTTTGTGGGTGGTGGGTGTTGGTGGGTGGTGGGTGTTGGTGTGTGTTGATGGTGGGTGCTGGTGGTGGGTGTGTTGGTGGGTGTGGGTGTTGGTGTGTGTTGGTGGTGTGGAGTGGTGTTGGGTGGTGTTTGATGTGTGTTGGTGGTGGTGTGTGTTGGTGGGTGGTGGTGGGTGGCTGTGGGTGTTGGGTGTTGGTGGGTAGTAGGTGGTGGTGGGTGGTGTTGGTGAGTGGTGGTGGGTGGTTGTGGGCGTGGTGGGTAGTGGGTGTTGGTGGGTGGTGGGTTGTCTTTGTGAGTGGTGGTGGGTGGTGGTGGTGGTTGGGGGTGGTGGGTAGTGGTGTGTGTTGGTGGTGTGGCGGATTTGGTGTTGGTGGTGGTGTTGGTGTGTGTTGGTGTGTGTTGGTGGTGGTGTGTGGTTGTGGGTGTTGGGTAGTGGGTGTTGGTGGGTAATGGGTGGTGGTGGGTGGTGGGTGTGGCGGCCTACTGAGAAGCAGGCGGGAGGCGGGTGGTGGCCGTGATAAGCTAATTGCGGCCACCCGGGCGGTGGGAGGATGTTGATACGGGCACAGCGAGGCGATCTGGACAGTGTCAGCATGTGCCCCCTCCCCCATCCGATCCGCCCCGACCACGCCCCGCCTCATGAGGTGATATATGACGGGTGGCAGTTTGGAGGGTGGGGGGTAAGGGGGGGGGGGGGGCGTGGGAGAACCATGTGAACAGGAGTGCGGGAGAACCACGGAAGGAGTACAGGAGGAGTATGGGAGAACAACGGGAGGACCACGGGAGAACCACGGAAAGAGTATGGGAGAACAACGGGAGGAGTACGGGAGAACCAGGGGAGAACCAAGGGAGGAGTACGGGAGAACAACGGGAGGAGTACGGGAGAAGCACGGGAGGAGTACGGGAGGAGTAGGGGAAGAGTACGGGAGGACCAAGGGAGGAGTACAGGAGAACCACGGCAGGAGTACGGGAGAACCATGGGAGGAGTATGGGAGGAGTACAGGAGTATGGTAGGAGTACGGGAGGACCATCATCAGGGCCATGGAGTATGGGAGGAGTACTGGAGGAGTACGGGGAGACCAGCATCAGGGCCATGGAGTATGGGAGGAGTAGGGGAGGAGTACTGGGAGATGGAGTATGGGAGGAGTAGGGGATGAGTACGGGTAGACCATCATCAGGGCCATGGAGTATGGGAGGAGTACGGGGAGACCATCATCAGGGCCATGGAGTATGGGATGAGTAGGGGGAGACCATCATCAGGGCCATGGAGTATGGGAGGAGTACGGGAGGAGTACTGGGAGACCATCATCAGGGCCATGGAGTATGGGAGGAGTAGGGGAGGAGTACTGGGAGCCCATCATCAGGGCCATGGAGTATGGGAGGAGTAGGGGAGGAGTACGGGGAGACCATCATCAGGGCCATGGAGTACGGGAGGAGTACGGGAGGAGTACGGGAGGACCACTGGAGGAGCATCATCATCAGGGTCGTGTAGACTGTCCTCTCAGCCGCCACCTTTTATACGCACACCTTACACGTAGACTGCAGCGTCACCACTCCATCAGCATGACGGTGGTAGGGCGTGTGTGTGTGTGTGTGTATGGGGGGGGGGGGGTTATGGGGGAGGGGAGAGGCACAATACCCTCATCTCAATGGGTACAAGCACAAATCCCCAACACACCCAACACCATATAACACACACAGTGCGCAGAAATACACACTCTGCAATACTAAACACAATCACATGTAACACACACATTCTGCAATAACACTATTATGTATGCTATGTAATAACATTTTATGTATATTATGTATAATATGTACGCGTTGTTCATGTTAATTTGTTATGCATGTTATGCATATTATATATTATATATTCTATATATATATGTGTGTATATATGATACTATATATATAATGGGCGGGTAGGCAGCCACACCCTGCTCTTCCACATCTTCCTTCACTCTTCCACCACCTCACATCCCGGGTCACCCGTACACAGGGTCACGTGTCCCCCCGCAACGTGTTAGGTTACAGACGGCGGCACTGTTTGTTTCGTGTGAGCGGCTATGTTATTGTCCCTCAATTAAGCCGCCCTGTGCCCTCGAGCAGCTTGAGAGCAGCTCTTATATGTGAGCAGGTCGTGTGAACAACTCATGTGTGAGCAGCTCTAGTCTGTGGGGAGCTCACGTGAGCAACTAGTGTGAGCAGCTCGTGTCTGAGTAGCACGTGTCTGAGAAGCTCATGTGAGCAGCTCGCGTGTGAGAAGCTCGTGAGCAGCTTATGTGAACAGCTCGTGTGAACAGCTCGTGTGGAAAGCTTGTGTGACCAGCTCATGTGAACCGCTCGTGCGAACAGCTCCTGTTAACAGCTCGTGAACAGCTTGTGTTAACAGCTCGTGTGTGAAGGCAGCTCGTGTGAGAAGCTCGTGCTAACAGCTCATGTGTGAAGGCAGCTCGTGTGAGCAGCTCGTGTGAGCGGCTCGTGTGAACAGCTCATGTGAACAGCTCATGTGAACAGTTCATGTGAGCAGCTAGTGTGAACAGTTTGTGTGAGCAGCTCGTGCGAACATCTTGTGTGAGCAACTCATCCGAGGAGCTCGTGCGAACAGCTCGTGTAAGCAGCTCGTGCGAACAATTCACGACGGCGAGAGCCTGCCGCTACCTGTTCGCTCGTGTACACACGTTGTTCTGCGTGAGCTGCTCTGAAAGCAAGCCTGCGCTGTGAACTGTGAGCCCTTCTGTATATGACCTGCATGAGCTGCTCCCGTCGAGCCGATGTGATGCATCTAACTTCTGAGTCTAGTTTGGTTTGTCTCAATGGGTCTTTGCGTCCCGCCACACTTGAGGAACCAACAACTAATTGTGATCGTTCTTCACCTTGACTCTCTTTATATATATAATATATATAATATATATAATATATATAATACATATAATACATATAATACATATAGTATATATAATATATATAATAATATAAAATTTATAATATATATATATATATATATATATATATATATATATATATATAACATAGATGACATAGATAATATAGATAATGCATACATTAGTCAGTAATGAGCCCCGCTATCTCACAGTGGCAGTTTGTTTGTTTGTTGTTGTTTTACGTCCTAGCAACATCTAAGGTCATATCAGGACGGGTACCGACTTGTGACAGTGCACACTCATAGAGACTTTATAGTGCTGTCGGGTGTCCTCATGTGGGAGGCCGTCCATATACAGCGTGCTATATGAGGTCGCATGGCACGATGACCCCCCATACTTCTCACCAATACGCCGCCTATGATTTGTAACGGAATGAGCTGACCGTGATGGCGGTATGGACCGATTTGGTAACAGAATAGGAGTACTGTGCCAGTGCTGGAAGGTCTGTGGTATCTGTCTATAGACTAACACGATGTCACTCAGTGTAGTATTGGCTTTGCTATTGCTCGCCTCTGGCGCTTCCTGTGTGTGCTGGTGATGGGTGGTGGTGGGTGGTAGTGGTGGTGGTGATGGGTGGTGGTAGTGATGGTGGGTGGTGGTGGTGGTGGTGGGTGATGGTGGCTGGTGGTTGAGGTGGTTGGTTGTTGGAGTTTTACGTCCTGGCAACATCTAAGGTCATATCAGGACAGGTATTGACAGTGCACCCTCATGGCAACTTTATAGTGCTGCTCCACTGGAAAAATTAGGCCACCAGCACCATGACCCGATATCCCACCCAGTCACATTATCCTGACACTTAGCTAACCAGTCCTTGCCCTATCCTATTAATGCTGAGCACCAAGCTAGGAAGCGACAAGTATCAAATTTGTTAGTCATTGGTTTGACTCGACCTGGAATTGAACTCCCAAACTCCCGCTTGGAAGGCCTGCGCTCTAACGATTCGACCACCGCGCCCAGTTGGTGTGCATGGGAGTGCGGGTGTGTGGGTGGGAGTTCTGATAGTTAGTGCCTACTAATTGCTCATAGTACTATGTCTGTTATTTGGCCGCTGCTATATGAATAAACTAAACTAAAATAGACAGACAGAGATAGATAGATAGATATATAGATAGATAAATAGATAGATAGATAGATAGATAGATAGATAGATAGATAGATAGATAGATAGATGGAGAGAGCGAGAGACAGACAAACAGAGAGAAGAATATTCCTATTTGTGAATATGATGTATACCAGTGACCTCTAAATCGATGCATTTGAGGTTTTCTGACAAACTAAGCATAGGTACGTCGTTTTGTGCAATGTCTATGAGGGGATTTCAAATATGGCAGAAACATAAGTCTATGCATATGGAAATTAAATGCACAAAACCATTATGTTGTGATGGTGTATTTATGCTGCCCATAATGGTTAAGTCCCATGATTTGTTTTCGCCACTAGACATTAAAGGTCCTGTCACACATCACTGGATTGAGGGAAACAGACAGAAAACGAACAAAGTCCGGTTTGTGTCCGTACAAGTTTTGAACATGCACAAAACTAGGAACGGATGCCGCCGGATTGACGTCTACAGTTCTTGTCCGGTTTGAGTTTGTTTCGTCTATTGGCTATCCGTTCATGTACGTTTCATGTCTGTTTCATGTCCGTTTCATGTCTGTTTCATGTCCGTTTCATGTCTGTTTGTCTGGTGGCCTTTAACCCGATGTCGCAACACTTTGACACATTTTAATACATTTTGATACTTATCACCACTGCACTAGACAATTCTGTCCGTTGCTCAATACGGCATAGTGTGACAGGCACTTAATAGTCTTGTGGTCCCCCTTGCTTTGTCACTTCCATTTGTGTATTCTTTCTCAGCAATATGCCTACCCCCTCTGTGAGTTTGTTAGTTCTACAATTGGTTAGTTGTTTGGTTACCTATAGTTACTTTCCAACTGCCTTCAATTTGTTGTATTAGACTAATGTTTTCGATTTAAAGTTTACCTCCTAGGTTGTGGTTGGTTGTTGGGGGTTTACGACCTGGCAACATCTAAGGTCATATCAAGACGGGGGATACCTCCTGGGTGTAGCATGCCTGGAATTTATACCATCCAAGAGTTTATTTCCATCATGAGTGGAATTTTGATGTTGATTATTCTAGCAGTGCACTTAGTTCCCTTTGATTAATATGTTTCTATTGTCCCTGTACTTCTTTCTTCTACTCGCAGTGATTCCAATCCCTTGCTTTCATGTACTCGGTAGCCCTCTCATATGACCTGTTTTTGGCTCGGTTTATTATCAGTCGGGGGGCATCTATCCCTCTTGTTCCCTGTCTCCTTTATTGTACAGAAAGGTATAGTACATAGAGTAAGACTATGAAAGGATTACCCCTTATACCTCTGACACCTCAATAGACCCGACCGTACGATAACACACAATCATAGAAGACAGTGCCTTCTTCAAACACATGATCTAGGTAGTTATACACTTTCGTGTTGAGCCATCTCAGAAACGTGGGCAAACGCCAGATCAGTACCATTCTAACAGACCGTTCCCATCGTCATCATCATCATCACCACCAATCCAATAACTGCAAGCTTTGTTAAGGAACCACATATAACTTTCCAACGAATTTTCTCGAGTTTCCCCTGTTCTCCATTGCCCTCTGGGACTTGCCAAACTCCAGCCCTGTCCATTCCCTGATGTTGTCTTCCCACATGTTCCTTTGTCTGCCTTGTTTTCTTCCCCCTTTCACTGAGCATTGCAAAAGATGGTTTGGGCCAGACATGATTAATGAGAAACATGACCTTTTCAACAGAGCATTCACAGTGAGCTGCTACCAACATTAATCCTTGCCCCTGCCATTAGAGGGTGGGTCAGTAGTGGAAATCTTCTATAAGACCTTTTCCGCAGAGCGTGCTGCACAATGACCTTCTAAGCATTACACTGGTTCTTTCCACTGCCGTCAGACGGCGGGTTAGCAAAGAAAATCCTCTATATGAGATTTTCAAAAAGCATGCTGCATAGAAAGCTTCTAACCACAACATTAGTTCTTTCCACTGCCGTCAGAGGGCGGGATAGTCATTGAAATCCTCAATAGGGCCTTTCCCACAGAACATGCTGCATGGAAAGCTTCCTAACCACTACATCAATTCCTTTCACTGCCGTCAGAGTGAAGTAATGGTAATACAAATCGCCTATTCTATGCACATTACCCACACACACATATAGGGCCTACCTCATACATACATGCCTGCAGCTTGCGTCATAGCCAGATTCTGCGGAGTCGCGGCTGGCAGGCTACCAGTGATGACACCGCCATGCGCAATGCAGAATGTAATTTATTCCCAGTGCGCAGTGTATGGATATCACATGCAGTCTCGGCACTGAGTACATCAATGGCTCGGGCACACGACGCCGTGTCACACATTAAAACGAGGCTGATACACGTGTGTAGATTGCTGCTTGTACATCAGAGGTCTCTGTCATTGTAGTAGTCCGTAATGAGCCCAAACTACCACGTCGTGGAGTTCGCGATTGCGCCAAACTCTGTTGCTAAGAAGCAGCAAAAGGTGACATCACATAGAAATGAACAGTCCCTAGGGTGGACTGTTTGACGATTTGCTAGTGCCCCCGCTCATCCCCTCCCCCCCCCCACCCCACCCCCCAACAAAGGGATGTAACGTGCTTCCAGCTAGGCAGTGACAGGTCACTTCTCTATTTTGCCCATTGCGGAATAAACCAGGGAGTGGCCTAGGCTTTGAAGCTATCTCATCGTTTCTCCTTGTATTCCTCAAGTAGAGTAGGGTACGGTCCATCATGGTATTATTACTCAGGTACAGTGGGGGCTAAATGCGCAGTGCCAATGATTAATTTGGTGGCTCTCGAGATGGGAAATATAATTAATTGATTATTATTATATATATTATATATATATATATATATATATATATATATTATATATATATATATATATATGCATAGGTTTAATTTTGAAAGTCATTACCAACCAGTTATTTCCATATCCATATTACTTGATATTTGTGGTGGCCCCGCTATCGGGCTTCCCAGCACACTAACAGTGCCGGGTACCCTTCTTCCCTCATTACAAAAAGATTTAACTATATATACATATACAGTATAACCCCGTTAAACCAAGCTCGGTTAAAACAAATGATTGGTTAATCCAAACTTTTTTCGGCGGCCCGGCAAAATACTACCATTTATTATATAAAAAAGTTGGTTAAACCAAAGTCGGTTAATCCAAATTATCGGTTAATCCAAACAAAATTGTCGGACCGAAGGCCAATTCCGATATGGTTAAACCAAACTTTCTTGTGGTTATAAGGTCATCCAAGACCCCCTTGACTTTTTAATATGATAAATGGTGGTATTTTGGCGGGCCACCGAAAAAAGTTTGGATTAACCGATCGGTTGGTTTAACCGAGCTTGGTTTAATGGGGTTATACTGTACATACATAAAACACAATAATCAGAGTGTCCACATACATTGTATATTACATGTGCAATACACGCTTACTCAAAGTCAAAGCCAAAGCTCGGTTAAACCAATGATCGGTTAATCAAGCAAATTTCTAGGGTCCCTTCAAATTTGGTTTAACGGGGTTATACTGTATATATATATATATATATATATATATATATATATGAATTATGATCTATAAGCATTATACAAGTATAATTAATCTGGAGCTATCACTTCGTTATTATCTTATCTCATCCATTGTAGGCCTACTGCTCTGACTATAATACTATTAATTGTTCATCTACTATGTAACCGGCCCGATTGTAGCGCCCCCTGTATGCAAACGTGGTAACTTGTCTGGCCACATTCACTCGGCCCACCATTTATATGGGTACCAGCCATATAAATATAATATGTGGGAGACCGTCCATATATATATGGTATATGTATACATACATATATATATATGTCTATACATACATATATATATTACATATATATATATATGTATGTATACATGTAGCATATATATATATATATATATATATATATATATATATATATATATATATGGACGGTCTCCCACATATTATATTTATATGGCTGGTACCTAATACCATAGCCGATACCATATCCAATACCAGTGATATGTAGTGAGTAGTGTCGAAAGCGGTACGTTAAACTGCTAGGTAGCCTGCAGTGAACAATCGGCTGGTAGTGCTCCTCCGATAGGACATTAATAATTGTGATTTATATGTTATTTAGATTCGAATAATAAATTACACAGCACATAGCTATGCTGTATAAATTATACAGCATATATTTGTGATGTGTGATTATACAGCAGATATATATGCCGCCTTATTATACAGTACATATATGTTTTAAACTTGTACAGCATATACCTGTGCTGTGTAATTATACAGTAAATATATGTTGTATAAATTATACAGCATATATATCATATGTGACATATACAGCACAACCATATATGCTGTATAATTTATTATGCGAATATAAACAACGTACATAAGAGGACACTGAGATTGATGTCTCCAGAGCTTTGTTTAATGCGTGTAATAGCATAAGCCTTAAATGAAACACCTCCAGATGAAATTTGACTCTATGGGAAGTACAATGCCGTGTAAGACATTAAGTCTCAGATTAAACACCGCAGGGCGCCCTCCCCCTCACCCCACTTAAAGCAGGATGTCGCAGACAGAATATTGGCTTTCGTGGATACAGTAAGCAAAAATTAACTAAAGGGTACACCCATCCATACAATGATTCCCATTTCATTAATGAGCAATGCATACTTTATACATGATATATATAATATAATATATATACAATATATACGGCATATACAGTATATATAGTATATACATTATATATTGTATACACTATATATAAATTATGCGTTGCTCATTAAAGAAATTTAGAATTATATCTGTGAAAGAATATACAGCATATACAGTATATACAGTACATACAGTATATACAGTACATACAGTATATATAATATATATAAATATATAATATATAACGATTATAGGCCTATATATATTACATATACATAGCATAATATAAATGATATATGGTGTATATAATAAATATAATGTAATTTATATCTATAATATGAATAATATGTATATGTACAATATATATAATATATATAATATAAAATATATTATATATATTATAAATGTATACATATATATATACTACACAGAATAAATAGTAGGCCTATATATGGTATATATAGTATACACATATTATATATAGTATATAGAGTATATATAATATAGTATATATATTATATATACTTTGCAAGACGGGCGGCTCGGCTGGCATTTAATCAAGACAAATTCATGAATTGCTGATGAGGGAGTGACGCTGATTTGAGCTGATGTAGTGTATGCGGGTGTTGGTGGTGGAGGCTGGGGGCGTAGTGAAGGACCTCTGGTCGCACAGAATTCCTAATTCCGGTATGTGGTAGTTGTGATGGTGGTGGTGTTGAAGGTGATGATGAAGATGATGAAGATGATGATGGGAGTGACGGGTCAACCATGACGGAAACCGACCCGAGATCAGGTCGGCATTAAGGGATGTTCAATGGCCCTCGGCTAACTCCTCCTGTGTGTACTCCTCCTATGTATGACCCTACCGTGTGTGACCCTCCTGGTACCTCCTGATGGTGGTGGTGGCGCCTCCTATTGATTGTGGTGGCGCCTCCTATTGGTGGTGCTGGCGCCTCCTAGTGGTGGTGTTGGCGCCTCCTGATGGTGGTGGTGAAGGTACCTCCTGATGGTGGTGGTGGCGCCTCCTGGTGGTGACGGTAGTGGTAGTTATGGCGCCTCCTAGTGGTGATGGTAGTGGTGGTGCTCCCTGGTAGTGGTGGTGGTGGTACCTCCTAGAGGTGACGGTAGTGATGGTGGTGATGGTGCCTCCTTATAGTAGTGGTGGTGCTCCTTGGTAGTGGTGTTGGTGGTGTTGGTGGTGTTGGTGGTGTTGGTGATGTTGGTGGTGTTGGTGGTGTTGGAGGTGTTGGTGGTGTTGGTGGTGGTGCCCACTGGTGGTGGTGCTTGTGGTGGAGGTGTTGGCGGCGCCTTCTGGTGGTGATGGTGGCACCTCCTGGTAGTGGTGGTGGTGACGGTGGTGCCACCTTATTGGTGTTCCCTGGTGGTGGTGACGGTGGTGCCCCCTGGTGTTGGTGTTGGCGATGTCGCCTATTGGTGGTGGTGGTGGTGAACACGATGCCCCCTGGCGGCGGGCCGACCAGTCTGGCGCCTACCCCGGCCTCACTCCTCCCCCGGTTGTTAGAGACAAGCGGCCGGTTCCAGTGTATGACGAACCAATCAATTCATCCGCCACTTGCCCTCCTTCCCCAGGTGTCACGTGACCTTACAGCTGCACCTGCTCAGGGGCTGCTCAAGGGCTGTTATGGGGCTCTTCACCACGTCGTCACGACACACCCGCTGTCGGGGCTAATTTGGAGAAGAGCCTCTCTTTTTTGCCCAGTTTTAAATGTTGCCATGCATGGTCTCAGCAGCGAGTCTTCTCTGTGGGGAGGAGGAGGAGGGGGGGGGGGGTAGAGGGGACAGACCGCGGGGAGGCCGTGTGGGGGGCGGGGGAGGGCGGCAGACAGACGTCAGGGTGCGTCAGTGTTCGCCACTGATGTGTGGCTGATCGCGCCTACTACGACGATCGCGCCGATTGTACCTCAGCAATCTATCACCGCAGTCGGTTGGTGGATGTGTGTGGTGGTGGTAGGTGGTAAATGTGGTGGGTGTGGCGGGTGTGGTGTGTGGGGGTGGTATCGGTGTGGGTGAGGGTGTGTGTATGTTTGAGGGTTTGGGTGTGGGTGTGAGTGTGGGTGAGGGTGTGTGCATGTGTGAGGGTGTGGGTGTGAGTGAGCGTGAGGGTGGGGATGGATGAGAGTGTGGGTGAGGGTGTAGTGTGTCTGTGAGGGTGTGAGTGTAGGTGTGAGTGAGGGTGAGGGTGTGAGGTTGGGGATGGATGAGAGTGTGGGTGAGGGTGTAGTGTATGTGTGAGTGTGTGGGTGTAGGTGTGAGTGAGGGTGAGGGTGTGAGGGTGGGAATGGATGAGAGTGTGGGTGAGGGTGTAGTGTATGTGTGAGAGTGTGGGTGTAGGTGTGGGTGTGGATGAGGGCGTGGGTGCTGGTGAGGTTATGAGTGTGGGTGTGGATGAGGGTGTAGGTGAGGATGTGGGTGTACGTGGGGGTGTGGGTGAGAGTGAGGATGAGTGTGAGGGTGTTAGTGGGTGAGGGAGAGGGTGTGGATGTGGGTGAGGGTGAGGGTCTGGGTGTGGGTGTAGGTGTGGGTGAGAGTGAGGATGAGTGTGAGGGTGTTAGTGGGTGAGGGAGAGGGTGTGGATGTGGGTGAGGGTCTGGGTGTGGGTGTAGGTGTGGGTGAGAGTGAGGATGAGTGTGAGGGTGTTAGTGGGTGAGGGAGAGGGTGTGGATGTGGGTGAGGGTGAGGGTCTGGGTGTAGGTGTGGGTGAGAGTGAGGATGAGTGTGAGGGTGTCTGTGGGTGAGGGAGAGGGTGTGGATGTGGGTGAGGGTGAGGGTGTGGGTGTGGGTGTGGGTGTGGGTGAGAGTGAGGATGAGTGTGAGGGTGTTAGTGGGTGAGGGAGAGGGTGTGGATGTGGGTGAGGGTGTGGATGTGGGTGTCGGTGTAGGTGTGGGTGAATGTGACAATGGGAGACTACTGGGTTAGGTTAATGACAGGTGTGGCGAAGGTGTTGTGTAGTAAGTGGGCTGGTAACTGCAGTGCACAGACTGATTAGTCTGTACGGGAAAGGGTAGTCAGGTAGGCCGATAGCGGTGGTCTGTCAAGTGTTGATGAGTGTGGTGATGGTTATGTGTTGCAGTGGTGTGTAGGCCGTGAAAGCGTGTAGTGAAGGTGGGTCACAGAGGGGTGAGGGTACTTTGTAGTGGTGGGTAGTTTTTATCAAGGTGTAGGTGAGTATACTGTACTGGAGGATAGGTTATGGTAGTGTGCAAAGTAGGTTATGGTAGTGTGCAAAGT
Organism: Branchipolynoe longqiensis; assembly: GCA_030323885.1. Lineage (NCBI taxonomy): Eukaryota > Metazoa > Annelida > Polychaeta > Phyllodocida > Polynoidae > Branchipolynoe > Branchipolynoe longqiensis. The sequence goes on from CM059186.1 coordinate 157,339,676, forward strand.
AGGCTATGGTAGTATGTAAAGTAGATTATGGTTGTGTATAAAGTAGGTTATAATGGTGTAGTGTAAGTTATGGTGGTGTGTAAAGTAGGTTATGGTAGTGTTAAACTAGGTTAAAGTAGTGATTAAGTAGGTTATGGTAATGGTAAACTAGGTTAAAGTAGTGTTAAAGTAGTTATGGTACTGTGTAGTATGATGTAGGTTATAGTTGTGTATAATGTAGGTTATGGTAGTGTACAATGTACGTCTTGGTAATGTGTAAAGTAGGTTATGGTAGTGCGTAAAGAAGGTTATGGAAGTGTGCAAAGTGCGTTATGGAAGTGCTAAAGTAGGTTATAGTAGTATGTAGTGTAGTTGACGGTAGTGTAGGTCATGGTAGTGTGTAGTGTAACTTATGGTAGTGTGTAATGTATGTTACAGTTGTGTGTAGTTTAGTGCAATATAGGTTATAGCAGTGTGCAGTGTAACACAGTTTATGATAGTTAGTCACGTGTACCATTCAGGATCACTGACTAGTGGTTGGCGATTTGCCCAGTGGATGTGGGAAGGATGCAGGTATCTAACACACAGACAGGCGCGTCAATGTTAAGCACCACCCCAGTCACAACCCGTTCATTCTCCCTCTGATTTCACTCTTCACTCAGAGCGGTGTTCAGTGAAGCGTGAAGGTGAGTCTCATCGTGCACTGCTTTGTGCCACTGACACCGAATGCTGCTCCCTCTGTCGGGCGGGGGGCAGGGGGCAGGGATTCAGGTCACAGGTGCTACTGAAGGAATGTACTGAGTTGCTCCTGAACCCTACACGACGCACTCAGCTGCTCATGGACCCTACACGGCGCAGTGAGCTGCTCTTGAACCCTACACTACACACCGAGCTGCCCCAGAACCCTACACGATTCACTGAGCTGCTCTAGAACCCTGCACGACGCACTGAGTTGCTCCTGAACCCTACACGACACACTGAGTTTCTCCTGAACCCTACACGACGCACTGAACTCTGCTCTATAACCATATACGACACACTCAGCTGCTCGATGCACTGAGCTGCTCACCAGCTACCACTCACTGGGCGCCTTTAACGGTCGGCACCAATAACACACAACAACCAGGGCCGACGTCGTTCCAAACAACTAGCAGCCCGGGTTCTGTGCGAGGTAACAGGAACTCCACAATCCATGGTTGTATCCAGAGTAGATAGATAACACGTGGTGCTGTTCCCGCCAGCTTTGTGGTATCGGGCCTTGGACACTGCCTAGCTGACGACGTCAAACCTCCGTATTCACAACAACAAAGTGCGCGAGCACCAACCAAACCTGCTCAGCAGGGCCTTGTTTTCAAGATGATGGTAATGATGATGATGATGATAATACAACAAGGCTCAACTTTTGTTTATTAGAGATAGTTCCCGGGCGGAGCAGCGTGCCGTCGTTATGTGTCCCAGACACTCCTCATAAGGTACACACGGGCTATTTACCGTCCGCCTCCCGGTGCCCGGAGCCTGGGGAGCCCGGGAGGAGGCGGCGGGACGGGGAGGGTTACACCGGCTAGCTGTCAATATGTGTATTGGTGTAGGGCTACTTGGCCGGCCGTATCCGGCTATCTCGACAGATGTGGAGACGGGGGGAGTGAGGCGAGGCGAGGCGCGGCGGGTTGGTGAGGGAGTGGAGGGGAGTGGAGGGGTGACGGGTAAAGTAGAGTGGTATGAAGTTGTGTTGGAGAGTGTGGTGAGGTTGTAAGTCGGGAAGGGGCGTTTCCTGCGGTGGAGGTGTGTGCCCGTGCACCGACAGTCAGCCCGGCCTTGTTTTAAGTAAGTGAGCCCCGGCCGGGATATGCCAGCCCGGCCGGCGGGCGGCGCTACATGGGCCAGGAGCGGTCAGAACAGCCTCGGTTCACTATGTTCACATGTAATCTGCCTCGTGTCCGCAAAGGGCTAGGGGGATGCGGGAGGGGGGAGGGTGCGGGGGTGCGGGGTTGCGGGGGGGGGGGGACGGCACGGCGTGCCCGTGTCACCCGGACTCTGACAGCCGGTCGCCGGGAGCAGCTCGAGCGGTGAGCATCCTCCTGTCACTGCCGGGGTACTGCCGGGATACTACCGGGGTACTACCGAGGTACTGCCGGGGTACTACCAGGGGTACTGCCGGGGGTCTTGCCGGGGGTACTGCCCAGGTACTACCGGGGTACTACTGGGGTACTGCCGAGGTACTGCCGGGGTACTACGGGATCTGACGGGGCGGGGTGGCAGTCGGCACCGTGTCCGCTGTATGTCCGTCGTCGTGGGACGTGAGCGCGTACACATACACCTCCTCCTCCTCCTCTTCCTCCTTAGGCCTCACTACTGGTAGCTAGCTAGTTCCTGGTACATGGCGCCCCGCCTCCGGGTTCACCTCGCCTACAGGACTAACGTGTTGTCATCCTCTGTGCAGCCCCTACCACCACACCGCGGCCTCCTGTCTCACCCGCTATCTCACCGCGGCTTGTGGCCGCTGCTACTTCCGCTGCTGCCACCGTGGTGCTCGCGAGCTGCTCACACACGCTCACACACGCACCGCCCCGGTATGTGGCGGATCAGTGGAACGGTCATGTCGGGGACTGGGTGCTGGTGTGTATGTGTATGTTGGTGTTTATTAAAGTGTGTGTCTGTGTGTGTCAGAGGTGGGGGGGAGTGGATGGAGAGCCGCTTGAGATGGGCATCTGTGTGGTAAGTGTGTTGCTGGTTGGTGCCTATTTAGTAGCGTGTATGTATTATTGTATGTATGTATGTGTGTGTATGTGTGTATGTATGAATGCATGTATGTGTATGTATGTATTATGCGTCTATGTACATATTTGTCTATGTATGTGTATGCATGTGTGTATATATGTATATGTGTATGTATACATACATATATGTATGTATGTACACATGTATGGATATGTGCATGTATAAATATATGCATGCATGTGTTATGTGATACATGTGTATCTATATACACATGTATCTATGTGTGCATGGATACATGTATCCATGTATGTATGTATGCATGTATGTGTATGTATATATTATGCGTCTATGTACATTTCTGTCTATGTATGTGTATGCATGTGTGTATGTGTGCATGTATATGTGTATATATATATATGTATGTACACATGTATGGATATGTGCATGTATAAATATATGCATGTATGTGTGATGTGATACATGTGTATCTATATACACATGTGTATATGTGTGCATGGATGCATGTGTGCATGAATGTATGTATCAATGTATGTATGCATGTATGTATGTGTATGTATGTATTATGCGTCTATGTACATATTTGTCTATGTACATGTATGCATGTGTGTATATATGTATATGTATATGTGTATGTATATATACATATATGTATGTACAAATGTATGGATATGTGCATGTATAAATATATGCATGTATGTGTGATGTGATACATGTGTATCTATATACACATGTGTATATGTGTGCATGGATGCATGTGTGCATGAATGTATGTATCCATGTATGTATGTATGTATGTATGCAGGTATTTCAATACCTCAGGGAGTTTGACGCCCCTGCCCTTCAGAGTTGTAAACCACTGCCTTGTGGTACAGGTTCTTGACAGAACCGAAGACTAAAGTGCCTGTCACACCTTACCGGATTGAGTACCGGACACAACCGGACAAATAATTTTCTAGTCTGGTGGTGTTTGGTATCAAAATGTACCGAAATGTGTCGAAATGTTTCAACGGCCGCCGGACGAAACGGACGCTAAACGGACAAGGAACATACATTAAAGTATAGCCACCGGACAATAACCGGATGACAACCGAATGTCAAACGGACGAACCGAACACCAACCGGACTGTTCACGGACGTGCCGAAAACATATACTGACCAGACTGCATCGTTCCTGAATGCACCAGATTGTATCGTTCCTGAATGCGCCAGATTATATCATTCCTAAATGCACAAGATTGTATCATTCCTGAATGCACCAGATTGTATCATTCTAGAATGCACCAGATTGTATAATTCCTGAATGCACCAGATTGTATCCTTCCTAAATGCACCAGAGTATATCGTTCCTAAATGCACCAGATTGTATCATTCCTGAATGTACCAGATTATATCATTCCTAATGCACCAGATTGTGTCGTTCCTGAATGCACCAGATTGTATCATTCCTAATGCACAATATTATATCATTCATAAATGCACCAGATTGTATCATTCCTGAATGCAGCAAATTATATAGTTCCTAAATGCACCAGATTATATTGTTCCTGAATGCACCAGATTGTACCATTCCTAAATGCAGCAGATTATATCATTCCTAAATGCACCAGATTGTATCGTTCCTGAATGCACCAGATTGTATCATTCCTGAATGCACCAGATTGTATCGGTCCTAAATGCACCAGATTATATCATTCCTAAATGTACCGAATTCACGCAACACCGTCAACGGACTATGCAGGAAGCAAACCGGAGATGTAAGGGATGGGGTAAGGACATGAACCGGACAAAACGGACTAAACAGACTTAAACCGGACACCAACCATACACGTCAGTCCGGCGGTGTCCGTTACAAGTTTTGTGCATGTTCAAAGCTTGACACCGTACACCACCGGACAAAGAACGGACACGCCGGATGCCTACCATATGCCTACCGGACATTGACGTATTTCACCGGACAGTGTCCAGTTTCTATCCATTTCCCCAATCCGGTAAGGTGTGACTGAGCCTTAAAGGCCCTGTCACACTACGACGTTTCTCACGAACGCGCTTCGACGCGTGGCGACGTGTTGCATTTTTGGACGAACCGTCGGTACACGTCCGGCACGTTACCGGCGCGTTACCGGCGCGTTACCGGCGCGTTACCGGCGCGTCGGTACATAGCAACGTGTGAATGGAAACGTCGGCGCGCGTCGGCGCGCGTCGGGGCGCGTCGAGGTTTTGTGCATGCACAAAACTTTGGACGCGCGGCGACGCGCGCCAACGGGTTGGAGGGCGCGTTACGGACGCGTTCGCAACACGTTGAAACCCGTTGCCGGCGCGCCGGCGGAACGCTGGCATCGCGTTGAGCAATGTCGCTTAACGTTGGCATTTTTTTCACCAAATTGCGACCGTTCCGTCGGCGCGACCGTAGCGTCCCATCAACGTGTTGTGGGCGCGCCATTGGCGTTGCTCCAGCGTTTCTCGGCGCGTTGGACGTGTTGCCGGCGCGCCTGGATGCATTGGCCGCGCGGTGTGGACGCGCTGCGGGCGCATCCTAACGTGTTGCTGGCGGGTATGTACGCGTTGACATGGTAAGAACCCGACACCAACGCGCCGTCAACGCGCCGACAGCGCGCCGACAGCGCGCCGACAGCGCGCCGACAGCGCGCCGATGGCGCGCTGGGAACCCGCTGGCGGGACGTTGACATGCTCTTCAGCCGCGCGCCGAAGCCCATTGGCCGCGCGCTCATAGCACGCTACTAACACGCTGCGCCGCGTCAAACTTTCTCCCAAAGCGCCGAAGAGATCGACGCGTTCCGACGGGTTGCAAATATTTTGCGCGTTGCCGGCGCGCCGGCGGAAACGTCGTAGTGTGACAGGGCCTTTAAACACTAAACAGAAAACCATGTCACTGTGCAGCATCAAGGGTGGTTGATGTATGGAACTCCCAACATCTCCCGACCAGCCACTGCAGGGACAAATAGTTCTGCGCCTCTCTGGACATGTTCTTGCCGGTGTGAGACCTCTATTTGCTCCCCGAGAGAGTGCCGCTGGTAACTTGCAAAAGCCAGCAGCACTTCCACACTTTTGCAGGTAGCTTTCATGAAATGTCTCATGGACATCACTATCACAGCAGAGAGCTAAATGGAGAGTGACAGTCAAGTAATGAAAGCAGTCTTTGTCACATCGCGACCGACAGCATGATGATGATGATGTATGCATGCATGTATGTGTATGTATTATGCGTCTATGTACATATTTGTCTATGTATATGTATGCATGTGTGTATATATGTATATGTGTATATATACATATATATGTATGTCATCATCATGCTGTCAGTCGCGATGCGACAAAGACTGCTTTCATTACTTGACTGTCTCTCTCCATTTAGCTCTCTGCTGTGAGAGTGATGTCCATGAGTCGGTCTTAATATCTCTCAGCTTCAGGTTTCTCTTGATGGTATGCTTGAACCGGAGACGAGGGCGCCCTCTCTTTCTGTAACGAGAAGACAGTTGAGAGTAGAGGATCTGCTTTGGTAGCCTGTCTGATGACATCCTCGTGAGGTGTCCACTCCACCGGAGATTCTTTTTGATCAGAAGATCTTCCATAGATGGCAGACCTGTCCGTTTGAGTATTTCCTTATTTGTCACTTTATCCTTCCGGATTAGCCTCATGATCAAACGCAGATATCGCATCATGAAGGCATGGAGCTTTTTCACATGTCATCTGTACACTGTCCAGGCCTCAGCTCCGTATAGTAGGGTGGATAGCACGATTGCACGGTATGACGGTAGATGAGATTGAGCAGCGCGGTCCTTGGTAACCTGGGCGACGACTGAGCCGGTATGGTGTTTTGTGCGGTTGTACATTTTCATGAGAGCTGCCTGCAAAAGTGTTGAAGTGCTGCTGGCTTTTTCAACTTACCAGCGGCACTCTCTCGGGGAGCAAGTAGAGGTCTCACACTGGCAAGAACATGTCCAGACAGGTGCAAAACTATTTGTCCCTGCAGTGGCTGATCAGGAGATTGGGAGTTCTATACATCAACCACCCTTGATGCTGTCACAGTGACATGGTTTTCTGTTTAGGGTTTGCTCTTTTAGCCTTCGGTTCTGTCAAGAACCTGTACCACAAGGCAGTGGTTTACAACTCTGCAGGGCAGGGGCGTCAAACTCCCTAAGGTATTGCAATACCTGCATATGTATGTACACATGTATGGATATGTGAATGTATAAATATATGCATGTATGTGTGATGTGATACATGTGTATCTATATACACATGTATCTATGTGTGCATGGATGCATGTATGCATGAATGTATGTATCCATGTATGTGTGCATACATGTATGTATACATGCATGCATGCATGTATGTATAATGGTTAGGACCACAGCTCTAGAATGGTAGAAGTGTCAGTTCGAATCTCATTCTAGTCGTAATGTTTTCTGAATCCCACTCTAGGCATAATGTTTTCTGAATCCCACTCTAGGCGTAATGTTTTCTGAATCCCACTCTAGGCGTAATGTTTTCTGAATCCCACTCTAGGCATAATGTTTTCTGAATCCCACTCTAGGCGTAATGTTTTCTGAATCCCACTCCAGGCGTAATGTTTTCTGAATCCCCCTCCAGGCGTAATGTTTTCTGAATCCCACTCTAGGCGTAATGCTTTTCCATTCATTTCCCAAAACCACCCTCCAAGACATATCGATGCATGCACATCAGTGCAGCCTTAGGCCTGGCGGAGGCGGCTTTATTTGGAGCTGTAGACACGAGACGCCAGAACGAAAAGAGTGAGATGTGGGGTATGTAGGGGTGGGGATGGGGGGGGGGGGGGGCAGGCTGTGGAGTAGGTGCCTGGTGTCATCTGGGGCTCTGCGGTCCTCAATCACGTGCTGGAATTGCAGCAGGAGTGGGTCGCTCTCTTACCAGGGGAATGAGCGGGAAGTGAAGGCCACGGGGTGGAGGGGGGAGGGGGGTTGAACGGAATGGGGATGGGTTGTTAGAGGTTAAGAGGGGTTCGGGGATGGGGTGATGGGTGAGAGCATTAGGGATGGGGTGATGGAGTGAGGGTGTTTGGGGAGGCTGATGGGTTGGGTGGAGGGGTTAGGGGAGGGGTTGAGGGGGTGAGTGGAGGTGCTTACGGGTAGGAGTGATGGGGTTAGGGGAGGGGGAGAGTGGTGGTTATGGGTAGGAGGTGAGGGGGTTAGGGGAGGGTGGAGGGGGGTGAGTGGAGGTGGTTACGGGTAGGAGTGAGGGGGTTAGGGGAGGGGTTGTGAGGGTGAGTGGAGGTGGTTACGGGTAGGAGTGAGGGGGTTAGGGGAGGGGGGAGGTGGTGAGTGGAGGTGGTTACGGGTAGGAGTGAGGGGGGTAGGGGAGGGGGTGAGTGGAGGTGGTTACGGGTAGGAGTGAGGGGGTTAGGGGAGGGGGTGAGAGGGTCAATGGAGGAGTGACAGGTGTCGTGAGTGGCGGGGGTGACGGGTGGGGGTGGGTAGGAGGTGATGGGATGAGAGGGTTAGCGGAGGGGGTGAAAGGGTGAGTGGGGGTGAAGGGGTGAGGGGTGGGGATGACGGGGTGGCGGGTAGGGGGTGAGGAGGCGGTGTTTCATACAGAGCCTCCAGGCGGCGGAATGGGGCATTGTAGGCCGGCTCGGCCCGCCCCCTATGCTAACCATTACTTCATTGTCGGCTCATATTACTTGGGTCAATACTGACAGGCAACAGGGGAATCGGTCAGTACCGGGCAGTGGTGGGCACCGCCCCCAAACGACCCCTCACACTTATCTCACAATGTAGCCGTGTAGCGCCGCATTCCCAAAAGGCATAGCGGCAGGGTCGGGGCGGGGGCCGGGAGGGGGGGGGCGGGGGCGGGCCGGCGCGTGGGCGGGGCGAGGGGGGCGAGGAAGGGGCGGGGCGAGGAGAGGAGGGGAGGGGAGGGGGTGGGGAAGGGGTGGGGAGAGGTGGAGGGGGCGAGGGGGAAGGGGGAAGGGGGAGGTGGGAGGGGGGAGGGAGGAGGGGTAGGGCGGGTAGCCTTAGTATTACAGTCACATGCGTGGCTAGTATAACTCAAAAGGAACAGCATGATGACCGATTGAGTAGAGCGTCCGCTTTCTGAATTTGTTGGGGGTTTTACGTGCTCACAACACATAATGCCATATCAGATCGAGTACATACTTTTATGACAGTGCATACTCATGGCGATTTTATAGGACCCGATATCCTACTCAGTCATGTTAACTTGGTATTGAATCCATCCTAGAAATGTCAAGCGCCAGGTCAACTAGCATCAATTTTGGATTTTTGGATTCGACTCGGTCGGGGACAGAACCCATGACCTTCCCACACGAACCTGTTACTAGTGAAGCCCATGGATCAACGTTTTGACACGCACGCCAAAATTAATTTCACATGTTTACACTTCAAATATCTCCCAAATTGGTGGCCGAATCGGTAGAGCGCAGGCTTCCTGTGCAGAAGGTTGAGAGTTCGACTTCCGGTCGAGTCAAACCAATGATTTACAAAATTGATACATGTTGCTTCCGATCCTGGCGCGCCGCATTATTTGCATTGGGCAAGGACTGGTTAGCTCAGTGTCAGGATAATATGACTGAGTAGGATATTGGGTTACGGTACCGGCGGCCTGATCTCCCAGTGCGACAGCACTATAACATAAAGTTGCCATGAGTGAGTACTGTCACAATTCAGTAGCCACCCTAATATGACCTTAGATGTTGCAAGGATGTAAAACTCCAAGAAACAAACAAACAAACAAAACTTTAGAGCCGGCTAATAATAGAGCGAGTACACTGCCAGTCTGGGGAGTATTAGTAAGTAGTACAGAAACTGGGGAGGAAACACGGCAGGTGGGACAAGCAGAGGGGGGGCCATCAGACCACACTCACGCACTCACACCATCACACTCACTCGCTCTCACACTCACACACTCAGACACTCACTCACTCTCACACTCACACACCCACTCACACCCACCCAGTCACTCTCACTCACACACTCACTCACACACACTCAGACACACTCACTCACACTCACAGACACTCACACACACTCATACACTCACACACAGTCACACACTCACTCACACACACTCACCCACACAGACACACACACTAACACACACACTCTCACCCACTCACCCACACTCACCCACACCCACACACACACATCCACACAGAGGCGCACTCTGGCACGGTCAGCATACCCACCTCCACACCCCACCACACGGACACACATCCGTACACGCCAGCTGCCCGTATTGAGAACCCCTCCGTTTGTTGTCGCTTCCTGGCCAGGCGCTCGGCATTATATTAGGATAGGGCAAGGACTGGTTCACTTCACTCAGTGTCAGGATAATGTCAGTGAGTGGGATACCAGGGCATGGCAGCATGAGTGGGATATCAGTGTTGGCAGCCTGGTCTCCCAGTGGGGCAGCACTATAAAGTCACAATGAGTGTGCACTGTCACAATTCGGCACCCGTCCTGATATGACCTTATATGTTGCCAGGATATAAAACTCCAACAACCAACCAACTTGTTTCGAAACATACGACCTGCAATATGGAGAAGCTGGAGCTAAAGCCATTTGGCCACCCATCTTAATTATTAATTAAACTTATTATTCGGTCACGGTAATGTAGTCGAGGCTTTGCAAAGATAATGGTTGAGCCGTCGCCAGTTCCTCGATAGACATGCAAATGGGAAGGTTAATGCTGAGGTGGGGGAAGGGGCGAGGGGAGGTGGAGGGAGGATGTGGGGGGAGGAGGGTCCTGATTAAATATCCGCTTAAAGCAGTAGCGTGTGGCGCGCGGACTGTGGCGCACAATACACACACGGGCACCTTACGCTCAGTTCTGAGCACGGCAGTGGCACGGTGGGATCGGGGCGAGGTCACCATTAACATGGCGGTCAATGGAGTGTGAAATGCACAGAAAGCCCGCGCGCGATTGGGCAGCACGCTCGGGGAAATACGGAATGACCCGATTGGTGTCGCCGCGTGAGACCGGTGTCGCAGTTTCCGCCGTCCGCCAGTTTCCGCGGTATGGATCTCTTCTGCACATGCGTCAAGATCGAACATCATCGTCACTAACCTTATACATTTTTAATATAATGTTTTTGGTAAAGATGTTTTCTATATGTGTACCAAGCGATTTGTTTCTAGGTCTTGTGGTTTTAGAGATATTTCACTTTTTCTGTATTTTCTGTATGAAGATTGCTCACAGCCATTGACAATGCCTTGAGTTTGACGGTACGTGGAGTGCAAAACATTAGTTTTATTCAAAATTAATAGAAATCAAGAACCCTAACCATATAACTTTAATATAATCTTTTTGGTAAACATGTTTTCTATATGTGTACCAAGCGATTTGTTTCTAGGTGGTGTGGTCTTAGAGATATTACACTTTTTCTGTATGAAGATTGCTCACGGCCATTGACAATGCATTTGAGTGGAGGCGTACCGAGGAAACTGGCGGACGGCGGAAACTGCGACACCGGGCCCAACACCAGGCCCCGAGGACAGGGCCAATTGGGTGGTGGTGTTGGTGGTGGTGGTGGTGTTGGTGGTGGTGGTGATGGTGGGTGTGGTGGTGATGGTGACGGTGGGGGTGGTGGTGACGGTGGGTGGTGGTGGTCTTAGTGGTGGTAGTTGTGGTGGGTGGTGGTGGTGACGGTGGGGATGGTGGTGGTGCATGTGGCTAGTGGTGATGGTTTGATGGTTGTTGTGGTGGTGCATAGTGCTAGTGGTGATGGTTGTGGTGGTGGTGCTGGTGGTGCATAGTGCTAGTGGTAGTGCTGGTGGTGTATTGTGGTGGTGGTGGTGGTGGTGGTGCATAGTGCTAGTAGTAGTGCTGGTGGTGCATGGTGCTGGTAGTGCATAGTGCGGGTGGTGGTGAGTTAATGGTGGTGGTGGTGGTGCATAGTGCTAGTGGTGGTGGTGCTGGTGGTGGTGCTGGTGGTGATGATGGTGGTGCATAGTGCTAGTGGTGGTGCTTGTGGTGAGTCAGTGGTGGTGGTGGTGCATAGTGCTAGTGGTGGTGCATTGTGCTAGTGGTGGTGCTGGTGGTGAGTCAGTGGTGCTGCTGGTGGTGGTGCATTGTGCTAGTGGTGGTGCTGGTGGTGAGTCAGTGGTGCTGGTGGTGTATAGTCCTGGTGGTGGTGCTGGTGCATAGTGCTAGTGGTGGTGCTGGTGGTGCATTGTGCTAGTGGTGGTGCTTGTGGCGAGTCAGTGGTGGTGGTGGTGCATAGTGCTAGTGGTGGTGCTGGTGGTGGTGCTGGTGGTGCATAGTGCTAGTGGTGGTGTTAGTGGTGGTGCTGGTGGTGGTGCTGGTGGTGCATTGTGCTAGTCGTGGTGCTGGTGGTGAGTCAGTGGTGCTGCTGGTGTATAGTGCTGGTGGTGGTGCTGGTGCATAGTGCTAGTGGTGGTGCTAGTGGTGGTGCTGGTGGTGCTAGTGGTGGTGCTAGTGGTGGTACTAGTGGTGGTGCTGGTGGTGCATAGTGTTAGTGGTGGTGCTGGTGGTGGTGCATTGTGCTAGTAGTGGTGCTGGTGGTGAGTCAGTGGTGCTGGTGGTGTATAGTGCTGGTGGTGCTGCTGGTGGTGTATCGTGCTGGTGGTGGTTAGTCAGTGGTGGTGGTGGTGGTGGTGGTAAACTGGGCAGCACACGCCGAAGTGGCTCGTGAAATATGGAGCCCAGCGCCCGCCCCCAGCCGTGTATATGTAAACCCTGTGGGAACATAGACACATACGTACGCGCAGGACAGGAAGTGCCGACGGGCGGCGATAGGCAATGGCCAGTGATTTAGGCAACTCGCCGAGCAATTGGCAGTCCGCCCGCAGACTGCTGCCCCGCCCGCCTGGATGACCGGCCATCTTAGACTGACCAATGAAGGCCCTAATGCAACATGGCGCTGGTGGTGGGATGCTTATATGTTGGTTGGTTGTCGGAGTTTTACGTCCTGGCAACATCCAAGGTCATATCAGGACGGGTACCAACTTGTGACAGTGAGCACTCATGGCGACTTCATAGTGTTGTCTAATTCAGAAATCAGGCCACCAGAACCATGACCCAATACCCTAATCTCAGTCACATTATCCTGACACTGAGCTAACCAGTCCTTGTCCTATCCTATTAATGCCGAGTGCCAGGCTAGGAAGCGACAAGTATCAATTTTGTAAGTCATTGGTTTGACTCAAATGGGAATCAAACTCCTAATTGCCCGCGCGGGAGGCCTGCACTCTACACATACGGCCACCGCGTCAAGTGTGCGGGCCACTGACTGGATGTGTGTGTGTGGGGGGGGGGGGGGGGGGGGGGGGGGGGGAGAATTTGTGTGTGGAGGAGTGGGGGTACTAACTCAGGGATGCTTATATGTGTGTGTGGGGGGGGGAGGGGGGAGGGGGGAGGATGGGGAGGATGTGGAGGCGAGGCACTAACTGGTCACAACTTGCTACCATGAGTGTGGTATGTGCGTGTGGCTGGTGGTGTGGGTGTGTGGGTGGGGGTAAATACGCCCACACGCCATGACACTCGGACCGTGAAACACGTGGTGCGCAGGTACTCTTGCACCATTTACCCAGCGGATATTCGGCGAATGGCCATGCACTGAGTGATAGATCAATTACAACCGGCCAGACGGCGTGCCAAACCACACTGCACCGCCCCGTGCCGCACCGCACTGCACCGCCACTGCACCGCACAAACACCGCACTTAGGCCCTGTCACATTAGGACGCATATTACAAGTGCGCGGCCAATGTGTAAAATCACTTTTGTATGTCGAGAAGCGTCAAACTTTTTGGCGCGGGGGTCAAAGTTGGACGTATACACCCGTATACATAGCGTATGGCCAACGTATGACCAATGTATGGCTAACATGCTTCCAGGTGATAAAACCTCGAATTATGCTCACGGTACGTTCACAGAACGCCAGTGAATGTTATATACGTTATTCGATCGCCAGAACTACGCCTCATACGTTACATCTGTCAAGACACGCTGGAGAAACGATAGAAGTATGTTAGACATATGTTAGACGCACATTAGACTATGTTATCCATACATTGTCAGTATGTGGACTGTATATTCTCACTGCCTTTAACGTAGGTCAATGTAGTGCAATGTAGTGAACAAGGTTTGTCTAACATACGTCTAACGTACATTGACATACGCCTAACGTATACATAACGTACGGCCGACGTAAAATCCACACGTTGTCCAATGTTGTCAAATGTTGTTGTACGTTGTCGTACGTCAAAATTTTGTGCATGCACAAAACTTTGCCAACCCCCTGATGCATGACGCCGTATCTCAACGAACGTTGACGTATATTGACATATACCAACAAGCGCCTAATGCACACATAACGCATAACAACGTATCCCGATGCAGCGGCCAAAAATCACATATGTCAGCATACGTTGGCGCGATACATCGCGATGCATCTTTATGTGACAGCCCCTTTAGGAACTTAGTAATTGAATTAGTACTAGCGCTTGATAAACAATAGGCCACCATTACGATTACATGGTTCCCAGAACAGTCACACCACCTTGACGCTACATGACGTCCTCTCGCCATAGTTCCAGATTCTCCCACCAGAGTTGTCACGCGCACACAGGACCTATGAATGTTCTATGAATGAGAGGGTACGCGGACAGTTGGTGTTTATTGTCTACCATTCAAAAAGCTCCCCCCCCCCCACCGACACTTAACGGTTTGCAGCAGTTAAGGCCTCAGTCCCATTATGGCTTGCGACAACTTTATGACCACTTTGCAACCAAAAGCTGACGATGTTCTTGCGACCAAAGGACTGTGCTGTGTGTGACAATTTGTTAGTAGCCCACCCCAAGTGGTGCATTGACTCCCCCACCCCCATCCCCACGCCCCCCGAAGCTGTGTTCACTGACTCCCCCACCCCATCCCCACGCCCCCCGAAGCTGTGTTCACTGACTCCCCCACCCCATCCCCACGCCCCCCGAAGCTGTGTTCACTGACTCCCCCACCCCATCCCCACGCCCCCCGAAGCTGTGTTCATTGACTCCCCCACCCCTCCCCAGCCCCCCGAGCTGTGTTCACTGACTCCCCCCACCCATCCCACGCCCCGAAGTGTGTTCACTGACCCCCACCCCATCCCACGCCCCCAATCTGTGTTCACTGACTCCCCCACCCCATCCCCACGCCCCCGAAGCTGTGTTTCACTGACTCCCCCACCCTATCCCACGCCCACGAAGCTGTGTTCACTGACTCCCCCACCCCATCCCCACGCCCCCCGAAGCTGTGTTCACTGACTCCCCCACCCCCATCCCCACTCCCCCCGAAGCTGTGTTCACTGACTCCCCCACCACCCCCATGCCCCCCGAAGCTGGTTTCTCTGCTCCCCCACCCCCACCCCATGCCCCGAAGCTGTTGTTCACTGACTCCCCCACCCCCATTCCCACGCCCCCGATGCTGTGTTCTCTGACTCCCCCCCCCATCCCCTCGCCCTGAGCTGTGTTCTGACTCCCCCCACCCCATCCCCCGCCCCCGAGCGTGTCATGACTCCCCCCACCCCATCCCCACGCCCCCCGAAGCTGTGTTCACTGACTCCTCCCACGCACCCCCACCCCTCGCCCCGAAGCTGTGTTCACTGACTCCCCACCCCATCCCCACGCCCCGAAGCGTGTTCTGACTCCCCCACCCCATCCCCCGCCCCCCGAAGCTGTGTTCACTGACTCCCCCACCCCATCCCCACGCCCCCCGAAGCTGTGTTCACACTTTAAACTCCGGGGCTCGGCGACCTTCCGACTACTCTGATCAAATACAACTCGGTTCACGCGTGCGCGATCCATTCCCATTTCCGGTGCCATATCCCACCGCTTTTGATTCGCTCCGAGTAGAAAATTAATTGCCGGGGAGGAGACGACGGGGGGACGGGGTAGGGGTGAATGGGAGGCGCAATGAGCACGTCTGAGGTGTATCAGGTCTGCAATAGGCGCGCACTAGAGCAGACTATGCACAGGGTTGGGGAAAGGGGTGAGAGGGAGAGGGAAAGGCAGAGGGAGAGTGGGGAGAGGGTGAGCGGGAGAGTGAGGTAGGGGACGGGACGGATGGGAGGGAGGGGGGAGAGAGGGGGGGGAGGGGGAAGGTGAGGTAGGTGAAGGGAGGGGGGAAGGGAGGAGAGAGAGGGAGGGTAGGAGAGAGAGGGAGGGTGGAGGGAGGAGAGGGGAGAGGGAGGGAAGGAGAGGGAATGGAGAGGGAGGGAGGGGAAGGAGAGGGAGGGAGAGAGGGAGGGAGAGAGGGAGGGAGAGAGGGAGGAGAGAGGGAGAGCCAGAGAGCAGCATAGATGGCCAGAGTGTGACAGAGAGGGAGAGAGCTGGAGAGGAGGGGAGAGATAAAGGGATAGGGAAAGAGGGGAGAGAGGGGGAGACAGGGGGAGATGGGGAGAAGGGAGAGACGGGGAGAAATGGAGAGAGGGGCAGAGACGGGGAGAAATGGAGAGAGGGGGAGACAAGGGAGAGAGGGGAGAGAGGCTAGAGAGGGGGAGAGGGAGAGAGGGAGAGAGAGACATGGAGAGGGAGACAGAGGGAGAGACAGGAACAGAGAGAGAGCGAAAGCGAGCGAGAAAGAGCGAATAGAAGCTAGGATTTACCACTAAATATAGTTGAGTTAGCTTATGCAGTGGCAACTTGGAGGCTAAGAATTACACGAAATTGTATTAGAATATGTCAAGGAGTTGCACGGGGAGGAGAAGAAGAGAGGATTCAACGGGGGAATGACTAGAGGCAAAGAATTTCTTTAATTCATAGAGTAACTCACCCAGTGGTAGACTATAGACTAAGAACTTCTTTAATTTATATTAGAGTAGCTCATATAGTGGTAGACTACAGACCAAGAATTTCTCACAATTATATTTCAATAGGAGGATCAGGTTCGAAGGGGGGAATGCTTGAAGAGCCGGTGGATGTGTGTGTGTGGTGGTGGTGGTGGGGGGGGGGGGATAGAGGGGAGGCTTCTCTAAACGACGCTGAAGCAGCTCGTGGAGTCACTCCGGGTAGAGTGGTAGTGATTGCAGGGGGAGGGCCAAGGACCTCCTTAAACAGGGATAGAGCAGCTCACTGACTGGAACCCGGCGACGGAGCAGCTTAAGCTGAGTGGGGCAGATACCAGTTTAGGGATCAGGAGGAGAGTGTGGAGCAGCTCAGCAGAGGAGTGGTTGTGAGGGGGTGGAAGGGGGGGGGGGGTGGAAGGTATCTCTAATGGAATAGCGGAGCTTGTGGGATGGTATGTGAGAACGGTGCTTGGCAGAGGGACTAATACTAGAACAAGCAGCGGCATAACCTCCCAGAATCGCCTTACATCTCCGGTGTTATTATACTCTACAGAAACGCCCATCACACCAAACTAGTTCTCAAAACATCCGACCCCGTTCTAAAACGGGGTAGAACGTGGCCGCCGAAAATTTAGAACATGCTCAAAGTTCTAGAGCACCCTTCCATCCTTGCCCATCCATGCAGTTTATAAAAAGTTAGTAAAACGTTGCTACTATGTTCACTACGTTCGCACACAGTTTGAGCCCGTTCGGCAACATTTTCAAGAACGTAGTAGGAACTACTTTGGTGTGGTGGAGGTATTAGACACACAAAACATGAATATCTTTTGGGTTGAGATTGATACCTCTGGCTGGCCAACATTTTAGCCTACTGTTTATTGCTTGGTCTAAATTTCCAACGTAAGTGAGGGTGATAATAGTGCTCGTGGGTTTGCTTACCTTACACCATGTAAGGTGTAAGGTAAGCAATGAGCTTGCTTAGCTGAGTTTGCTTAGCTGAGTGCAAACCCAAGTCACCCAGGCTGCTGTAGTTCCCAGCAGGACTGGGCAAAGGGGTAGTAGCGTTTGCGGGTCAAATGCTACTGGCACCCTGTTAAATAATACTAATATAATATAATTTATATAGCACAAAAGTAAAAGTAAACACCAATACCAACAATAACAAAGCATCGTGGGAAGCTACAACAACTGCTGACCCCGATTTTATCGACCAACGGGTGACGGATGGATTGAGGGGAGGGGATGAGGAGTGACCAAAATAAATATCGACAACCTGTCATTAATGGCACTATGCCAATATTCTATCACATTCAAAGTCAACACGGGGGAACACCGGTAGTAATGGTTGTGTATTTTCCCAAAGGAAGGCTGTCTAACCCGGCTCGGTTAGTGTACGAGCATGTGTTCATCATCACGTGGTTTCCGATGGGCCTTCAGTAACGATGTGTGTGTAGGGGATGGGGGGAGGTGGGGTGTAAGATGTCTGAAGGGCTTAACGGGTGAATACCGCAAAGAGGGCGTGGTGGAATGTATGTGGATGTGTTGGTGGACAGGTCAGTATGGGGGGAGGGGGCGGGGGGAGCAGCACAGGTTGGGGCGGAACTCTAGCTCAGTGAGGTGTTGAGGGGTGGTAGAAGTGAATTTTTTCAGAAGTGAGCGGAGAAGCTTTCAGAAGTGAAGTTGAGAGGAGGGCTTTCAGAAGTGAAATGGAGAATTGTTTTCAGCAGTTAGGGGAGGAGTTTGTGACTTGCTTCTATTCGCAAAGGCACAACACAGTTTGAAACTGATCGTATATGTCAAGATAAACAAAAGTGTTAGCAGCGAAAAGTTCCTCTCCTTCACATATCAGACTCTCTCTGACTGCAGCTACACATACATGTCCAACGTGCCACCGCACATTCCGAGCACAAGTTGGACTCAGTCATCGATGAGTTCACAACAAATGATGAGTTGCTGTCATCGTCGCCATTGATGGACAACCAAGAAGACTACCCACACCCACACGTAGACAAATACACCCTGCCCTCCCTTCCACATCCCTCCACCCACACATACACACACACACCGCTACTCCAGGACATCCCCACCCCCTCGTTGTGCCCCGGTCGCAATTTCCGCGCGGGGTCCTGTACAATCGCGACCCATTCATGCCCCGGGACCGGATGGCTTAAGTGGCCGACATAACTGACGGAGGGGCGCCGAGCGGGCACCGGGCGGGCGCCGGGCCACGCGCCCATAACGACAGCCTTATCTGCGCCGCCAGCACCGGGAGGCTGTCCCGCAGCCGGCGGCCACTCACCTGTGATTGGCTGGAAACAGATACAGCCATCAAGGGCGGGTCAGAGCGGAAGGAGGGGGGGAGGAGGGGGAGGAGGGAGGGAGGGGAGGAGGGATGAGGGGAGGAGGGGAGGAGGGGAGGAGGGGAAGGAGAGGAGGAGGGGGGGGGGAGAGGGGGGAGGGGAGAAGGGGAGGAGGGGTGGAGGGGAGGAGGGGTGGAGGGGAAGGGGGGTGGAGGGGAAGGGGGGAGATGGGGAGGAGGGGAGGAGATGGGGAGGAGGGGAGGAGTGGAGTAGGGAGGAGAGGAGGAGGGGAGGAGGGGAGGAGGGAGGAGAGGAGGGGAGGAGAGGAGGAGGGGAGGAGGAGAGGAGGAGAGGAGGAGGAGGTGGAGGGAGGGGAGGAGGAGGGGAGGAGAGGAGTGAGGGAGGAAGGGAGGAAGGAGAGGAGAAGGAGAGAGGAGGAGGGGGGAGGAGGAGGAGGAAAGGAGGAGAGGAGGAGAGGAGGGCAGGAGGGGAGGAGGGCAGGATGAGAGAATGGCAGGAAGGGGGAAGGGGAGGAGGGGAAGGGTAGTATGGGGAGCAGAGTAGGGGAGGGGGAGGATGTGAAGGGAGAGGGAGGGGGGAAGGGGGAAGGGAGGAGAGGGGGGATGGGGAGAGAGATGAGGAGAGGGGAGGGATAGGGAGAAGGGGATGACAAGGGTGAGGGGTGAGAACGGGGGAGGGGGAGGGATTGGCGTGTGTAGGTTGGATGAAGGATCAACTGGGCATTGGGTGAAGGTCGGTGGTCCCACCCACCCCCTTACCCCCACCCTCCCTCCTCACCATCTGTTATACTTCACTGCACACAGAACCTGACCTGTCATAACAACAGCAACAAAAACAAGGGTGGGGGGCATGGTCAATTTCAGAAATAGCCACCGTAAAAGATCTGGGAATCTGATCGTGGCAAACACTTTAAATTTATAGCTAGCATAAATTATTGCCATCCACATAAATGAACAACTATCAAAAGATATTGATATTAATACAGACTACCAATTATTATTGACTATTTTGTGTGTGGTAAATATGTTTATTCTGCTGAATAAGTCTTTTGTCAGTGCCGAACCACAGGTCTTCCAGCCATTTTTCAATTCAGGGTTATTTATACAAGAGGTATATAGAATAAGGTATACAATAACTGTTGAATACACAATTTGCAGCATGTAACACAATGAAATTCTGTGACACAAAAGCTCCATAGCAATAGGGTAACAGTAGTGTCATATAACTAGATCAATATTAGTCTGATCAATGTGAGTATTTACATAGTATTTAGAATGTAGGCAGAAGTTATCTTCTGTATCCATTTGGTAAAGTTGTACTAAGGTTCAGTTGGAGTTAGGAAAGCGGTATATAAATGTCAGTTTGTTAGAAATATCCTGGTGTTACTCTAGTGTAGTTATACCCCAGTCACACGAGGCCTGTGTTTGCTTACGATCGATTCGTGACGTCAAAACGTCCTCATTGCGCCCTCCTTACGCCCTCCTTAAGTGCTGCCGTCACGAGGACGCCAACCTGCCGGCGTCCATTTCGGAAATTTTGGACGCAAGGAGGTTGGAGCTGCTGCACCTGCAACCTCATTGCGTCCTGTTCCGGTGGTGCCATTCAAAACTGGTTGGCACCGACCTCTTGGTTGGTGAGTTGCCGGCGACCTGGCGCCGATCTGGCGCCGCCAACACATGCGATGTCGCACTCACCGCCCTTTCCCCAACCCGGCGCCGCCCTGGCCCCAACCCGGTGCCACACCAGCACCGCCCCGGCACCGACCCAGTGCCACCCTGGCACTGACCTGCCGCCGACCACATATTTGAATCAATGTATCGAGTGGGACACTGGGAGGTTGGCATCCTTTTGGCCGTAAGGAGGGTGGCGGCGAACGGTGGCTCTCGTGTGACTGGGGTATAAGTTATGTGAGTTTATGAATTATGTTGTTGGGGTAGGGTTGTTAATAATACACCGGTCCAGCAGTGACCAGTTAAGCATTCATATAAATTGACATTCCTATGAATTGACAATTATAACCGGATATTAAAACTTATATAAACTGACAATTACCACCGAATATTGATATTCATATACATTAACAAATATGAGCGGATATTAATATTGATAGAAATGGACATTTATCAGTGTATATTGACACTCAATGCGGCTTTATAGTGCTTCCCCACTAGGAGACCAGCCCGCCAGCACCATGACCTGATATCACACTCAGTCACATTATCCTGACACTGAGCTACCATTCCTTGCTCTATGAGTCTATCCCAGCGGATGCTGAGTTAATTAATGCAGGGCGTGGGCTTGACGCGGCTAGGCACCAGCCCGGCGCTCAATCAGGGCTACATGTTGGGCGACCGTTGGGTGAGCCCTCACCGGGAGCGGGACATAGCTCAGGCGATAGAGTGTCCACCTGTGAAGGTGTGGGTCATCCTATCGATCCTGCTCAGTGAACACATTTGAGTTTGTCCACAACTGGTTCATCAAAGGCTGTGGTATGTGCTATCCTGTCTGTGGAAAGTGCATATGAAAGACCCCTTGCTGCTTATCGGAAAGAGTAGCCTATGTGGCGGCAGTGGGTTTCCTACAATGTGGCGGCAGTGGGTTTCCTACAATATGACCATATGTTTGATGTCCAATAGCCGATGATAAAAATCAATGTGCACTAGAGGCATCGTTAAATAAAACAAACTTTCCTTTGGGTGAGCCCTCACAGACTTGTTCCTGTGTGAGTGCCTTTGCAGGAGCTGTAATTTTCTCTTTGATATTGTATTGCATGCTTATTGTGTAATAAATATATCGACCACTACTTTGTTGTCATGTGTGAGCCTACATACACACACAAAAATATATATATATAATTATCTGAAGTACATAGCATACATCAATTCGCAGGCAATTTTCGTCAAAATGGAGAGTTCTGTGAAGTTGTGAGTGCCCCATATAATAATACTACTGCAATTTCCGCACACCTGTCCGAGGGGTATCGTAGTGGTTCGCCCATGTGCCACCAGGTCGGCGCTCCGAGCACATTTGTCTCCCGGCTACAAGGCTTTCATTACTGAATACTGGCCTTCGGTGTCTGGCTATTGTCAGTGTGGGTTGGGTGGTGGGGGGGGGGGGGCGTGTCACTAACTGTACATCCATCCTTTAGGTGATTCTATTAAGACCACCGACCAATGCCGGGATAGCGCCGATGTGGGCGTCTGTCTGTGTCTCTCTCCGTGTCTCTCACTGTGTGTCTCTCTGTGTCTCTCTCTTTCTGTGTCTCCCTGTTTCTCTGTCTCTACTACTGCCGTGTATTGGAGGCATTAATTACACAGCCTTCAAACTTCATAATAAATATCATTGCAGAGCTAGTTGGCGCAGTGTTGGGAATGTAAGCACACATGATTCACCCCGCATCTCTGCCACCTGTGTTGAGTATTTCAGATGAAAGCCGACGGGCGCCTCACTTAACGGCAAATTAATATTTACATTAGAATTCGAAGATTGTGGTGGTGGTTTTGCTTGTAATGATGGTGGTGAGTTGTTTGTTTGTTATTGTTGAATGTCATAGCAACATCTAAGGTCATATCAGGATGGGTACCGACTTGTGACAGTGCGCACTCATGGCGACTTCATAGTGCTGACCCACTGGGAGATCAGACCGCCAGCACCATGACCTGATATCCCACTCAGTCACATTATCCGGACACTAAGCACACCAGTCCTTGCCCTATCCTAATAATGCAGAGTGCCTGGCTAGGAAGTGACAAGTACAAAAATGTAAGTCATTGGTTTGACTCGACCAGGGTTCGAACCCACGATCCCTTGGATTTGGATCCCCCGATCTCCAAAACAGGAGGCGGACACTCAACTCATTTGGCCATCCGTTCTGGTGATGATGGTGGTGATGAGGAGGACAACGATGACAATTGTTTGATTGTTGGGGCTTTACGTTCTAGCAATATCTAAGGTCATATCAACTCAGGTAGCGACTAGTGACAGTGCACACTCATGGTGACTCTAGTCTATACTATAGTGCTGCCTCATTGCGGAGATTGGGCCATCGGCACCATGACTCGATATCCCACTCAGTCACATTATCCTGGTAACCGAGCAAACCAGTCCTTGTCATATCCTATTAATGCTTTGTTTGTTTGTTGTTTTACGTCCTAGCAACATCTAAGGTCATATCAGGACGGTCCTATTAATGCAGAGCGCCAGGCTAGGTATCGATTTTGTAGGTCTTCGGTTTGCTCAAATCTGACCAACGGTGGCGGTAGTAGATTACAATTCACCACACGCAGGTGGCGCCATGTGAGAGAAAGGGGAACTATGGTCCAATATAATATTACATATTATATATTACAATATAATATATATATTATATGATGTTAATACTATGGAGCCAGGATGGATCAATTGGGAGGGGATCGTGTGCTCTTTTATATTCCAATAATTTCATTATAGAACAACATATACAATCCTCCAGTGCGACTGACAATGGTTTACATCCGGTGGAGGCGAGGGGAGCCACAGGTAGCACCACCGGTACAATGGTGGGTCTTACGGAGCATAACAATAATAATAATAATTCCCTTACGTATCTTTATACTTGCATAATGTGTTATGCATCACATATTTCACAATAGAGCAATATCTATAACTATATATATATATATATGTATATATATATTGGTTGATATATGTAGCTTAATACAGAACATGTAGCAGTTTTGGGGTTCTAAAGATAGCTTAGAAACCCAGGAAAGGCAAAAAACGTACCTTGAAATGACTCAGCGTGTGAGCTGAGTTTGTTGGAAATATGATAATTAACTCCATGGGATGTGAATGCCTTGAGGGCTACAACCTGAGGTATATATATATATATATATATATATATATATATATATAGATATATATATATATATATACACACACACATATTGCTCTATAATGAGATTATGGGGATATAAAAGAGCACACGATCCCCTCTCGGTTTATCCATCCTGGCTCCATAATATTAACATGATATAATACATATATATATATATATAATATGTAACATATATATATATAATCTATATGTGAGTAATAACCTGAAGTAGTACATCACATCACGTTTATTCTGAGATGGCTCCGCCATGTTGCCTTATCCCCTCCCCCTTTTTTCTCTCTCTTTTTTGATGATTGTATGATATGAAATCCATGGCAACAATTTTGTCTGTCACTGACCAATTACATGACCACGTTGTCTCCCCTCACAAGGACATATTTTGTCGATATTGGGCATTTGGGACTTTAGAATTGTCCCACATTAAATGTGTTCGATGAAGATGCAGTGAAGGGCTCTTCTTACGGCAGTCATCCAGTTACTGCTTTTAGAGTGCGCCGGGAGAGTCTGTCTGTCTGTCAACTTGTGTAATCCTGCATGTGCAGGTCCAGCCGATTCCGATGGTTGATGATGATGCATGGCATCCATTTAGTACTAGATGATGGCGTGCAAAGATTACCGCTGAGATCTAAGCTTCGTTCAGAAGCTGCCTCCATCTGAGACGGGATTCAGTCAGTCGGGTGGTTTTTGTGTGCATGTCATATTCTCGGTTTTTACAGAGAGGCTGGCAGTATGTAATTCAAATAAAATATTGTGGTTTCCTTTTTTATCATTTGTATTGGGAACATGCCACCCTAAACATCTAATAAATGAGATACATACACAGATACAGGTCCGAGAAATAGACCCGAGATACCGACCCAAGATACCGACTCGAGATACCGACCCAAGAGAGAAAGACCCGAGATACCGACCCAAGATACTAACCCAAGATACCGACCCGATTTACAGACCCGAAATACAGACCCGAAATACATATGCGAGATACAGATCTGGGACACAGACCCGAGCTCCCCGATGAACAGACACGAGATACAACACCAATATATAGACCCAATGTACAGACCCGAGATACAGACCTGAGGTACAGACTCGAGACATGGTCCCAACATACAGACCCGAGATACAGACCCGAGATACAAGACCCGAGATACAGACCTGACATACAGACCCAAGATACAGACCTGACATACAGACCCAAGATACAGACCCAAGATACAGACCCGAGATACAGACCTGGGATACAGACTCAATACAGACCCAAGATACAGATTCGAGATACAGATCCGAGATACAGACCCAATACAGACCCAAGATACAGACCCAAAATACAAAACCCAATACACAGACCCAAGATATAGGCCAAAGATACAGACCAAAGATACAGGCCCGAGATACAGATATACATACTTGAGATGCTATATATCTGAAATACAGACCCGAGATACAGACCCGAGATACAGACCCGGGATACAGACCCGCGATACAGACCCGGGATACAGACCCGCGATATAGACCCGCGATACAGATCCGCCATACAGACCCGCCATACAGACCCGAGTTGTAAATGATGGCTGGGTTATGAGATCACATCTCCCCTAAGTGCTGCAGTCTGTCTCAACTGGTCCACTTGTACAGAGACCTGCCGGCTGACAAATGGAAGGAGTTGGTCCTAGCACTAGTAGCAGGCCCAGAGATTGGAATAATCTATGACGCTTAAATCCGCATAGCAGGCCCAGAGATGGAATAATCTATGATGCTTAAAGCTGCATAGCAGGCCTAGAGGTTCGAATAATCTATGACGCTTAAAGCCGCATAGCAGGCCCAGAGATTGGAATAATCTATGATGCTTAAAGCTGCATAGCAGGCCTAGAGGTTGGAATAATCTATGACGCTTAAAGCTGCATAGCAGCCCCAGAGATTGGAATAATCTATGACATTTAAAGCCGCATAGCAGGCACAGAGATTGGAATAATCTATGACGCTTAAAGTCGCATAGCAGGCCCAGAGATTGGAATAACCTATGACGCTTAAAGCCGCATAGCAGGTCCAGAAATCGGAATAATCTCTGATTCTTAAAGCCGCACAGCAGGCCCAGAGATTGGAATAATCCATGACGCTGAAAGCCACATAGCATTCACAGAGATTGGAATAATCTATGACGCTTAAAGCCGCATAGCAGGCCCAGAGAATGGAATAATCTATGATGCTTAAAGCCGCATAGCAGGCCCAGCGAATGGAATAATCTATGACGCTTAAAGCCACATAGCAGGTCCCGAGATTGGAATAATCTATGACGCTTAAAGCCACATAGCAGGCCCAGAGATTGGAATAATCTATGACAGTTAAAGCCGCATAGCAGGCCCATAGATTGGAATAATCTATTATGCTTAAAGCCGAATAGCAGGCCCAGAGATTGGAATAACCTAAAGCCGCATAGTCCTATGGAAGCATAACCTTTTCAAAACCAAAACAATTATCTAGATTTGATTCTACATATTTACTATAGATATAGGGAATACCGAGCCAATTTAATAGAACCTGTTACTGCTGAAGCCTATATGGTGTCAGAGTTTTGACGTGGTCACCCAAATTATTGTTGCCTAATTTACACTTTAAATATCGCAAAAGTTAGCCATTTAAAATAAATTGGACTTTTTTTCCCTTCTACTGGAATTATAAATCAACTCTTTTTTTAATCACAAAAACAGCTTTAATCCCCCCCCCCTTTTTGTTAATCACAAAAACAGGTTTAATTCGTCACCCACCATGAGACTTATTTTCATGGCACAGGACACCCCCTTCCCGTAATCACCACACACACACTCATACTCACACACACACACACACACTCGCACACACCAATCGGAAAGCAGGTAAGATGGGCGGGCGTGCTTTAGGAATGTGTGGGTAGCAGACCCTGCATTACTGGAGGGCCGAGTAAAGAGAGCATAATCCATCCAGATTCCTGGGGAGAGATGCGGGCGGGGTGCGGGCGGGATGCGGGCGGGGTGCGGGCGGGGAGCGGGCGGGGGGCGGGCGGGGCGCTTGCCCGTTGTCTGTGACAGCTCCCATCCATACTGCACCGGTCTGAGACCACTACGTTATAAAGACGGAGTGCTGGTGCTGCAGCGGGAGGGAGGTGGGGGACGAGGAAGCAGGTTGGGGGACAAGGAAGGAGGGTGGGGATACGGGAGGGACGTTCAGGAAGGAGAAGGAGAGGCATGGTGAGGAAGAAGGAGGTGGGCGGAGGAGAAGGAGGGTGAGGAGGTGGGCGGAGGAGAGGGAGGGTGGGGGGGGGGGGACGAGGGTAGGGACCGGGAGAGAGGGAGACTTGGGAGGCGGGGAGGGACTAGCGAGCACAGGCCCGGAGGTTGGGGGAGGCCACGGGCGGAGAAGGAGGGGAGGTGGGGGGGGGGGGGAGGGAGGGTGCCGCCGTGGGTCCCCCGGGCACCAGTCGTGTCCAGCCGGTGTTGTTTGCTTTCCTCCAGAGAACAAAAGGCCACGAGACATTGGTGGATTTACTCCAGTCCCAGATCCTATCCGGTGTGATTTACGACTCCCCTCGTGAGGAGGCCGCCCACCTCCCGCCGCCCGCCTCCGCCACGACAGGGGGCGCCCCGTTCTGTAGGCACACCGCGCCCGTTTACCGCCCAACACACGCCGATATGTCTAAACCAAGGCCGGGGTGAGAGGGGGCGGGGGAGGGGGCAGTAACTCAGAATCTGTATTGTGTGTGTATGTGTGTGTGTGAGGGGGGATTGTTTTTGTGAGGGTGAGTGTGCGTGTTAGGGGTGAGTGTATGTGTGAGTTTGTGTGAAGAGGTAGTGTGTGTGAGTGGGGAGCGTGTGTGTGAGGGTGGAGTGTGTGTATTTGTGTGAGGGGGACAGTGTGGTTGTGTGAGCGGTGAGTGAGTTTGTGAGGGTGAGTGTGTATGTTTGTGTGAGGGGTTAGTGTATGTGTGCATGAAGAGGTAGTGTGTGTGAGTGGGGAGTGTGTATATGAGTGTGTGTGTGAGGGTGGAGTGTGTGAGTGTGTGTGAGGGTGGAGTGTGTGTGTATGTGTGAGGGGGAGAGCATGTGTGAGGGGTGAGTCTGTGTGAAGAGGTAGTGTGTGTGAAGAGGTAGTGTGTGTGAGGAGGTAGGGACTGTGAGTGTGTGAGTGAGTGTGTGTGTGAGTGGAGTGTGTGTGTGAGGGGTGAGTGTGTTTGAGGGGTGAGTGTGTGAGGGGGGAGTGTGTGTGGTAGGGGTGAGTGTGTGATGAGGTAGTGTGTGAGAGGAGGTAGTGTGTGTGAGTGGCGAGTGTGTGTGAGTGGCGAGTGTGTGTGTGTGAGTGGGGAGTGTGAGGGTGGAGTGTGTGTGTTTGTGTGAGGGTGGAGTGTGTGTATTTGTGTGAGGGTGGAGTGTGTGTTTGTCTGAGGGAGAGAGTGTGTGTTTGTGTGAGGGGGAGAGTGTGTGTGAGGGATGAGTGTGGGTGTGACGGGTGAGTGTGTGCGTGGTAGGAGTGAGTGTGTGTGGAGAGGTAGTGTGTGTGAGGAGGTGGGGAGTGTGAGGGTGGAGTGTGTGTGTTTGTGTGAGGGGGAGAGTGTGTTTGAGGGGTGAGTGTGTTTGTGAGGGTGAGTTTGTGTGGTAGGGGTGAGTGTGTGTGAAGAGGTAGTGTGTGTGAGTGGGGAGTGTGTGTGTGAGTGAGTGTGTGAGGGGGAGAGTGTGTGTGAGGGGTGAGTGTGTGATGAGGTAGTGTGTGTGAGTGCGGAGTGTGTGTGAGTATGTGTGTGAGTGTGTATGTGAGGGTGGAGTGTGTGTGTTTGTATGAGGGGGGAGTGTGTGTTTGTGTGAGGTGGGGGTATGTACGTGAGTGTGTGTGATGTATGTGAGTGTGGGTGTGTGAGGGGGAGTGTATATGAGTATGTGTAAGGGTGAGTGCATATGGGTGTGTGTGAGGGGGGAGTGTGTGTGTGTGAGGGGGGAGTGTGTGTGTGAGGAGGGAGTTAATGTGTGAATATGAGTGTTTGTGAGGGGGAGTGGTTGTATTTATGTGAGGGGTGAGTCTGAGTCTGTGAGTCTGAGTGGGTGCATGAGTGTGTGAGGTGGGAGTGGGTGTGCTTGTGTGTGAGGGGTTGTGGGTGTGGGTGTTTGTGTTAGTGTGAGTTACGGGGAGTGGGTGTGTTTGTGTGAGTGTGTGTGCGGGGAGAGTGTGTGTTTGTGTGCGACATGAGTGTGTGTGTGAGTGATGGGAGGGGGTGTGAGTGGGTGTCTGAGAGGGGAAGTGTGTGTGTGTTTATATGAGGGGGGAGTGTGTGTTTCTATGAGGTAGGGGGGTATGTACATGAGTGTGTGTGATGTATGTGAGTGTGGGTGTGTTTGAGGGGGAGTGTATATGAGTATGTGTAAGGGTGAGTGCATATGGGTGTGTGTGAGGGGGGAGTGTGTGAGGGGGGAGTGTGTGTGTGAGGGGGGAGTGTGAGGGGGGAGTGTGTGTGTGAGGGGGGAGTGTGTGTGTGAGGGCGAGTGTGTGTGAGGGGGAGTGTGTGTGTGAGGGGGGAGGTGTGTGTGAGGAGGGAGTGTATGTGTGAATATGAGTGTTTGTGAGGGGGAGTGGTTGTGTTTATGTGAGGGGTGAGTGTGAGTCTGAGTGGTGGGAGTGGGTGCATGAGTGTGTGAGGTGGGAGTGGGTGTGCTTGTGCATGAGTGTGTGTGTGAGTGATGGGAGGGGATGTGTGTGAGTGATGGGAGGGGGTGTGAGTGGGTGTATGAGAGGGGAAGTGTGTGTGTGTTTATATGAGGGGGGGAGTGTGTGTTTCTATGAGGGAGGGGGGTATGTACATGAGTGTGTGTGATGTATGTGAGTGTGGGTGTGTTTGAGGCGCCACTACCACCTTCACCACTACTTTTAATTTCAGTGCCACCCTGACATGACCACACATGTTCCCAGGACCTAAAACCCCAACAAACAAACAAACAAACAAGCCACTGTTACTACTGCTCAGGCTGCTGTAGTTCTGCCTGCTACTAGGCGGGCACAGCGGGTGCCTGGTAGTTGTAATCTGGATGGTACCTGGAGTAAGTCAGAGTAACGGGGAGAGGCTTACCACGTTAAGGCTCAATGGCTCCAGGGCGTTGCGGTCGCCGCCTCCGACGGACGTGGGCGAGGTGGTGGTCGGCGAGAACCTGGGGCCGGGGCCGGCCTCGGCGGGCGGCTTGCTGCGAAGAACAAGCCGGAGCAGACATTAATTTGTCATCGAAGCAGAAGACATGGATTCGGTGAAAATAAAATCCCGGCAATGCAGGAGGCGGATGAGATAGGATGGTACGGATAAGGAAAGGGATGGATGGATGGATGGATGGATGGATGGATGGATGGATGGATGGATGGATGGATGAATGGATGAATGAATGGATGAATGGATGAATGAATCAATTCAATTCTTTTATTTTAACTCTCTGCAAGGTATGTTTACAATAAACTGAGGTGATACAATAAATGCATACAAATTCCTTACAGAGAGAAATGAATGGATGAATGGAGGGACGGATGGATGAATGGATGAATGGATGGACGGATGGATGAATGAATGGATGGATGAATGGATGGATGGGTGAATGGATGAATGGATGGATGGATGAATGGATGGATGAATGGATGGATGGACGGACGGATAGCCAGGGAAGTGAAGAGCATCGGTCCTTGTTGAAAGGAGAAGAAAAGAAGCAAAACAGAAAATGTACACGCATACATGTACACACATAAATACACACACATACACACATATACTGATACATATTTAGGGCCGTAGTTAAGGGGGGGGGGGTAAACACCCCCCCCCCCCAAAAGAAAAAAAGAAACCAGTATGTAACCTCCTGGAAATGGCCAGAAATATCATTCCAGAGCCTCTAGATAAAAAAATGCCCTGGCGGGGGATATCCCCATACCCCCCCCCCCTCCGAGTGTCTTACGCCCTCGGCTCTCATCTGTTCCAAGAATTCATCTGTCATCCACGGACAAACATTCTTAGCTACGGCTATGACACGCGCATACATGAACAGGGAGTTGTATTGTTCACATTGGAAGAGGGGTCAATGGACTAGCTAGCTACCAGTCACATGTTCTACCATGGTTGCGTAGTGGCAGAACTATAGTTGTTATTGGGGACCTAACATTATCCTCAAACCCCATATGGGAAAACTAGCACCTCACGGCAACCAGCTCAGAGGGGACAGCTCAGAAGGAGCAGGTCACGGCAACTAGCTCAGAAAGAGCAGGTCACGACAACCAGTCTCAGAGAGAGCAGCGCATGGCAACCAACTCAGAGGGAGCAGCTCACGGCAACCAGCTCAGAGGGAGCAGCTCACGGAAACCAGCTCAGAGGGAGCAGCTCACGGAAACTAGCTCAGAGTGAGCAGCTCACGGCAACCAGCTCAGAGTGAGCAGCTCACGGCAACCAGCTCACAGCAACCAGCTCACAATGAGCAGCTCACAGCAACCAGCTCACAAAGAGCAGCTCATGGCAACCAGCTTAGAGGGAGCAGCTCATGGCAACCAGCTCACAGGGAGCAGCTAATGACAGCCAGCTCAGCCGGATCAGCTCGTGAATACCAGCTAATGGAAACTAGCTATTGGCAATCAGCTCACGGCAACCAGCTCACAGTAAAAGAAAGAAAGAAAAAAAGAAAGAAAGAACGAACGAACAAAAGAAAGAAAGAAAGAAAGAAAGAAAGCAAGAAAGAAAGAAAGAAAGAAAGAAAGAAAGAAAGAAAGAAAGAAAGAAAAAAAGAAAAACACTCACAGTGCGGCTCATAATAGGAAGTGCAGTGAGAACGAATGGCATCTCACGCGTCCCTCTGTGACAGACGTCTGGTCCTGATATATTGCTTGTCACTTTCCTAGAGAAACTCCATAACTGCCCCAATCAGAAACTCTATTACTTTTTGCTATTCCATCTGAGAGACCACAGCAAGGTTCTCGGCCACAGACAGCAGCCTGGTTCCGTGGAGGCCACGATAAATAGAAGATGCTTCAGGCAGGGTGAAGGGGTGGGGGGGGGGGGTCTGTTGCACTAACACCTGCGCTAAACCAGCTTGAGTAAATAAATAAAATTTTAAATAATAAAAGCCACACGTGACGAGAGTTCTAAAATCGCCACTGCATTTTAAAAGGAGAATTCACTAATAATGTCGAGATAATGTTTTTTTTAAAACACCCCAAAACACATACATTAATGGTAATATCATCCCCATGCCAGTTTCAATGTATCTGGCTATTTCTCCTATTATCTGTCCTCCTCACTCTGATTTTCCTGTTACAAAAGACAGAATTCAAGCAAACCCCGGCACTCCTTGTGCTACCAGACCGACAGAAGTGGGATGCTACTACTGCAGCCATAACCCTGGCAGTTATGTTATCCAAATATGCCATTTACCCAACGTCTATTTGAGACCAGCAGTTGATTTCCACCCTCACTATCACCACGATCCCAACACCATCCCTACCAACCCCACACACCACCATCTCTACCACCACCATTACCACCATCCCTCCCACCACCACCACACACCACCATCCCTACCACCACCACCACCACCACCACACACCACCACCATCCCTAGCACCACCATCACCACCATCCCTACCACCACCATCACCACCCTCCCTACCACCACCAACATCCCTACCACCACCACCACCACCATCCCTACCACCACCACCACACACCACCATCCCTATCACCACCACCACACACCACCACCATCCCTACCACCACCATCACTACCATCCCTACCACCACCATCCCTACCACCACCATCACCACCCTCCCTACCATCACCAACATCCCTACCACCACCATCACCACCATCCCTACCACCACCACCACAACCAGTCCGACCACCACCATCACCACCACCTCCACCACCACACACCATACACCGCCATCCCTACCACCACACAGCACTACAACCATCCCTCCACCACCACACACCACCATCTCTACCACCACCACCACCACCATCCCTACCACCACCACCACACACCACCATCCCTACCACCACCACCACACACCACCACCATCCCTACCACCACCATCATCCCTACCACCACCATCACCACCCTCCCTACCACCACCACCACATACCACCACCACCACCACCATTACCACCATCCCTACCACCACCATCACCACCCTCGCTACCACCACCACACACCACCACCATCCCTACCACCACCATCACCACCATCCCTACCACCACCACACACCACCACAACCAGTCCGACCACCACCATCACCACGACCTCCACCACCACAAACCATACACCGCCATCCCTACCACCACCACACACCACTACAACCATCCCTACCACCACCACACACCACCATCCATACCACCATAACCACCACCACCACACCACGACCATTACCACCATCACCATGACAATTACCACCATCACCACCACCATTATTACCATCATCACCACCATCACCACACACTACCAACACACCTACCACCATCACCATCATCATCACCACCACCACAACTATCACCACCACCACCACAACTACCACCACCACCACCACCACAACTACCACCATCATATTCACCACAACTACCACCACAACCACCATTACCACCATCATATTCACCACAACCACCACCATCAGAATCATCATCACCACCACCACTATCCCTACCACCAGTCCCAACCTGCACCCCCTCCCCACACCACACACACACACACACTGCCTGCTGGGTGACAGACCCAGATGTCAGAGCTGTGATAACGTTTTCCCTGCGCAAGTCCATTATGCCCAGTCCTTTCGCCAATGCCAACACCTCTAGGCGCACTTTGCTTACATGACCATCTCTGTATTATGATTGCGCTGCCAGGTTTTCAATCAGTCCATATATTATCATTCTTCACTTCACCACACCCCCTCCCCCTGGTGATTTGGCAGTATTGGCAATGGTGATGCTTTGATAGTGACTATGGAGGTAGAGGATGGGGTGGTAGTGGACATGGTGGTAGTTATGGCTGATAGTGATGATGATGATGATGACGATGACAACGACGACACTTGACGATGATGGTGATGCAACAAGCATTATTCTGCGTCTTTTATGTACATCAATTTCTGGATTATTATGCAATTACTAGCTAAGCCAATTGACAAATCCAACCAGTACGGACAGTGCCCTGCCCCACCCAGCCAGTCGGCGCAGTGAGTGCTTCGAGACGGCGACACTTGGCGGGCGGCGGGCCACAGGACGGCACTGCACAAATCAATGCGGGCTCTATGAACCTTTTTGGCACGGCTCAATCAGAAGTATGGGCGTGTCGTGTCTCTACTAGTCGCAAGTAGCGCAAGGAGCGCAAGAAACACTACGACGCTTTTTTTGTTAATTTACTTTCTTTTAAAAAAAATATAATTTTTTTAATTTTTTTTCGTTGCTTTTGCAATGGAAATCAATGAAGACCGAATGCGAAAGACTGGGTTGCTGCCACTTTGCTCGGGCAGTATGACTGTCCAGTTTTACTGAATTACTACTCGCTTTTGAACTATTACTGCCCAGTTTTGCTGTGTCACTGTCCAGTTTTGAAGTATTACTGCCCAGTTTTGCTTAATTACTCCCCAGTTTTACAGTATTACTACCCAGTTTTGAAGTATTACTGCCCAGTTTTGCCGTATTAATGCCCAGTTTTGCAGTATTAATACCCAGTGGTGCAGTATTACTGCCCAGTTTTGCAGTTTAAAGCCTAGTTTTGCAGTATTATTACCCAGTTTTGCAGTATTACTGCCGGGCTTTGTAGCATCACTGCCCAGTTTGCAGTATTACTGCCTAGTTGTGCACTATTACTGCCCAGTTTTGCAGTATTACTTCCCAGTTTTGTAGTATTACTTCCAGTTTTGTAGTATTGCTGCCCAGTTTTGCAGTATTACTGCCCGGTTTTGTAGCATTACTGGCCATTTTTGCAGTTTTACTGCCCATATTTGCAGTATTACTGCTGAGTTTTACAGGATTACTGCCCGGTTTTGTAGCATTACTGCCCATTTTTGGAGTTTTACTGCCCATATTTGCAGTATTACTGCCCGTTTTACAGCCCAGTTTTGCAGTATTGCTGCCCGGTTTTGTAGCATAACAGCCCAGTTTGCAGTTTTACTGCCCATTTTTGCAGTATTACTGCTCAGTTTTGCAGTATTACTACCCACTTTTCCAGTTTTACTGCCCGGTTTTACAGTATTACTGCCCAGTTTTGCTGTAGGTCCGTCTGAAGGGGACTGCGCCTAGCGTGACACTGCAGACATCTTGGATCACCAACCGCGGTTTGCCTCCCCCATCCCCCCACCCTCCCCCCACACCACACCCACCTTTCAAACCAACCAGAAATGAAGGTAATAAGACTGTGGGAACACGGAACACCACGCAGAGCATGTTAACTGAGCGTGCGTGCATTACACGGAGGGGTATGTGCGACTTGGCACAACGCCCTAATCTGGTAGATGACTCGCGACTGTACACACGGACACGGACAGATAGGCACAGACCTACACGCACACACAGATACACACACGCCCACAGACACACACACGCACGCACATGCACATAAACTCACAGACGCACAAGCAGACATACACGCACACACGCACACGCAGGCACAGACCTACACGCACACGCAGATATACACACGCCCACAGACACACACAGACACGCACATGCACACACACTCACAGACGCACAAGCAGACATACACAGACACACGGACACATAGGCACAACTATACATGACACATACACGCGCAGACATACACTCACACAGACACGCAAATACGTGCATAGACATACACGCACACGTACACAGACACACATGCACTGGCATACACACACATGCAGACACACGTGCAGACATACCCACAGATACTTACATGCACACACATGCATGCACAGACACACTCACAGACACACACGCAGACATTCACACGCACAAACACATGCATATATACATATACATATATATATATATATAATATATATATATACACACATCCACACAAGTGGCAGCAGGTGCGGCGCGCTCACCTTGGTGGCGCCGGGGCGCGCCCCTTGGCTTTGCGCCGCGGCGTCACGTTGCTGCCGGGCGTGGCGACGGGCGAGCTGGGGTTCGTGGGCGTGCCCGTGCTGCTCCCGGGGGAGAGGGGCGGGGGGCCGGTCAGCGGGGGCGGCGTGATAGCGCGCACCGGCCGGCGCAGGGCCGGGGGCGTCGAGGGCGGCGTGCCCTGGTAGATGGGCCGCTCGCACGACCCGGACGTGCCCTTGGGTTGGTACTGCCGCTGCTGGTACTGCTGCTGGTGCTGACGCGGCTGGTGTTTCTGCTGGTGCCCTCCTGTACTGAGGGTGGCGGAGAAGGACTGTGTCATGCCCTGTTCGGGTCGCTTGCGGTCCATCGTCGATGCCGCGCTCACTGGGTCCGACTTGGGCAGGCGGAGGTCGGCGTCATCGAAGGGGTTGGGTGAACTGGGGTCATCAAACGGGTTCGTGTGGGACGCGGCGTCCTCGAGGTCAGCGCTGAACGGGTTGCGCGCCGCCTGGTAGTCGTCGGAGAAGGGGTTCGTCGGCGCCAGGTTCGCCGTCGAAGGCTTCGGGGGGGTCCGTATCAGCTCGAAGGAGGCACCTGCCGACGGGAGGACAATGCAGGGTGAGATGGGAGTGCGGGGGGTGGAGGGAGAGGGGGATGTTATTTAACGACGATGGCAATGGGTGAGGCAGAGTGTGTGTGTGTCTGTGTGTGTGGAGGGTGTTATTTGTACAAGGATGGCAATGGGTGAGACAGAGAGTGTGTGTGTGTGAGTGGAGGGAGCGTGTTATTTTAAACGATGGCAATGGGTGGGACATACTGTGTATGTGTGTGTGTGGAGGGGGTGGTGTTATGTGTACAGGGGTGGCAATCGGGGAGACAGAGAGTGTGTGTGTGTGGAGGGGGCGTTGTTATTTGTACAGGGGTGGAAATGGGTGAGACAGAGTGTGTGTGTGTGTGGAGGGGGTGCTGTTATTTGTACAGGGGTGGAAATGGGTGAGACAGAGAGTGTGTGTGTGTGTGGAGAGGGTGCTGTTATTTGTACAGGGGTGGCAATGGGTGAGACAGAGAGTGTGTGTGTGAGTGGTGGCAATGGGTGAGACAGAGAGTGTGTGTGTGTGTGGAGGGGGTGCTGTTATTTGTACAGGGATGGCAACGGGTGAGACAGAGTGTGTGTGTGGACAGGTGGAGGGGGCGGTGTTACACGGGTGGTGACGGGTGCCAGAGAGTATATGTGTGTGTGTGGAGGAGGTGGTGTTATATGTACAGGGATGGCAATGGATGAGACAGAGTATGTGTGTGGAGGAGTTGGTGTTATTTGTACAGGAATGACAACGGGTGAGACAGAGTGTGTGTGTGTGTGGAGGGGGTGCTGTTATGTGTACAGGGGTAGCAATGGGTGAGACAGAGAGTGTGTGTGTGAGGGGTGGCAATGGGTGAGACAGAGAGTGTGTGTGTGTGTGGAGGGGGTGCTGTTATTTGTACAGGGATGGCAACGGGTGAGACAGAGAGTGTGTGTGGACAGGTGGAGGGGGCGGTGTTACACGGGTGGTGACGGGTGCCAGAGAGTATATGGGTGTGTGTGGAGGAGGTGGTGTTATATGTACAGGGATGGCAATGGATGAGACAGAGTATGTGTGTGGAGGAGGTGGTGTTATTTGTACAGGAATGACAACGGGTGAGACAGAGTGTGTGTGTGTGCTTGGAGGGGGCGGTGTTATTTGTACAGGGATGGTGACAGATGACAGGGAGTTTATGTGTGTGTAGAGGAGGTGGTGTTGTTTGTACAGGAATGACAATGGGTGAGACAGAGAGTGTGTGTGTGTGCTTGGAGGGGGCGGTGTTATTTGTACAGGGATGGTGACGGATGACAGGGAGTTTATGTGTGTATAGAGGAGGTGGTGTTATTTATACAGGGATGGCAATGGGTGAGACAGAGTGTGTATGTGTGTGTGTGTGGAGGACGGCAGTGTGTTATTTGTACAGGAATGGCAATGGGTGAAACAGGGATAGATTAGGTTGATCGGTGTAATGTACCTTACTTTAGTTTAAAGTAGCTTTGACCTTAAATGACTAACTTTGGAGCTAATTGGAATTTAAACATGCTAAATTAATGTTGGCATGCTTGCTAAAACTCTTACCCCATAGGTTTCAGCAGTAACAGCTTCTATTAAATTGACTCAGTGAACCCTTTTATGCGGTAATAAATATCTAAGTTAGATATGTAGGTTCAAATCTAGATAAGAGTTTGGCTTTTGAATGTTTGACGCTTGGACTATGCATCGTTAACAATGAGGAACGGTGGGAACCATAACATCACCCACAACTCTGTATACTACTTATAGTTACAGTTCATAACACGGAGTATAACTTATTAACTATGGGATCTATCGTGGCGAGGGTGAAGAAAATGGGAAACATTGCGCCTACAACAGGATTCGAACCCACACCTCTTGCATTCCGGACTAGTGTGCTGACCGTAACATCACCTAGGCTCCCCTGATGCCATCACCCTCTCCACGCCCACCTGTCTATGTGGCCCCCTTGGCTGAGAGGACAGTACACTGATTCTGCTCCGACCACTGCGCATCCCAACTCAAACTAAAATATCGGTTTGAAGAAGAAAGCCACTCAATTAGGAACTTGCCTACGCAAATAATGGGGTTGTTTTTTTTCCCAACCGGAAGTTAAACCCCAAAATCTCATTTCTTTATAATCGGTCCAATCAATTCACCTAATTAAAACCTGAATCTGGTGTTGTTGTTTTTACAGTGGCCTTTGTGAAATGGTACTGTTTTTGGTGGTGTGTCTCCTTCTGTCTGCGCGTGCGCGGAATCATTTGTGAGGTTAGCCATCCTGTTGGTTGGGTGGTTGTCTGAGTTTTACGTCATGGTAACATCTAAGGGAATACCAGGACCTGTCCTGACTTGTGACAGTGTGCACTCATGGTGACTTTAAAGTGCTGCCTCGCTGGGAAACCAGGCCACCGGCACCATGAGCTGATATCCCACTCAGGTATATTATCCTGACACTGAGCCAACCAGTCCTTGCCCTATCCTAATAATGCCTGGCGCCTGGCTAGGAAGCGACAAGTATCAATTTTTAAGTTATTCGTTTCTTTGACTCGACTAGAGTTCAAACCCGTGGGTTCGAATCCCACGATTTACAAATACGTGAGACTGACGCTCAACTCACTCGGCCATCCGAAAATAGCCTAGTAAGGCGTCAGTGCCTGATACGTGCCGCTGCCGCCAGGATCGCAGGGCGGATACAAGATATGTACACAGCATAGTTAAATGCAAACACAGTTAGGCTCACGTTAGAATTCTTTCCAGCTGTGTTTACCGACGTTTAATAAAACTTTGATTTAAAAATGTTATTTCTAGGACTGGGTTATTAAAGAATATGGCAACAATTTATCTTCAAAAATATAAACATACTGTAAAATATTCCGACTTGCGGCATAGGGGGAAATGCAAATGTTCTATTACTGATCGGTATACGTGACCAGGTGCATGTATGTATATATATGTAAGGGCTGGTGGTGCCTGAGTGGGATGTAAATAGACATAGTGGTGCTGGCAGGTCTGGGTGTGAGGGCACTCAGGGCCTACCCCCTCCCCCTCTGCTGGGGTAGGATCACCACACTCAAGGGTCACGTTTGGTGGTGGCCATGGGGCCACACAGCTTGGTGGTAGTGGGTAGACCACTGGTAGCCATGGGGACCAGGAATGCTGGATCCCTATTGGTAGTGCCAAGAATGCTTGTTTCCCATTGGGGGAAAAGGGTGGGGTGATACTCTACAATGAGCCCATGTAACCATATAAATAATAAACCAGAGGGCTTGACTCTCTCTCCTTCTTTACACTTTAAACTCTTCCTTTCTCTTTGTCTGTATTGATTTCACTATAGCCTGTCTAAACAACCACAGATTCGAGCGTTAGCCATTTTACAATACTATGTGTGTATAATACTTATTCAGGATAAATGATCAAATAAACAAAACAATATTACAGAATGACAATGGTACTAAACTGTGAAGTTTCCTTGGTATAAGCAAACGAATAGATGTGGAAGGGTGAGGTGGGCGGGCCCTAGCCCACGTCTATCCGAGGCTTATACCTCGGTAAAACAACAGTTATCCATCATCTATACCCAGGTAAGATTCGTCTAACTAATCTATTTTACCTCGGTATATAGCCTCAGGCTAGCCTCAGGCTAGGGAGAGGTTTATGTAAAAGTATTTAATAACAATTTAACATACATTTTATCATTAATCGACAAGATAAGTGGCGAAAGCAAAGTGTATTCTCACCTCTTGTAGATCTATTCTTTCAGTAGCTGTCGGGCCAGTGTGCTCGACTTTTCCAATCGTTTGTTATAGTGTGTTGCAAACGATCGTTCCGTTTTCCATCCCGCATGGGCTAGAATCCGTTTCACGGAAATCCCCAGCAGTCGTGCTTTGGATACCATAGCACCTCGTGTTGAGTGTGACGCACATTTGTCCATATCTATGCCTGCCAGTTTCAACATTGTAATTGTCCATCATGCCAGCGTATCTCGCGAAATGCCCTTGTGTGGCCAAATAAAGCTTACTAAAAGCTGTCTTGATGTCTTGGATATATACGCCCTAATGGCTGAAACTACACAAAGCTTTGGGTCTTCTGTGAAACTTGTAACACTAATTGTAGACAATGGGTCTCCTAATCTGTTCGATTTTAACAATTTTGATCAATCAAATGTGGCCTCTTTCTTATCAATTTCCAGGCCGTCTAGTGACAGGGCGACAATAGTCTGTCCTCTATGTCCTGTTACTAATAATAAAAGCAACGCTACCTTAAAACCTAATTTTCTCAAATCTAAATGCCTATTATGAGGCCATTGTTTGAGGAGATCAAAGACAACCGACACATCCCAAAACCGACTATACTTTGGTTTAGGTGGATTCCTTTCATAAATTGATCTAAGAATCCAATGAATGACATGATGTTTTCCTACAGTTTCATTATTTATCCGTGGAAGGATAATGGACAAAGCACACCGAGCAGCATTAATTGCTCCAAACCCCAAACCTTCGTCTTCTAACATGCGCAGAAATCTGCCGACTTGAGAAATGGTCGGCTTCATGGGTTTAACTTTCTTGATTAGGCAATGAATGCCCCACTTTTTCAAATATGTAGTGTACATTTTAACAGTGCCTTTACGCCATGCATGGGAAACTATTCTCTGCTGTGCAATATTGTCTAAACCAAATTGTTCTAAATATTTAAAAAAAAAAAGGAATGCCAGCAACGGCGTCGTGGACACGTCCCCGCGTTGTTTTAGGGGGCCTTGGTGTGTCAGATTCCCTGGTGATCTTCGGAATCGGAGGCAATCTGTGGCGGTCGCCACTATGCCCAGCAGCCAAGGCTGTGTGTCCCAGTCGGGAACGATTAATATTGTGTGTGCTTTCTCCATCTTTATCTTTCGGGTTACTCGGCTGATCATGCTGAATGGAGGGAAAATATAGTAAAACTTATTTCCCCATGCTAGAGAAAATGCATCTATTTGCCAGGCATCTGGCTCTGGATGCCATGAAACATAGTTGTCAATTTTAAAATTATTACGGGAAGCAAATAAATCAACTTCAGGTTGGCCCCATTTCTGACATACTATGTTAAATATCGTGGACTGAGGGACCATTCTAAATGGTCATGGAAATTTCTCCTTTTGTGGTCAGCTAAGGTATTCTGAGTGCCTGGGATATGTGCTACCGTTAACCAAACTTCATGTAGTTGCGCCCAATCCCAAATTTGTCTTGCTATTTCATTGCATGGTTTCGACTTTGTCCCTCCCATATTCCGTACATACGCCATTGCGGTCGTATTGTCCGTCAAAATGCGAACGTGTTTACGGGGTACCTTAACAAGGCTAGCAAGACCTAAATAAATGGCCCTCAGTTCCAAGACATTAATATGGTCTGAGCTTTCATTTTTCAGCCATCTTCCCCCTGTTGCCACTGTATTACAATGCGATCCCCAACCTTCTAGTGAAGCATCGGTAGTAACCACTGTGTTGGGTTCATTCATCCGTATGGGGTTAGGAGAATTTTGAATATTATTAAACCACCAGTTAATATCATTCATTCTGTCTTCTGAAATAAACATTTTCCTTTCGAAATTACCTTTTGTGCGAGCCAACCCTAAGTTTTTATCTATCTCCAAAGACTTTATGTGTGCTTTGCCATATAGAATAGCCGGGGCATATGCTATCAGTAGGCCAACTAGCATGGCGACCTGTCTTATCTTTGGCCTATTTAACGCGACCAAGCGGGTCGCTGTATCGTGAAACTTTATAAGTTTGTTATCAGGGAGTGAAACAGTCATTGAGCGAGTGTTAATAATAAATCCCAAACATTTAAGTTTGGTTGTCTTTTTATGATTTAAATAAAATCCTAGCCTTGTCAAAAGGAAACATAGGTCATCGACAGCGTGCTGACAGCCATGAAATGATTGTGAAACAATAAAAGAATCATCAATATATGGGAGCGTAGTGTGACCCTTTCTAGCCATGGCAAAAAAAATTGGCTTCAGTAGTTTAGTAAATAGACGTGGAGCACACGCTAAACCATTTGGCATACACGTGAATTGGAATAGTGTATCATTCCAAATGAACCTTAAGAATTTCCGGTGTTCTTTAAAAATCGGAACTGTATAATATGCATCTTGTAAATCTACACTGGCCATCCAGGCCTCAGGTGTAACTAAATCCCTGGCAGTGTCAAGGGAAAACATTTTTAAATGTTGATATTCTACGAGATCATTTAACTTAGTTAAGTCTAAAATCATCCGAATATCTCCGTTAGGTTTAGGTCTGGAAAAAATATTAGAAATAAATTCTCCTGGAGTGTGAAGCACCTCCTCAATAATGCCTTTTGACTGGAAAAGTGAAACTTGATCAGATAATGCTTGCTTTTCCACAGCATCAAATTTATATGGGAAAGGAATCCGTTGTTGCACTGGGACCTCAATAAAGGGAATCTTAACACCAGTTACTATCTCTAGAATGTTTACATCATTAGTAATTTCGAACATCTTTCCCTTATCTAAGGGTTTCCCTTTGATGGGCTTGGGCGGAAGAAAGAGAGTGTAC
Organism: Branchipolynoe longqiensis; assembly: GCA_030323885.1. NCBI lineage: Eukaryota > Metazoa > Annelida > Polychaeta > Phyllodocida > Polynoidae > Branchipolynoe > Branchipolynoe longqiensis. The sequence continues at coordinate 157,382,579 of CM059186.1, forward strand.
TCCTTGCCGTCGTTATCCATGACTTTCTTGGATCTAGCCACTTCCTTACCAGCTTGGGTGGTGACTGCTTTATAGACATTTTCATATCTCCTGTAACTCAAGAAGTTACTGGCAGCGGTCAGCAAAGCAATGCCTTTGTCCATGCCTCTGGGTAGTGACGAGAACTTGTTCTCGGTCTGCATACGGTTCGCGACTGGGGCGACCGTTGCTAAGACTCCTAAAACTGCCTCATGAACTGTGAAGAGCGCAGCTTCGAACCCTTTCTTTTCTTCATTTAGGTGAATACCACCATCCATCTCTTTCACTATACTATCCGGGATACCTTTAATGCCGGAAATTTGTTCTGTTATTTTGTTAATAACTTCTGCTGGCTTGAATGTGTTGAAATGACCCTTAATGGTCTCACGCATCATGGTAGTGGTCCTGACCTTCTTTGCCTTTTCCAGCTGGCAACGTTTGCGGACTTTGCCGCCAATCTTGGCATAAATGCCGGCTCTTTCCGTGTCAGAGTCCAACTCAGTGGATGATGAGTCGGACGAAGAGTGAGAAGACGAGTGCTTCTTCTTCTTTTTGGTCTTCTTCTTGGGCTTCTTGACCTTCTTGCCCTTTGTAGCTTTGGTGAACTCGTCACCTGACGAACTCACTGGCCGCTTCCGCTTCTTAGTCTTAGGACGCGGGAACCTGAATTGCTGAATCCGTCTCTTCAAAATCAGAGACGTCTTCCCAATCCGAATTGATCGGTGGGAATTGTTGAGTGGGGTCTTTATTTTGGAGTTCTCTCATCTTTTGTTCTACCAAGCGGTTGACCTGCTGTGTTAGGTCACCCGGGTAAACCACTCCGTCATCACTCTCCCTTTCTGAGAGCACGTCGGCCCCCGGCTGTGGTGACGGGGGAGCTGTCCGATTGGGTGACGTATCGTAGCCGGTAGGCAAGCGTCCCTCCGCAGCAGCGGGCGGCGGTTTGTTTCACTTTGTAGCCATCGGTAGTCTGTAACCAAAAAAGGATACTTATTAAACCGGTATCAACTCAACTGAACGCCGAAGTGACGCCAGGTATACCTGGGTTGAGGATCTATGTGGTATTGAGTAACGTATTTACACCGTTCTCAGTACAGGCGTGGTAAGCTAAGTTTTATCGTAGGTATTTAGGTATCGAAACCAACCATACGTGGGGTAGGCTTCTAGAACCTCCCATCTCTCTGTCGCGTACACTTCTCCCACCCGCGGCTTCTGCGCCAGCAAGTTGGAGAAAATGCTACGAAACTCGGAGAAACGCCTCATTCAAAAGGGGAATCTATAAAAGAAACCCAGGATCATCCCCAACAACACCCTCTATTAGGGTCCGAAGGAATCTCCACAGGAGATGTGACCATGCCAACATCTCTACCCATATCAAAGCGGGTCGATAGAACCATGGAATCCATAAAGCACAAAGCAATCCTTTGTTCTATCCGTTTCAATATTTCAAACGGTAATCTAGTCCAAATTGGACGTACGAAAGTTCTGAACTTTCCAATCTAGATGCTATATCGCATCATAAACAAGCTTAACCAAAATAATCACGATTACTCACTGTTATGAGCTTGTTGTAGATAAATCCAACTGGAGTAACTCACAAGCGTCCTCCGGTCGTGAGCTTTTTATGCTAATTGCTGGACCGGATGTGCTTCCCTCTCCCTAGCCTGAGGCTGTATAGCGAGGTAAAATATATATATATATATATATATATATATATATATATATATATGAAATTTAATTTATTATATAAGAATAAAGGGGCAAATATAAGCTATTATTATTTATTAACTTATTTATTACTACTAGTACTATTTACTTTACATCAGGTGCTCGGCATCATTAGAATAGGCCAAGAACTGGTTGCCTCAGTGTCAATGTCAGGATAATGTGACTGAGTGGGATATCAGGTCATGGTGCTGGTGGCATGGTCTCCCAAGTGGGCAGCACTATAAAGTAGCATTGAATGCGCACTGTCACAAGTCGGTACCCATCTCGATATGACAAACGGTATGGACTGATAGTACACGAGCGCCACCTAGCGTTATCTCGGACGGCCGGCCTGCAAGCCATCCACTTTTGAATGAAATTTCTGCATTGAATCAGTCAACTAATGTACCCAAAAAATAGTATTTACATTTTGTTTTAATGAACCCTATGGAAATCTAGCTAGCTATTCCCACAAAACGCCCCCCCCCCCACACACACCAACCCGCACACCGACACTTACTGGAGTTGTTGTTGAGTGGCGACTGGTCGTGGCTCTGGCCGAGCTCCTCGCACATAGAGGCGAGGTCGGAGATCTGCATCGTCGTCTCGGTGCTGATGGACACCGTCTCAAGGTCGTCGTCGTCCATGTCGTCCACGTCGTCCAGGTTCCCGATGTCACGTGAGTTCCCGATGGACATGAGACTCGCTATGCTCTGCATGTCGTCATCTCTGGAAGAGGTGAATAACAAAAGAAATGTATAAATGATTGAAGCGCGTTAGTGATATGGAATTGTTTCTAATCCATAGAAAGATACATAGATGGTGACTTACAGGAAGGTGGACATAGTAGCAACAGTATACAATAATATAATAATAATAATAATAATAATAATATTATTATAATGATGAAGTAGTTCCCTTCCGCGCCTTTATATTTGCATACTATCCTATGCATCACATATATATATATAGAGAGAGAGAGAGAGAGAGTGAGAGCGAGATTGATAGTTTAACCGTCGGGCTATTCCACCCCCGCTTAAGGCGAGCCTTCGTGTTAATTTATATAATTATTTCCATGTGAATTTCCTGGGCCAGCCGCAGGCCGCCGCTGCCTCCCGTCCTGTCTGCAGGTAGTCTGTGTCCGTCGGTGTCATTCCCGGGCTAAGGTCGACCAGCCAGAGTATCGTCTAAATACGGATTTTGTCCCCTCTCGCATTTATCGGCCTAAAGCAATTACTTAGTTATTTCAACTAACTGGCTGGTCTACCCGCCTTACGGTGTATTTAATATGTTTAAATTGATCCAGAACTAAGCAGATGCGCTAGTGTCACTGCCACTGTCACTGATAATCAGCCTAAGTTACTGTCATATTTTAGCCAAAAGATCTCTACGTTAATTCTGTTAATATGTCTGGTATAATCTTCCCGCAGATGGATTAAGTAGCTGCATAAGGCCTATTAGGCATAAGGCCCTTAATTATATATAAAGCAATCCAATGTTAAGTTTGATCACAGCGGTTAATCTATAGAAGTCTGGAGAATAGTAAAGAATGCGAGGAACGTTCCAATTTACTTTTCCAAGAGCTCTCAGCTTTTTATTCTTAACCAAACTAACATTCGTTCATAGCACATGTCATTGATGTATTCTTCAATCCCCTCCCATATTATTTAGTTAAAACAGGTTTAGAATTTCGACAATAAAAGCCTAAAACTCGGCTAAAACATCAGAGCATCATTGAATACGTCTGATCGGTCTGGGTCCGAACGCCCGACCTTCTATCATTGCCAGGAGAGTCGCAATTTGCGTCTCCTAGCAACGCTTTACGGCTGGAAACCCGGGGCCTCGCAAGTGTTGGCATTCACGAGTCTGCCATGGCGAGTAGCCCGCATTTCTAAATGCGGGTTAATCGGCGCACGCTCGCAAATGTCACAAGGCGAATAGTCTCGCCCAGTTCAATAGCAATGATGAAAGAAGGAAAGAAGGAAAGATAGAATGGACAAAAATAGAAACAGAAAGAATGAAAGAGAGAAGGAAAAAAAAGAATGAGAGAAAGAGAAAGAAAGAATATATACAACAAAAAAACGGATAACGAGGAAGAAAGGAAGAATGAAAGGAAGAACGAAAGAATTAAAGAAAGAAAAAGAAGAAAATAATGAAAGAAAGAATAAAAGAAAATTATAAGAAAGAAAGAAAGAAAGAAAGAAAGAAAGAAAGAAAGAAAGAAAGAAAGAAAGAAAGAAAGAAAGAAAGAAAAAACCATTCTACGATTAGTGCTTCCAGCAAATTCTTATTCAAACAGGGATGAAATTCGCCTTTGACAACAAAAATCAAAAAAACTAACAGGAGAATTCTGACTTTCGGTATATTTCCTGTAATTGTCTTGCAGTGTTGAACCAATGACAATTTAAAAAAATTGTATTTAGTCGTAAAAATCTAGGGAAATGTGGAGATTTTTCCTCCGTGTCTACAGTTATCAGCGATCCTGTATCGGCCAATCCATGCGATGTTTGTAAAATATTTGTATAAAATACGAAATGTTTTTTTGTCTTATTTGTTTGTTCCTCCGATGACATGGCACGTGGCATTTCAGGGTAAAAACGATCTAGATGCAGCTATTGAAGATATGTATTGCAGTATTCCATTATATCATTTGTTTGTTATGGTTTTACGTCCTGGCAACATCTAAGGTACGACGAGTACAGACTTGTGACGAATCGCACTGGGCAGCTCATGGCGACTTTATAGAAAGAAATACTGAATTTTAAGAGCAAATTCCAATCATTTTCCTGTAGTTAGAATGTGGAAACTTGCAGGTTCAGTTACACCTGGACCAAACGCCGAATCGGTAGAGCGCAGACTTCCCGTGCGGTGCGGAAGGTCGGGAGTTTGAATCCCAGCCAAGTCAAACCAATGACTTACAAAATTGATAATTGTCTCTTCCTAGCCTGGCGCTCGGCATTAATAGGATAGGACAAGGACTGGTTAGCTCAGTGTCAGTATAACATACGGGATGGCCGAATGAGTTGAGCGTCCGTCTCCGGTTCTAGTAAATCGTGGGATCATGGATTTGAACCCTGGTCGAGTCAAACCGATGACTTAAAGATTCATACTTGTCGCTTCCTAGCTTGGACATGGACATTACTAGGATAGGGCAAGGAACAGTGGAATGAGGAAGACCAATCGTCCACGATTGAAATTTCCCCTGCTTAATCAACTAATCGACCCTCCAAAAAAAGTGACTGTGTAGGATATTGGGTCATGGTGCCGGTGGCCTGGAGATCGAACCTACGACCTTCAGCACGGGAAGCGATCGCCATGCCGACTCAGCGATACCGCCCAGTGAAAGTAATTAAGACAGGGCTTTGTTATATGAGGTCCTGACTGGCTCGATTGGCTGGCTGCGCAGCCGGTGTGAGGTAATTAAAGACGCCAACTAAATACAATAGAATCAATTAAGTCCCCTTCATTGGGGCTCTATAAGGAGGTTAGCATTAGATCTGAGGTAGTACTCCCGAGTGCAGTACATTGTTCTCCAGATGTCTCCCTCCTCAGTGTTTTACAAAACAGTCGTTACAGTTAGCAAGTATAAGCAACGTAAACAACTTAACAACGCATCAGCAAGTTAGAGCAACACCTCCTCACTTGGGTTTGGATGGCGTATACTATAGTATATACTGTCCCGTCCTTTTTTATGACCTTATATGTTGCTAGGACGTAAAACAAACTATATATACTGCCTGGGGGCAGTCGTAGCAATATTTTAATATTTAATCTTGTTCTAAGTGGCCAGTTATCATGTGCGGAGTCTGTGTGTCTGTGTGTGTGTGTGTGTGTGTGTGCGTGCTGTGTGCGTGCTGCGTGCGTGCGTGCGCGTGTGAGTGCGTGTGTGTGTAGGACGAAAGGGGCAGATTCATTGAAACGACTTCATCTCTCGCCGAGAAAAAAGAGTTTTTACGACTTTACTCAGTTGACAAAGATGAAATATTCTGATATGCTGATATGCTGAAGGAGCGGGGCGAGGGAGGGTGGAGTGGTGCAGGAATAAAACATGAGAGCAATTACCCCCACCCCTGCCCGTCCCCCACACACTCGACCAAGACCTTTGGTGACGTATGTGGTCCAGACGTTGGGTTGGGGCAAGGCACATGTGCAATCACCTGTGACAAAAGCATGCAATGGAATAATGGTCGTGCAATGAACTTCATCAATAAATCACAACAGAGAATAACCAACATTATTTCATGAATAGTTTAACTACGCCTTTTCATTTTGTAACAAAATTGTGGTGTACATACATGAATGTGTTGTATATTTTATTATGTGAATGATGGCGTTTTACAGTCTACACAGAATAGGTGACAAATATGGGGTACCAGAGTCTACACTGAATAGGTGACAAATAATTGGTATTACAGTCTACACTGAACAGGTGACAAATATGTGGTATTACAGTCTACACTGAATAGGTGACAAATAAGGGGTATTACAGTCTACACTGAATAGGTGGCAAATATGGGGTAGCGCAGTCTACACTGAATAGGTGACAAATATGGGGTATTACAGTCTACACTGAATAGATGACAAATATGGGGTATTACAGTCTACACAGAATAGGTGACAAATAAGGGGTATTGCAGTCTACACTGAATAGGTGGCATATATAGGGTAGCACAGTCGACACTGAATAGGTGACAAATATGGGGTATTACAGTCTACACTAAATAGGTGACAAATATGTGGTATTACAGATGCCATGTCTATCTGACACCATGTAAAAACAATACGTTAACTCCGCGAGTACTGATTCACAACTGGTATATTTCTCGATCACCCCTCGCCACTTTGGCTCGCTTACGTCATAAGGGTTGTGGGCTCTTGCGCTGGGCTCGGAGGCCGCGAGACCATACCGTCATATCGTCGAGACGCAACTCGCATATATTACAATAGGTGACAAATATGGGGTATTACAGTTGTAACCTAGCAGTGAATATATGGAGACTGCTTTCTAACAGGTGGTTTGCGTTTTATAGTGGTTAGAGCACATGTTTGGACGGTCCTACTCGTCCCATCTCTTCGTTAGGACTGGCCTACCCAGCTACTATATAAGGAGCGTATTCACACACTCTCGGCACTCTACTCCCAGACATCGAGGCGTCAACATCTCCAAGTCAGTTAAGCCTGAAACCTGATCTGGTTAGTTACAGCTTATGGGATGGATGCAACTTGCTGAGCTTCTACAGTATTGACCAATGGCCGTGAGGAGGATTAGTGAATGTGGTGTTTGCCTTTTCCCACATCACTGCTGCTTAGCCTGACATGTACATCCATCATCAACTGAGACTCTATACCTGTATGGTTGGCAACAGCTCACAGACAATGGATCATCTATATCTATCGACTCCTCAAGGCAACTGAGACATAGCATAAGAACCAAGAGGACTGAATGTATATATCATCCATATGGACTACACAGACAGTTGTGAGTGTAATATCATACGATTGGGACTGTACACTTTGTAATTGAGAATATATGTTAGAAGTACATATTTGTTTATCGTTATTTGTCTTCTTTACTAAGAATAGAAGATGTTCCAAATTCTCTTTTCTCCTCACTATATTAGCTAGTCTATAAGATTAGGCATTAGTTATTATACGTGACACAGTCTACACTGAATAGGTAACAAATATGGTGTATTACAGTCTACACTGAATAGGTGACAAATATGTGGTATTACAGTCTACACTGAATAGGTGACAAATATGGGGTATTACAGTCTACACTGAATAGGTAACAAATATGGGGTATTACAGTACACTGAATAGGCAACAAATATGGGGTAGCAAAGTCTACACTGAATAGGTGACAAATAGGGGGTATTACAGTCTACACTGAATAGATGACAAATATGGGGTATTACAGTCTACACTGAATAGGTGACAAATATGGGGTAGCACAGTCTACACTTAATAGGTGACAGATATGGGGTAGCACAGTCTACACTGAATAGGTGACAACTATGGGGTATTACAGTCTACACTGAATAGGTGACAAATATGGGGTAGCAGTCTACACTGAATAGGTGACAAATATGGGGTATTACAGTCTACACTGAATAGGTGACAAATATGGGGTATTACAGTCTATAATGAATAGGTGACAAATGTGGGGTACTGGCTCTTATCTCGCACCGGAGACGCTCATTGTGACTTACCTAAAATTGCCGGCTAATGTTATCAGTGGCTGGTGGCGTAGATTTAGTACTTGTGAAATCCAGAGGGCGCTGCTAGGTCAGACGCCGAGGAATGAGGTGGCTTGTGTGTGTGTGGAGGCATGGGGTGGGAGCCAAAACGAGGCTCAACCAGCCGGTGTTTGTGAGGGGAGGCTTGGGGGAGCCAAAACGAGGCTCTACCAGCCGGTGTATGTGTGGGGAAGCTTGGGGGAGCCAAAACTAGGCTCTACCAGGCGGTGTATGTGTGGGGAAGTTTTGGGGAGCCAAAACTAGGCTCTACCAGCCGGTGTATGTGTGGGGAGGGCGGGGGAAACCAAAATGAGGCTCTACCAGTCGGTGTATGTGTGAGGAAGTTTGGGGGAGCCAACCCGAAGCTCTACCTCGTACCAGTGAGTGTATGTGTGGGGAGGCATGGGGAGGGGGGCCCAAAACGAGGCTCCAACAGCCGGTGTATGTGTGTGTGTGGGGGGGGGGGGATCAAAACAAGGCTCTACCAGCCGTCGTATGTGTGGGGAGGCATGGGGAGCCAAAACGACTCTCTACCAGCCGGGGTATGTGTGGGGAGGCATGGGTGAAGCCAAAACGAGGCTCTACCAGCCCGCCGCCCACCATTGAGACCCGCGCAGTGGCTGCCACATCTGATAAGATTCCCTAGACAAACGAGTGCCACTGTTAAGATCTAATCATGTCAGAATCCATCAGTCTTTGCGCCTAAGGTCCAACAAACGCACAAACACACATTCACACACGTAACATAAACAGTCTAAACGCTGAGACTATGGCATTACAGACGTACTGTACCACAGTATACAGAGATTGAGAGTATGCTAACAATAAAACATGGAAAGCGGGCTTCTGGTAAAGATTTTCAGTGCAAAAAAATAAGAGAACAATGACCAATATGATCGAGTGGGGGGGAGGGGGGGGGGGGGATCGGAAAACCGCTGAAAATGGACATGGAAATTTCTCATCCCGGAGAATAATAACTGCTTCTTGATTTGCAACTCAGCTTGGTGTGTGTGTGTGTGTGGTTTTTTAAACGCAAAAACTTCTTTTTTTTCAGAGCATTGCGGGTCTAATATGAGTTTAAAGCATAGTGTAGGTTGGTACCACTTGTAATTTTATGGAATAAGACGATCTGGCAACTGGTTAAGTTATGAGCTGTCCTTTGCCATTATGAAGAGGCCTCCCACCACCAGAGATGGTTATCGTTACTTAATCAAACCATGTCTGTGCATGCAATCAAGCCCAGACACTAACCCTAGTGAGCTGAACTGACACTGACTTTGGGGGAGGGGAGGGGAGGGGAGGGGAGGGGAGGGGAGGGGAGGGGAGGGGAGGGGAGGGGGGGAGGGGAGGGGAGGGGGGTGGAGGGAGGGGATGGAGGGCAGGGCAGGGCAGGGCAGGGCAGGGGGGGAGGAAGGGTAGGGAAGGGGAGGGAGAGGTGGGAGGTGAAGGGAAGGAAGGGGAGGGAAGGGAGGGAGTGGAGGGGAAGGGGGGGGGAGGGGAGAGGAAGGGAGTGGAGGGAGGGGAAGGGGAAAGGGAAGGGATGGGAGGGGAAAGGAGGGAAGGGGAGGGGAAGGGAGGGAGGGGAGGGGAAGGGAGGGCGGGGGGAGGGGAGGAGGGAGAGGGGGGAGGGGAGGGGAGGGGAGGAGAGGGGAGGGGAGGAGAGGAGAGGAGAGGAGAGGAGAGGAGAGGAGAGGAGAGGAGAGGAGAGGGAGGAGGATGGGAGAGGAGAGGAGCCGAGAGGAGAGGATGGGAGAGGAGAGGAGCCGAGAGGAGAGGAGAGGAGAAGAGAGGAGAGGAGAGGAGAGGAGAGGAGAGGAGAGGATGGGAGAGGAGAGGAGACGAGAGGAGAGCAGAGGGGAGGAGCGGCAGTGGCAGAGGGAGGTGCAGTGGGGTTCAGGAGGGGGAGGAAGGGGGTTGGACGGAAGATGGAAGATGGAAGCAGAGGGTGGAGCGAGGGGAAGCGATTGGAAGGGGAAGTGGAATTGGAGGAGGAGGAGGAGGAGGAGGAGGAGGAGGAGGAGGAGGAGGAGGAGGGTAGGTGCAGGGGGGTTGTAGAAGTGGGAGGGGAGGGAGTATGGGGAGGGGGAAGGGGGGAGGAGAGGAACGGCGAGGCATAAGTTGATCAAGGATTCTCGGGAGCAGTCCGCGCAGATAACGTCGGAAAATTAGGCGGTAGGGCAAAAAGATCCCCCTGCGAGAGTTCTTACCCCCGACGTCCATCAAACTTTAGTAGACCACGTGCAGCGCGTGCGCAAAAGGGGGTTAAAGTTGCACAGTCCGATAAAAGCATAACATTTTCAAAAGCAAAACACTTATCTACATTTGAACTTACCTATTCAACTTAGATACTGGTGCACTTCTAAAAGTTCCCTAGTCCGATGGTTTTAAGTTTCTGTTATTTTCTGAGATTATTAAGTAGACAGTTATAATCTACCTTACTTTACCTAGAAGCAACTTTTATTATAAATGGCTAATATTTTTAGATATTTGAAGTGCAAGCATGCAAAATTAATTTTGGCATTCATGCCAAATCTCTTGACATCATATGCTTCAGCAGCAACATATTCTAGTAAATTCACTCAGTATGCCCAAACTCCCTATAATACTAAGACGGCTCACTCAGCCTGTACTGTGTAATCAAAATGATCAAACCCACCACTTGGTGCGCTGGCTGTTTGCTTGGTTAAACAGTTGCTATATTATATGTATAAATGTATATATTAATGTGAAAGATGTGTGATGATGGCAATGCTGATGATGCTGATGATGATGTGTATTTGTTCATAGTAATTTCATATTAATGTGTATTCATACTTACCTATCTTATGTATAACATAATTGTATGTGTTTACATGTGAAACACCAGCCAGCAGCTGGGCTGATCAAACCCACTACAAGGTGGCACTGCAAAATTTACATTACGATGGGAGAGATAGGGAGTGAGCGTCTCAAATTAGAGGGTGTTTGGTATGCCGTTGTATGTGGCAACAGATGCTTAATAAGTATATCAGTATCTAAGTTAGATATGTAATGATGACATTTAGATAATCGTTTTAGTTTTTTAATTTGATGCTTTTATTGGATTATACATCTCTAAAAGTGTTGTTGTTGTTTTACGTCCTAGCAACATCTAAGGTCATATCAGTACGGATACCGACTTGTGACAGTGCACACTCATGGCGACTTTATAGTGCTGCCCCACTGGAAGACCAGGCCACCAGCACCATGACCTGATATCCCACTCAGTCACATTATCCTGACACTGAGCCAACCAGTCCTTGTGCTATCCTAATAATGCCGAGCGCCAGGCCATGAAGCAAACAAGTATCAATTTTTAAGTCATTGGTTTGACTCAACCAGGGTTCGAAGTTTTTGCTACATAGAAAGGCCTACTATGTCAATTTAAGAGAACCTGTTACTGTTGAAGTCCATGAGGGTCAAAGTTTTGACAAGCACGCCAAAATTAATTTTGCATTGTTTAGATCTTTGAAGTTAGGCATTTTAGATCAAAGGCACTTCAAACTTAAGTAAGATAGATAACAATTAATATAACAACCAACCTAATATATTTATCTCAGAAAATGACAGAAACTCAAAACCATCGGTCTATGCAACTTTAACTGCTGCGCTGTGTAAAAGTTGTGTGGCATCTCTTGTGTGTGTGCGTTTTTAATTTAACATTTCCTTACATTGTGCTACTTTTATGTGGAGTACTGCGAAGGAGGTCATATCTATGGTTTTAATTACTTTAATGTTCGTCTTTCGCAATAAAAAGATGGGTTTTTTAAAAATAGGACCCCTGGCCTTGTCGCATGCTTTCTTCTTCTTCTTGTTCATAGCTGGAGTACATTTAAAGTGTTTCTTTTTTTGTTGTTAATTAATTAATTAGTTTCTCCGCCTTTATATTGCTTTTATTTATTTTTTATTTTGTTTAGAGCGGAGGTGATTTTAAGCGGCTACTTGTTCCTCAGTACTGTGTCTCACCCACGCGTTTGCTTGTCCCGCAGGGGGGGTGTATATATGTATATATATGTGTGTGTGTGTGTGTGTGTGTGTGTGTGTGTGTGTGTGTGTGTGTGTGTGTGTGTGTGTGTGTGTGTGCGCGTGGATGTGTGGATGTGTGTGGCGCGCGTCTGCGTGATAGGTTTGTTGTTTGAGTTGTACGTCCTGGTAACATCTAAGGTCATATCAGGATGGGTACAAACTTGTGACAGTGCGCACTCATGGCGATGCTATAGTGCTGCCCTACTGGGAGACCAGGCCACTGGGACCATGACCTGATATCTCATTCAGTCACATTATCCTGACTTGAGCTAACCAGTCCATGTCCTATCCTATTAATGCCGAGCGCCAAGCTAGAAAGCGACAGGTATCAATTTTGTAAGTCATCGGTTTACCGGGAACCCAACTCCCGATCTCCCCCACAGGAAGCCTGCACTCTACCGATTCGGCCACCGCGTCCGGTGTGCGTGAAAGGAGGGTGAGAGGGGGGTCGAGGGGAAGCCGATGACCATCAATATGTAAGCCTTGTCGGACGCCCTTTAAAAGGTCAGCCGGGTCGGGTAAATGTCACAGATATAGGGGTGTTATTGGACTCCCCTCCCCACGCCCTCCTGCCCTGTCCTAACAAGTCGGCCACCACAATTGGCTATACCTACATGTCTGCACTCGTGCACCTGACATATAATGATTAGAAGAGAATTGGTGCATATATATATATAATTTGTTTTATTGGAATTTCACGTGATGGCAACATCTAAGGTCATGTTATGATGGGCACAGACTTTTGCCAGTCTGCACTCATGGCGACTTTATAGTTCTTCCCCACTGGGAGACCAGGCTACTGGCACCATGGCCCGATTTCCCACTGACGCACATTATCCTGATACTGAACTAACCAGTTCTTGCTCTATCCTAGTAACGGCGAGCACCAGGCCAGGGAGTGACAAGAATCAACTTTGTAAGTCATTGATTTGACTTGACTGGGAATCGAACCCGCTACCTTCCCACGGGAAGCTTGTGCTCTCCCGATTCGGCCACCGCATCCGGTCTTTTCAACCTGGTGCTATATTGCACAGATACATATATACCGCATGCGGTGGTCTAATCGGTAGAACGCAGGCTTCCCGTTCGGAAGGTTGGGAGTTCGAATCTTGACCGATTCAAACCAATGATTTAAAAATTGATACTTGTCGCTCCCTATCCTGGCGTTCGCCATTATTAGGATAAGGCAAGGACTGGTTAGCTAAGTGTCAGGATAATCGGGCTGGGTGGGATATTGTGTCATGGTGACGGCTGCCTGATCTCCCAGTGGGGCAACCCTATAAAGTCGCCGTGAGTTGTAAACACGTATGCATTCACAATCAACACTCCATCCAATCCCAAAAATAACATATATCAGTTCTTACCAGTTAACTAAGAATGTGGCCAGCTGCCTTTAAAAAAGCACAAAAAAAGCAACCAGTGGTCAACAACTGGTTCATCAAAGAGAAAATGCATATAAAAGACCCCTTGCTGCTTATCGGAAAGAGTAGCCTATGTGGCGGCAGCAGGTTTTCTCTCTAAAGAAATGTGTCAGAATGACCAAATGTTTTACATCCAACAGCCGATGATAAAAATCAATGTGCTCTAGAGGCATCGTTAAATAAAACAAACTTTTTTTTTAAGCACAAAAAAAAAAAAAACACAAGGAGCTAACTTGGCCGCGGGTTCATATAAACAAAGATAATTAGACCGCCTTCGTCCTCGTCTACATCACTTCCAGCCGGCCCAATTTGTTGACGTAGTTGCTGGGTAAAGCTAGGATTCCTTACACGCGGTATGCGGCATGCGGCGTGCGGCGTGCGGCGTGCGGCGTGATTATGGGATGGGTCCTTTCACCCACACCCACACCCACACCCACACACAGTGTCAGGTTTCCTCACCACTGCTCTCTATGGCAAACGCAGCAGCATTCGCATTCGCATCACTACATGGACCGATTCAGTATTCGCATGCCGCATGCTGCATACCGCGTGTAAGGAATCACCCCCATTGATTTAGATGCTTTTCGATTTTTTGCCGCATTCGCATGGTTGGCTATTGGAGTTTTACGTCATGGCAACATCTAATGTCATATCAGGATGGGTACCGACTTGTGACAGTGTGCACTCATGGCGACTTTATAGTGCTGCCCCACTGGGAAATCAGCCGCAAGCAACATGGCCCGATATCCCACTTAGTCATATTATCCTGACACTAAGCCAACCAGTCCTTGTCCTATCCTATTAATGCTGAGCGCTAATCTAGGAAGCTCTACCGATTCGGCCACCGTGCCTGGTGTCCTTAATGGTATTTATTGCACTCACTGGCGGGCCTACTCAGATCCAGGTTGGGGTCCAACATCAATTTCATGATCCACTGATTGTGTGATACAATATTGATATAGCGATAAAGGACACTACAGCCTTAGGTCTGATGTCCTCTCGTCACACGCTAATGAGCTAGGCCGGGTGAGTGTTGGAGGAGTTAGCGGGGGGTGGGGGGTGGGGGGGGGGGTTCTATCTCCAGATGGCTGGACAGACAGGACTCCTGTGGTCTAGCCATGTGAAAGCCCCATGATGAGTTGTACACATAGACCATTATCGACAGGTTGTTAGTTTCACCAGCATATGGACCTGTCTGTCAAACAGGAACCATGCATGACTAAATGTAAGACCATTATCGACAGGGTGTTATCATTAGTTTCACCGGCAAGTGGACATGTCTCTCAAACAGGAACTGTGCATGACTAATTGCAAGAACATTATCAGCAGGCTGTTGTCATTAGTTTCACCGGCAAGTAGACCTATCTGTCAAACAGGAACCGTACATGACTAAATGTAAGACCATTATGGACAGGGTGCTATTGTTAATTTCACCAGGATGTGGACCTATCTGTCAAGCAGGACCCGTGACTAAATGTACGACCATTATCGACCGGATGTTGTCATTAGTTCTTGGCTGCTTCTAAATTATTGAAAAGACGACCATAGAAAACACACACAAAGTAAATAGCGAATCCCCAGCAAGAAATCCATAGAACAGCTTTGATACTTTAAACATCAAATCATCAACAGTCCCACAATGACACACCCTTAGAGATACTTTAAGCATCAAACCACCATAAAAACAATCCCAGAATGAAGCACCCTCAGAGATATGTTATGCATCAAACCACCATAAAAACAATCCCAGAATGAAGCACCCTCAGAGATATGTCAAGCATCAAACCACCATAAAAACAATCCCACAATGAAACACCCTCAGAGATACTTTAAGCATCAAACCATAAATAAAAGCAATCCCAGAATGAAGCACCCTCAGAGATATGTTACGCATCAAACCACCATAAAAACAATCCCACAATGAAGCACCCTCAGAGATATGTCAAGCATCAAACCACCATAAAAACAATCCCACAATGAAACACCCTCAGAGATACTTTAAGCATCAAACCACCATAAAAACAATCCCTGAATGAAGCACCCTAAGAGATCAATGGATCAAACCACCATAAAACCAATCCCAAAATGAAACACCCTCACATATATATTAAGCGTCAAACCACCATAAAAACAATCCCAGAATGAAACACCCTCAGATATATATTAAGCATCAAATCACCATAAAAACAATCCCAGAATGAAGCACCCTCAGAGATATGTTAAGCATCAAACCACCATAAAAACAATCCCACAATGAAACACCTTCAGATACACATTAAGCATCAAACCACCATAAAAACAATTCCAGAATGAAACACCCTCAGAGATGTTTTAAGCATCAAACCATCAAACTGTCCCACAATGAAACAGTCTCATACCTTGTACCTCCGAGTCAATCATTACGAGCAGCTCCTCTCGATAGTGTTGGGTATGGGGAAGTGGACTGGAATGCCAACAGCGTCCTGTTTTAACAGAGCGCGTCAGTTCTTACTAAACAGGGATGAAAGTGGTCTCCGACAAAAAACGTAGAAATCAGACCGAGAACCAATGATGTATTTCCTCGAAAACGCGGATTTTCGCCGATAGGATTAGCAGTATCAGTGAATCGCGGGAAAATGCGGGAAGTCAGGTTTCAACTGTCCTTATTGTGACTATATTATCGCCCATACCTAACCCTTTCTTGTTCGCATTTCATTAGTTGCTCCCACAACCTGGTTTCTAAGAGAGCTGAACCTTCCAGGGTTTTATGTTCTAACAACATCTTCGGTCATAGAAGAAAATCTCGGAAATCCGCGAAAACGCGGAAATCTGACTAACGGTGTGGGAGCGTCTTTGCTCTACTTACGTGGCTTTGCCTTCGCGTATGAGGACGCAGTGGAGTGTGAGGTGGAGCGTTGCGTCGACCACCTTCTTGGTGGAAGGACGCATCTTCAACTTGATCTCCGCCTGGGTCGGGATGAGGCTGGCGTAGTCCTTCATGTTGATGGCCCTGCTAGCCAGCACCTTCCGGCGTCCCTTCTTGTCCACCTGGCGGGTGGAGAGAGAAACAGCAGGGCGCTCAGAAATCATGGATTATAAGTGAGAGGTTTTCATATCACTAATGGATGGTTGATTGGTTGTTGAAGATTTACGTCATGGCAACATCTTAGGTCATATCAAGATGGGTACTGAATTGTGACAGTGCGCGCTCATGGCGATGTTATAGTGCTGCCCCAATGAGAGACCAGGCTGCTGCACCATGACCTGATATCGCCACCCAGTCACATTATCCTGACACTGAGCCAACCAGTCCTTGCCCTATCCTAATAATACTGAGCACCTGGCTAGGAAGTGACAAGCATCAAATTTTAAATCATTGGTTTGACTCAACCAGTGTTCGAATCCATGTAGTTGAATCCCACCAACTATCAAAACGGGAGATGGACACTCAATTTATTCGGCCATCCCCTCTGGTCCCACCAATGGATCAGTTCGTAACTTCCAAACAGCACATGCGCGGAAAACTGCGTCCACAGCACACACACACACACAAAAGATTTGCATAAAATAAGAATAACGTTCTTTTCCTCTAGATTTAAATCGAGACTTTTTAAGTCTTGATCTTGATGTAAATACTGACCATGGCTATCGTTCTGAATCTAGGTTTGTCTATATGAACAACAATAGGACTAAAGTAAGTAAAACTGACTCTGGCTATAGTTCTAAATCTAGATTTGTCTAAATCTAAATACAGACGGTATAAGACGTTCTGATGAGTTTGTATGTACATACAATGATAGAGAAAAAATTCACATCTTAATCGATAATCTATTTAAAAGATTTGATAATCCAACTTTTGAACTGTAGTGGAAATGTGTTGTAATAAACTAACACATTCCATAGCTGCACTCACTGCTTGAACATTAACTTAAATTGAGTGCATGTGTTTCGCGTGGGTTTGTTTTTCTTTTACGCATCCCACAATGCACCAGGTGACTGGGATTACAAACCCGGCTAGACATTCATTCACCGTTTGATAATCGGCTTGGAAGTCTTTGAACTCAGTCAGCTCGCATTAGTCAGATCCCGTTTAATCCGGAAATCTTGACATCCGACTAAAATATCCCCGGAACAGATTTCAACTGTTCAATGCTTCATGGAGGAAATTGTGCTCAAAACCATTTATCCGGTAATCTCGCTGATCCGACATTGGGTGCTGGGGACAAAGTAGTCCAGATTAACGGGGTTGATCGCATACAAATAGCTGGATACCTAGATGAGTAGGATACATAGTGGGCACCTAATTCAGGATATGCCTATATAAGTACATATGCACATAAGTAAATATCCATATACTATATACAGTACAACCCCGTTAAACCAAGCTCGGTTAAACCAAATGATCGGTTAATCAAAATAAAGTTGGCAGCCCGCCAAAATACTACCATTTATCATATAACAAAGTTGATTAAACCAAAGTTGGTTAATCCAAATTATCGGTGAATCCAAACAAAATTGTCCGGCCCCCAGGCCACTTCCGGTACAGTTAAACCAAACTTTCATGTGGTTGGTTATAAGGTCACCTGAGAAATTTGTATATGATAAATGGTAGTACTTTTCCAGGCTGACGTAAACAAATTTGGATTAACCGATCATTTGGTTTAACCAAGCTTGGTTTAACAGGGTTATACTGTATATACATAAAAGAACAATAATCAAAGTGTCCACATACATTGTATATTATATTCATAATGCACCCATGTTTTTGCCAAAGCCAAGTCAAAGTCGAAGCCAAAGCTCGGTTAAACCAATGATCGGTTAATCCAAAAAATCTCTAGGGTCCCTTCAAGTTTGGTTTAACGGGGTTATACTGTATACTATATGTACTATACTATAAAAACTAATTACTATATATACTATATATACCATATATACCATATATACAATATCTACCATCTATACCATATATATCATATATACAGTATATACTATATACACTATATATACTGCATATATATATAATATCACATATAGTGTATATGTGTACTATATACATACTCTATCAAGTATCATTAGTATCAACCAGACGGAACGGCCGAATAAGTTCAGCGTACTTCGCCCGTGTTGGTAGATCGTGGGATTGAAACCCAAGGTTCGAATCCTGGTCAAGTCAAACCAGCGACTTAAAAATGTATACTTGTCGCGTCCTAGCGAGGCACTTGGCATTATTAGGATAGGCCAAGGACTGGTTGGCTCAGAGTCAGGATAATGTGACCAAGTGGGATGTCAAGTCATGGTGCTGGCTGCCTGGACTCCCAGTGGGGCAGCACTATAAAGCAGTTATAAGTCGGTACCCATCCTGATATGACCTTACATGTTGCCAGGATGTAAAACACACTTACACACTCACACTGACACACACACTCACACCGATACTGACACTTTTTGTTTTTGTTTGTTTGTTTGTTTGTTTGTTTGAACCCCAGCACAAAAAGTAAACATCGGCTATTGGGGTAATCCGATACTGATACTGACACACACACTGACACTTACACTCACACATATACACACACACATACACACACTGACACAGCCTGATACTCACACCCACATATATACTGACTCTGACACTGATACTGACACACACTCATATACACACACAGACACACACACTGACACTGATACTGACACACACACTGACACACATTGACACACACTCACACACATACTGATATTGACACACACTGATACTTACACTCACACAGATACTGACTCTGACACTTATACTGACACACACTCATATACACACACAGACACACACACACTCACACACACTGATACTCACACCCACATATATACTGACTCTGACACTGATACTGACGCACACGCTCACACATATTGACACACACTCACACACATACTGATACTCACACACACTCACATACATTGACACACTCACAACCATACTGATACTGACACACAATAACACACACACTCACATACATTGACACACACTCACAACCATACTGATACTCACACACACTAACACCCACCCACACAAAGTCCACCCCAGCCGGCCCATTACGCGGGTCTCATCCGTCATGCCCAACACGGGGTCTCCGTATCCGTGCATGCTGCGCTTCGGCCTGTGATTTACGTGGGCGACGCGAGTTGTGTCTCACATGGACCGTACGGCACCGCACCATCAACATGGCCGCCTCATAGCCGCCCGCCTCGTGGTCGCATTTATCCCCGGGTTGGCGGGCGAGGCACGGACGCAGCCCGGTACCAGGACAGACAGGGCTCCGATACTTGTTATTCACCGAACAGAATTTCATAACTTTCTAATGTAATACCATGAGCTATCATTTACCAAGAGAGGGGGGAGGGGGAAGGGGGGAGGGGGGGGGAGAGGAAGGAGGAAGAGGGGGGGGGGAGTGGACAGGGGGGAAAGAGGAATGAAGGAGGGAAGAAGGGAAGGGGAGGGGGGAGGGGGGAAGGAAGGAGGGAAGGAGGGAAGGAGGAAGGGAGAGAGAGGGAGAGGAGGGGGGAGGGATGGAGTCAGTCAGCACGTAAATAAGCTTGTTTGTTTGTTGTTGTTTTACGTTCTAGCAACATCTAAGGTCATATCAGGACGGGTACCCACTTGTGACAGTGCGCACTCATGGCGAATGTGTAGTGCTGCCCCACTGGGATACCAGGCCACCAGCACCATGACCTGATATCCCACTCAGTCACATTATCCTGACACTGAGCCAACCAGTCCTTGCCCTATCCTCATAATGCCAGGCGCCTGGCTAGGAAGCAAAAGTATACATCTTTATGTCATTGGTTTGACTCGACCAGGGTTCGAACCCACGATCCCATGGTCTACCAACACGGGAGACGAACGCTCTAACTCATTCGGCCATCCCGTCGGAAATAAGCCATGGGGAGAATGCTGGGTTCATGACAGCTGCAAAGGGTGTGGAATATAGGTTCTGTTTTGAATGATGCGAGCAGCATTTTAGGGAGTTGTGAATCTGGCCAGCGTGTTTCCGAATCAGGATGTGTTGTAGTTTCTAAGTTGTTCGAGGAGTAGCAGGGTTCGAGGCGATCCCGTGGGCTGGGTGAAGTGAATGGCGACCAGGTACATATATGCCCTGTCCTCACACGACCCAGCCCCCGCCCTCCCCATCATTTACAATGGGCGTGCCCTTAGCGTGTTCAAAAGCCTGTACTGGATGATGATGATGACCGGACGCGGGTGGCCGAATCGGGAGAGTGTAGAGCGTAGGGCTTCCCATGCGGAAGGTCGGGAGTTCGAATTCCAGCCGAGTCAAACCATTGATATGTGCCGCTACCTAGCCTGGCGCTTGGCATTATTAGGATAGGACAAGGACTGGTTAGCACATTAGACTGTGTGGGATCTCGGGTCATGGTCCCGGCTAGAGGCCTGGTCTGACAGTGGGGCAACAGTCTAAAGTCGACTTGTGTGTGCACTGTCACAAGTCAGTACCCGTCCTCCTATGACCATAGATGTTGCTAGGACCTAAAACAACAACAACCAACCCCAAAAACCTGTCCTGTCAAGTGAAGACATGTGAGGTGGCGGTGGTGGCGGCGGGGGAGGGGGGGGGGGGGGGGGGGGGGGGGGGGGAGCGGCAGCGGCCAGCCCGCCATCACGGCACGCACTGCCGTCCATTACCGGGGACTCGGCCCCGAGACACCGCCCGCGCCAACCTGCCCTTTCTGGTTCACAGCAACAGGTGCAACGGGCAGGTGTCATGTGTGAGTCAGCATCTCACGGCAACTTTCACAATCACCTCTTCATCTGCCAGCCGCCTCAGCAGCCTCAGCAGCCACAGCAGCAACAGCAGCAACAACAGCAACAACAGGAACAGTAGCCAGGCCGCACACCCATTTCCATCTTCAACATTATTCCATGCACACAAAGTAGTATGTGCTGCAACATTTTCTCACAGAACATGGCAGTGGTTTATGTTACATTAACATTTATTCAACCATAATAGCCATACATGTCTTATCCACCAGCACCCCCCCCCCCCCCCCACACACACACATACAGTATTTTTGTTGATGCTGTGTTTATACTGTCCATAGCATGTAAGCTTGAGTGCTCGGGCTTGTTTTCAATGCTGGCCAGTTGTAGTAGTGGTTTAATCTTATCACACAGTAGGAGGTGATAAGATGTTTTTGTTTCTCACACAATAGCAGGTACATGGTGATTATTTAGTATCTGTAGATGTTTGAGCTTGTACGGTCGTGAAAATGTTGAAAATCTTTGGTGAGCCTTTCCTCTGACTTCGCCTTCCTGAAAGTCCCTGATATACAACAAACATAGTCACAGTGGCCTTGAAGTCCCCGGATGTTTGAACCTGTTCTGCGTGTATGAGTCTACACACGCTTCCTGCAAAACAGAAAACCTATCTCAAACACGACATCCCACCTTTGTCTTGCCTGAGCCAGCTGCCCTCTTACACCACCTGGTGGGTGGCGCCCACACTAGATTCACTGCCTGGAATTCTAGCGTGGCACACTTTGAGGGACTTGTTACCGCAGCATGGCTTTGAGGTCAACAGCCTCAGTGACCTTTTGAAGCTGGGCCAGGGCCAGACCTTCAACACCTTTGTATATGTGGTTACTTGCCTGAGAGGTCAGTGAGGACTACTACACTACTTATTATTCATATGGCAAAACATGGAGGAAATAGGTCAGGTCCACGGTGTAGGCTGAGAATCCATACTTAGTCGCGGCTCCAATTCAGTTAGATATGTCATTGGAGTGACTAGTACAGCACTCTCTTTCATCTTTCGATGGAAGCCTGTATATAGCAGAGGGTTAGGTGGGTGGCAGGAGCCATGGCTTATTGCCCCCTCCACCCCCACCTCCACCCGCACCACCACCCACGCCCCCCACAGCACGCCTCGGCTCTCAGAGATCAAACAGCTAGCCATCCGAACCAAAGAAGGTCCCCGCAAACTTCTTGATTGCCCGGAATGGCCTCTAGTGGCCCCTAGCGGCCCCTCGTGTTCCGTGCTCTATATGTGGGGTTGTGATGAGAATGTGGCCTTCCAGGATGGGGGGGGGGGGGTGAGGGGGCACATTGGGGAGTGAGGGGACGGGGGGGGGGGGGTGAGGAGAGGGGACCGGTGAGAGTTACCAACTTATGTTACTAACAGTTATTAATTAGCAGGCCAATTTGATTAAAGTTGCATAAAGCTAATGAAATGAATTTAATATTTTTACAAAACTGAAATATTTATCTAGATTTAGTCTTATTTACCAAACTTAGAGGCTGGCACATAATTTAATCATTTCTTGGTGTGGTGGGACTTTCCCCATTGAAACATTAAAACCTGCAGGTTTTAACAAGCAGTGATATGACCTAGTTAATGTAGCAATGGCAGACTATGCAGCTTAAACTTATAATACTGGGGCCATATGCATGAAGCAGTGTTAGCGAGCCAAAACGCGTTTAGACGGGATTTCTGGTTTAGCGCCGAAAAGTTGGTATGCATGGAGCAGTGTTAGGTCTAACACCACAAGCTTAAACAAGGTTAAGCTAAACCAGAAAAATGCTGGTTTACAGGATGTGTTAGTTATCAAATCTATTCAATGCGATCATATTTAACAGAATTAGGTACCCAATAAGTGAAATTTTACCAATTTAACCCTAAATTCGAAGCGTTATTAAGGCTATCGCCGCATTGGCGGCGATATTAATAGTTATATTTTCGAATCGACGAGCGTAATGTAAACAAATCGCCGCCGCCGCCGCATCGACGTCGCATTCCATACTGGCGGCGGCGATCTGGGTATAGATGATGGATAACTGTTGTTTTCCCGAGGTAGAAGCCTCGGGTAGACGTGGGCTAGGGAGAAGGAAGCACGTGAGGTACCAGCAATTTTAACCTAC